>CAJHZI010000473.1:70000-445000 GCA_905160935.1 Enchytraeus crypticus | reverse complement strand
AATAAAGGTTTAACGTCAGTTTCCTCATACAAGGATGATGTTAGGGACGTCCCCCATCATATGTCACTAAAAATTGATTCACCTCAGACGATCAGAAAAACACATGTATTGAAGAGAAGGAATATGTCTTTCATGCTTTCTTCGAGGCATGTGACGCAACCAGAAAAAATGCTGGGGGGGGGGGGGGGGGGGGGGGGGTCAACATTTTTTCACTATACTGCGCTCGGCTCATGGAGGGAGTGTATCCTGTGTCACCCTCCCCCACTCATACCCGTAGGCTATTAAAATCAGGGGAAACCTAAAATGCCTAAACTTCTACATTTGTTTTGGAAAAAAGTAGGTTAACTTTTTGACCTATGCAGAAACTCAGCGGTTCTGGACGAATTGCAAAAGTGACCTAAGTTTGGCGGTACAGTCAAGGCTGTTTGCACCATTGCTCCGGGACACAGTTCAATTTTTTTACTTACACCCCTTTTCCTCTTATACAGTGGTTAAAGTAGAAATTTGGAGCTAGTGAAACGGTCAACATTTTTCGGGCCCCCTTCCATTATTGCAGGGCTCCTAGTCGGCCAAATATGGACCCCTAGTGGGGCCAATATTTGAAAAAATTGGAGCTAGTGAAACTGTTCGAGTTCCCTTTCGTAACCCCCCCCCCCTCGTACCTCTAAACATAGCCTTTACAAGCATATTTACACATACAAATGGCCATAGAGACAATGAAAATATTGTTACAATTTTTATCAGCGGGCCTAAGGGGGGATTAGCTCAGGGGCCCCTGTATTCGCCACTGTGAGTGTTAGCAAGAATTATGGATGATGTGGGATGACTAAGCAAGAACTAATGAAGACAACGCGAAACTACATAGAAAGACAAATTCTCCTAAGCCATAGCCATAGGCCTCATGTGGCATTTTGTGTGAAATGATCCATAAAGTGTATGTGTAATCCACGTTGTTTCAGTGTAGGATTTGACCCCATCTAATCCTCCTCTCAACTCTCTCTGTCACTATTCCCCAGCCCATGCGCATATATGGCCCCAACCTGTGTGGCCCTATGGCCCTCGCACTTTTGCCCTTATGTCCCCATGCATTGTGCCCTATGGCCCCTCCACTGTGACCCTAAGGCCCTGCCCCCCTGTGCCCATATGGCCCCGCCCTATGTGCCCCTAAGGCCCGCCCCCTGTGCCCCTATAACCCGCCCCTGTGAGCCTATGCACTTCTGTACTATAAATTAACTGTAGTTAGAGAAGCTCTACAATAAGCAGCTGAAGTTCTTCACTTGTCTGAACCGTAGATTATCTTAAATTGTCTGAATGCTCCAGATATCAGTATCTGTTTCTCTCTTTCTCTCTATCTCTATCTCTTTCTCTCTCTCTCTATTTCCCCCCCTCTCTCTCTCTATTTCTCTCTCACTTCCTCCATTTCTCTCTCTCGCAGTTTGCATCTTTTTATTGTTTCTTCTTTTCCTTTATTTCCCTAGGCCTATAATTCTTGAACCATAATAATATTTATAGATATTTCCTATTCTTTAGCGTAGTTCAACCAACTCTCTATCTCTCTTTCTCACTGACACACACACACACACATACACACCAACACAAACACTCACACACACACTAATATACTGTGACTTAAAAATGTTGTAAAGCTAATTTTGATTTCAGTTTCCTCACTCGAAAGCGATGTCAGTGACGGTCGAGCCCAGGATTTGAACCCGGAGCATGCTGATCCGCGATCGAATATCTTACCGACAATACACAGAACAACACATTGAATTGTATTTTTCTTTCTACTGAACGTCTTCCTTAAATTAACTTCTAATATATTTAGCGCTTGCTAAATGTTTGCTAGTTACTCTTACTGTATGTTCTTTTTGTCGAGAATAATAAAAATTATACCGGCATTAATTAACACCGGATGGCCATCGATTAGCAGGATAGATTAAATGTTTGCTGCACAAGCTGGTTATAATTTAAAACCTTCAGTGGTTCATCATCAGTTCCTTGCGTTCTGAAGAGAACATAATGCGTCAACATTCCTCAATTATTTTTTATCTTCAGCAACCCTCACAGCATCTTCCCATGCCATGTTCAAAGTTTTCATATCTTTGTTGATCGTGCTGAACCAAGTACTTCTAGATCTTCCTCTTTTCCTTTTTCCTTGACTTGTTTTTCAAGTTATTACAGTCTTTGCAATATCTATCACCTTCTATGGTTATAACATTTAAAACCTTCAGTAGTTATAGGATTTAAAACCTTCAGTGGTTATAACATTACAAACCTTCAGTGGTTATAACATTTAAACCTTCAGCGGTTATAACATTTAAAACTTTCAGTGGTTATAACGTTTAAACCTTCAGCGGTTATACTATTTAAAACTTTCGTGGTTATAACATTTAAAACTATCAGTGGATATCATTGTTTAAAGTTTCAAGGTATATTACATTTAAACATTTGGGTAAATCTGGTAAAACTAATATTAACGTCAGTTTCCTCAATTGCTAGCGATACCAGTGACGGGAGAGCCCAGGACTTGGAACCCACACATACTGATCCGCGGTCGAATATCATACCGACATCGACACTGGCTCCAACCAGTCTAGAGCTAGTCTGCGGTTATTACATGTATAACTTGCAAGGGTTATACTATTTAAAACCTTCAGGGGTTATTGCAATGAAAACCTTCAGTGGATATCGCAAATAAAACTTTCAGTGGTTATAAAAATTTAAAATCTTCAGTGTTATATAGTAACATTTCATCTCACCCTCAGCGACTGACAAAATTGAGCCTCAAACCTACCAATCGAAAGCCGATCCCTCTAACCAATGTTCCATAAGTTTTACATTTTCAATGGTTTTAGAATGTGAAGAGGCTGCTGATAGAGAAGAACGTATTGAAGAATCTCAAAGCATTTCATTGTGGCCGCACTTGAGCTGTGAGAGGATTAGATTAAAGCATATCACCAGTGTGGTCCTAACGGCCTAATTCTGAGATCTGTCAAAATTCATGAACGTCCTTTGAAAGCTTGTAACGGATTTTATATATTTTATTGTATTGTACATATTATTCAACGTTATTGTATTGTACTTGATGGTATTGCCTCGTGATGTATTTAGAGCTATGGGTTACAGCATTACATCAATAGCATATAATTACATGTACATCAATATTATCGTATTGTACTTTATTGTATTGCATAAACATTATTGTATTGTACATATTATTCTATGCTATTGTATTGCACTTGATGGTATTGCCTCGCGATGTATTTAGGGCTATGGGCTGTCATCAACATTACATCAATATTATCGTATTGCACGTTATTGTATTAATACACTTTATTGTATTGCACATATTAATCTATGTTAGTGTATTGCACTTGATGGTATTGCCTCGTGATGTATTTAAAGCTATGGGCAGACAATATCAACAACTGTCAAGTCTTGTGTCCGCAAGAGTTTACCAGTACTTTGCAATGAGAGATGTAATGAAGGGCATTTCAAAGTTGATTTCTAAAAATTTAATTATATTTTAGATTATTTTGATAACAGCTATTGGCTGGGTTGTCTTGAAGAAATCGATCTGTGTCATTGATCCGGATTTGTTAATAAAATCGAAAATATGTTTTTTTCAATTTACGCCCTGGAACTGCATATTGAAGTACAACAGGATGAAATAAAATTCGTAAACGGAAAAAAATGCTAAGTTTAAATAACTCACTTAACTTTGAATTATAAGAGACGCCCAGGCTGAGATTCGAAATAATGGTAGACTAATATTAGCAGATGTACAACTCATTCAGATATTAAACTCTCATAGAATAACCATATAGTTTATTTAATAAAATGTGGTGGTATCTAGAATCTATATTTCATACTAATGCTTTTACAGTTATGCTCGTTCTTGATTAAGTTAAACATGTATAATAAACGACTATTCAGCAGATATAATTAAGTTAATATAAAAATTAAATATACTGTCACTTTTTGCTAAACGTAACAAAATAACACAAAAAGTATGATAATTGAGTTTATTAGAAGAAGAGAGTTAGATGAAGACCTAGACTTGCAAAGCAAGATGACCTACTAATTTACTAATTATTAAGTATGGGCACTAAAGAATAAACCAATCGGAAGTTGAACATGTCGTAAGAGGCGACAAGCAAGAACTGAAGCAACATGAAACCATCTCTGAAGCCATATTATTCCCAAGCTATAGGTTACAGTGAGGCACATTAATATTAAACTGTATTTTTGCTATGCAGGTTTTAATAGTACTATCTGTTTTCTACTCACCTACTATCCATTACCTATTGCTACTATACTATATACCTACTATTTGGTGCTATCTACTCTTTACTAAATACTATTATTACATATTTTACAATTTACTATCTGCTCACCGTGGTCTTTCTTTTAATATCTATTATATACTCAACAACTATCCATTACCTACTGCTACTACTATTGGCTGGAGCCTGTGACGAAGTCGGTAAGATACCCGACCGCGGATCATTATGTGCGGGGTTCAAATCCTGGGCTCGACCGTCACTGACATCGCTTTCGAGTGAGCTAACTGAAGTTAACCTTAGCTTTAGCTTTTTTACTCCGTACTGTCTACTCCTTAATGCCTACTATTATTACATATTTTAGTATTTACTATCTACTAACCGTGGTCTTTCTTCCAGAAGACATTCCGCACTAGGAATCTATCAACAGACGATAATTGAATCAGCGACAACTGAATCCTCTCTCAGGAGTTTGTTAACGTGACAATAGAGTACGAACAACGTAACATTTATCTGTAACACAATGAATTTAAACTAGAATTTAGATTCCCACAAGTAGCATTACGCTTCTTCAGCTAGCATTTTACTTTGTATACACCGCATGAGATTTTTCACATCCTCACATCTTGATAGAAAGGAGAAAAGATGTAATAGATTACGAAGGATCTCGATCATTCAGGATTGCACAGGATTTGATTAATGGAGCCATTGTTTACTGCATCAAACGATTACTAACGACATTCGAGTGCTTTTTATGAAGAGATCGTACGCTTCATATAATCTGACTGCATCACTGACTGACAGGTATTTCTTCATATATCCTGACTGCATCATTGACTGTCAGGTGTTTCTTTAGATATCCTGACTGCATCATTGACTGTCAGGTGTTTCTTTTTATGTTTACCAGCGTAGATTTAATTCCTCGAAGAGCTTTATTGCACTTGCTATCATTGAACTATTGGGGTAGGACGCAGCGTTGTTTAACTGATTCTAATGTGACGGACTTTTTTCAAATTGGCATAGTTTCTATAATTATTCTGGTATATATATATATATATATATATATACATGTATATATAATATATATATATATAATATATACATATATATTATATATAAATCTATATATTGTATGTATATATATAATATATCACAGTATAGAATATATATATATATATATATATATATATATATATATATATATATATATATATATATATCTGTGGGTATGTGTGCATTGCATCTCCAGGAACAAATTTTCTACCCCGCCCCTACACTCTTCCCCGTCTCTACACTCTACCCTACTACACGTAGACAATAGAACTCTTTGTATAATTTCTATCTGCGACAAAGTAGTGGAAGATAAGAGAGAATGAATATATATATATATATATATATATATATATATCTATAGAATATATATATATATATGTATATATATCTATAGAATATATATATATATATATATATATATATATATATATCTGTGGATATGTGTGCATTGTATCTCCAGGAACAAATTTTCTACCCCGCCCCTACACTCTACCCCGCCCCTACACTCTGCCCCGTCCCTACACTCTGCCCTACTACACGTAGACAATAAAACTCTTTGTATAATTTCTATCTGCGACAAAGTAGTGGAAGATAAGAGAGAATGAATGAAGAACTTCCAGCATCTGATGACGCCATGTTGCTATATTTAACTTAAACTTTACTAGGCCATCGTGGCACAAGTCTAACTATTGCTAAAGTTACATTTTGACAACAACACCCAACAACAACAAAACCAGAACCATAGATTTATAAACCATTGTGACGGGATTGATTGTGGTTCAGTGAAGAGTTGGTATTGAAACGACAGCAGACTGTAAGAATATATATCATGGATCTGCCTTTTTTCAGAACACATGACAGAGAAGTTTAGACAGTAAAATAAATTAGTCTAATATATTTTCCTCATCTTATCCTCAGATTTAGACAAAACCATTAAATTCTCAATTATATTTATTTAGGTGAACTATAATTATTCATGTACATGTATATAATTATCGATCAACTTTTATTGATATTCGTTATTTTATATGTCCTACATTATCATATCGTATGCAACTATGCTTGGTCGCTCAATAGATTGATCGGTATATCAATCAATAAATCAATCAATATATACGGCACAATATCAATCAATAAACCATTCAATCTGCTAATTCATTCATCTAATTCATTCAATATTAAATGCCATGGGCGGACGACCCTTCATGTTTTCTGCTCCGACAATATGAAACTCTCTTCCAAAGATCTCCAATCTTGCATTTGTATTGGTACTTTCCTTGGCTAAGCTGAAAACCCATCTCTTTCCGCCATGGGTCAAAATTTTGACCCGCTTCCCTATTTTATATCTTGGACTTGCTTCTGTTTAGATCTCGCTTCCTCTTGTGGTCTCTGTGCACTCAGTCGTCATCGTGTGGTGCTTTGGCGCCTGTTTGTGTAGAGTCTGACAGAGATGTCCCTGACATTGCCATAGCTTGGAACCGGACGTTAAATTCTTATTGATTGGTTAATTTAATCAATCTATAAATATAATACAGAAAGAAACAATAATACAATAATTAACTACAAAATCAAACAAATGTACCTATACCAGTCAGTCAGTAAATTTCAAAATCAATGGTGCGATAGAACAACCAATTATTTTAAATTTTACTTTGCAGAGAGATTTTAAAGCCGGTTTCTTCCACAAAAGGGACTTTAGATATACGGTAACTTATAATTTTCTGGCTAAGCCGTCGCTTATGACGCTTTCAACAATTTTACAGGGATATTAATACGATATCTGATATCAAAGTTAAAATGTTGATGAAATTTTTCTGCACCAGGCCGCAGGCCAGTTCATCGTAAGTGTAATAACACAAGGTTCTTGATGAACCACAGCTGTTAACGCTTCTTCCAATGTGTAGTGCAGATTTCATATTAGAATTGGATTTGATCTCATATGAAGCTGCCGCACACCAGGGATATCATATGCATGAGCTTGATTACAAGCCTATCTCTATAGATATGTCTACCTCTATGGATACGTCTATGTCTGTAGATACGCCTATGTCTGTCGATACGTCTATCTTTGTAGATAAGTCTATCTTTGTAGATATGTCTATTCTGTGTAGATAAGTCTATCTCTATAGATAAGTCTATCTCTATAGATAAGTCTGTCTCTATAGATAGGTCTGTCTCTATAGATACATCTATTTCTAAAGATAAGCCTATCTCTACAGATAAATAAGCCTATCTCTATTATAGATAAGCCTACATATAAAGCTGAAAGCTAAGGTTAACTTCAGTTTCCTCACTCGAAAGCGATGTCAAAGACGAGCGAGCCCAGGATTTGAACCCCGCACATACTGATCCACGGTCGAATATCTTACCGATATCGCCACTGGCTCCAGCCAGCTATACATAACTCTATCTATGTCCTATCTCCATAGATAAACCTGCAATAAAGATAACTTAAATCTAGCATATAGAAAACTCTATCTGTCCAGCATTTTGATAACTCTATATATAGTTTTAAGGGGGATTTTAAGGGTTTGGCGAGATTTTGTGGGATCATAAGGAGGGTTTGTGGTGTGTTGAAGGATTTTCGCATTAATTTCACAAGTTATTACTTCATATTTTTCTGTTAATTGCGTATAAATAATACTTATGTTTTCTTCATAATTCGTCATTCATATCTAGATCTGAAAATTTAAGAGAAATTTAAACTAAATGTAGAAAAAATAAAACGTGCTTCTTAAAAGCCAAATAAATTTTCACCCAGGAAGAAAATGAAAAATATGAAGAAATTGTATCTTCTGTTGTGAAGAATGGCCTTTGTTATTAAGTTCCTGTGACTTTCAGCATGAGTATATGATTTACGATTAATGTTTGTCTTGAACTTAGTTTTTGACAGAGCACTGGAAATGATTTAAATCTCATTGAAATCTGGGATTTCACATCGCCGTCAAAGATGGCGGTAAATTACAACTCCCCGTTCAATAGCAACTTCATTATTATAATATTAGACACCCACACAAAATATCTTCTTCTAAATGAAGCATTTTGATTGACCTTCATGCACTTCATCCGTGCCGTAAAGAAAATAGTGGAAGTAGAAGATGTAAGGAGGAATGTGGATATTTTAGGTTACTGTGGATAAGAGAGATGGATAGGGAAGGGACATTAAAATTAATTTTGCGGAATTGTGGGAATGATTTTAAATCTTGAGACTTAAGATATAAGTATCTACCAGTGCTATGTCCGGGCTGTTGAAGAATATGTCAACCGTGGACTGCAACTGTGGTAAAAGACGACAAAGCACTAAGAACCAATAATTAACATCCGAAAGAGCATTCGGTTGATGGGCACCACAATTAGCTCCAGAAATTGCTACAAAATTGTCTTAACGAATGGAACGATTTCGCTTATTCGTGTCCCGACCCTAGCATCACTGGGATTCAATGAATGATTATGATGAAATTGATGATGTTAATGATGAGGATGATGATGCGAATGATGATGATGATGCGTTAGTGGTAGGCTGATTCTATTCTATCTCTCGAAGCTAAATATTTAACCTTTATATAATCCAATAAATATTTCGGTTAGCTTGCCAGATTAGCTAATTAGGGTTTCAAAGAACGCAACGAATGTTGTCTAGGAGTATAAGACTTCATAACATATGCGTTCTACAATTTGTGTATATTCGATACGACAAACATAAAATGTGTTACTGCACCAAATTTAGAGGCAATTTGTTTTACATATACTATTAAGAGATTGAACAATTTTGTTCTACAATTAACATAAGAATCTGCAACCTTTTAACACATTAATGAGTTTAAAAATTAACGTGCCCAATTTTTAAAATTGTATGAGTTTAGAATATGACAACTACATATGTTTACAAAATATTCTTTGTTGCTGTTTTGTGGTTGTTTTTATGTTTCCTCGTTCCTCTCCATAGCTATTAGTAATGGATTCCTCTTGCTTGTGCAAGAATAGCAGTAGGCGCCGATTTAAAAATAACCTTTCAACACCCTCGGGATATTTAATGTAAAACTTTCAACACTCGGTCTTCGAATTTGGTCACCCAATCGTGTACTAATCCACAACGCTGTAGCTTAACTTCGTTCAGTTGATGCGCATCTGCAAGAAGTCACTCTAAATCCCCCTCCCCGGAATTTTCTTAGAAATTGTTCCACGGAATAGAGGGGAAGTAAAGCAAGCGGGGAGGGGGTTCATATAATGCGCGGAGGTGCTTGTATGCTTCTAAAAACACAATATGAAATTTAGTGCTTCGCTGAATTTAGCATTTTTTGTACAATACGTGAAAGAGTGAAGAGAAATGAGCCAGTAACGAAAGAAAGAGAGAGAGAGAGAGAGAGAGAGAGAGAGAGAGAGTGAGTGAGCGAAAGAATTGACAGAGAAAGAGAGATAGTGAAATAACCAGAATGAGAGAAAGAGAGTGAGTGAGTGAGAGAGAGACAGAGAGAGAGAGAGAGAGAGAAAGAGAAAGAGAGAGAATGAGAGAGAGAGAGAGAAATAACGAGATATATATTGATAAAGTTTAAAAGAGAGTAACATAACGTAGCATAGCAATACATAACATTAAACTACATAACATAATATAACGTAGCATCGTATAACAAAGCATAAAATAACATTGCATAATATAATATAACATAACATACCATAGCGCAACATAACATAACATAATATAACATAAACATAACATAAAATTACAACATAACATAACATCACATAGCATAACATAGCATAACATAATATAATATAACATAGCAAAACATAACATATCATAACATTACATTACTTTAAATGCATTACATTACATAACATAACATAATACTACATAACATAACGTAGCATTGCATGACATAACATAACATAACATAACATAACATAATGTTATGTTATATTATATTATGTTATGTTACTCATTTGAGCATCTTTATAATGATCGCGCCGTAGGAATCAATGAATATAATGCTGATAAAAATGCATTTTTGGATCGCCTTAACTGTTCTCCTAAGAGTGATTTTATCATTTCTGTTAGTAACATTATAGATATTTGCAGATTGCAAAGGCATGGAAAATCTCCTGGACCAGATAGCATTTCCATCGAGGCAATTTCATTCGCGTGTCCTAGTCTCTACGTTCATTTAAACATGTTGTATAATTTGTTTCTAAAACATAGTCATTTGCCTAATTCATTTATGCAATCTGTAAGTATACCTCTAGTTAAGAACAAATCTGGCGATTTATCTGATCTTAATAATTACAGAGCAATTGTAATTTCTAATGCATTATCTAAATTGTTTGAATCTCTCATTACGAAATCTATACATAGCCTTTCTGATTATGATAATTTTCGTTTGGGTTTAAGTCTGGCCATTCAACCGGATTATGTACTGAACGTACTAAAGCAGACTATCGAGTATTATAGACATCATGGAAGTCATGTTTTTACCTGTTTTGTTGATTTCAGTAAAGCTTTCGATAAAGTTAATTACTGGAAATTGTTTGGAAAATTACTAGACGATAACATTAACATCAGTATTAGATTTATTCTTGCATTTGGTATTCTAAACAGCAATGCTTTGTTCGATGGCGTAATTCTGTTTCTACTTGCTTTCACATTGGAATTGGTACGCGTCAGGGAAGTGTACTTTCACCGTATTTGTTCTCTAGATATATACGCGATATGGTTAGAGTTGTAGTAGATACCGGGATTGGTTGTGCAATTAATAATAAATTAATTAACATTCTTACATATGCTGATGATATCGTTCTCATTGCTGCTTCGTGGAGAGCTTTACAGTATTTAATAGATGTGCTTCAGTTTAACGCTAAAGTTATTAGCATGTCTTTTAATATTGGAAAAACTGTCGCCATGATATTTGCTCCTAAGGATCGAAATTGGAGTGTATTAGAGGAATTTCCAAGATTTAAGTTGGACTATTCTTTTATTAATTATGTAACGCAGTTTAAATATTTAGGTCATATTATAACCAATGATGGTCGTGATAATAAAGATATACAGCGTGAAATACGTGGTATGTTTATGCGTACGAATATATTAAAGCGTAGATTTATTGCTCTCTTAATGTTAAGAAGGTCCTGTTCAAATCCTATTGTATGTGCTTCTATTATGTGACACTATGGTCGTCGTTTACAATAGGTTTAATAGAGAAGTTTCGATACTGCTATAATAAATGTATTAAAATATTTTTGGGATACAAACGTTACAGCAGCCTAACTATCGCGCTGCTAGAAATCGGATTGCCTAGTTTTGATACTATCCTTTCAACTTACAGATTAAAGTTTAGAATGTGCTTGCTGGATAATGCTAATATGCTAGTTAAGTGTTTTGATGTTCTGAGCCTGTTATAACCTTGTATGCCTACTTCTATAAGTAATTGCTTTAGGCCTATAGCTCAATTTATGCGCAGACTATTTGCTTTTCTGGTTTTTGTTGCATTGTTCTATGTGCAAGATGCATGCATGTGTTTTTACGCCTGAAATAAAGCAATAAATAAAAAATAAAATAAATAAAATAAATAACAACAATTACAGTGCTGCTGTCATCAATGCCAACATCGAGCACTATTGAGACAACCCAAGCCGGTGGGCAGAAAGAAAGTGCAAAAATCCCAAAATCCAGTAAATCTGTCCAAAGTTAACTGAAAAATTAAATATGAACAGTTTCGGAGCTAGAGAAGTTTTGATCATGAATAAAATTAAAGCACAAGAAGAATTCACTAAGGGCACAAATATTTAAGTTCAAGATTTTAAAAAGCAGAAATTGTTTGTCAAAAAAATTTCGCAAAGCCCGGATGAGCGTAAAGAGTTGAAAAGTGCGACATAACATAGCTAAACGGCAGCTCGAGTATGTCCAGTCGTTTGAAAGAAGTGATAAGTTTCTGAATTTGAAGCGAAGCAGATGTTACATTTTATACTTTTAATTCAATAACTCAGCGAATTAGGCGAGATTTAGAGCAGTCGATTTAACTGAGCATCAACTGAAAAACGTTAAGCAATGTCGAGCTAGGTTGGTACATGATAGGGCCTTAAACTTAGTAACACTTCATATTCTTTGATTTTGCACATGGAATTCAGCACGTGTTTACAAGTTCCTTGCTTAATTCCTGTTTTTATTGTTTACACTGTTTCCTTCGTCCCTCCATAGTTACTAATAATCGCTTTATGTTGATAGCGCTGTTTCATCTAGCGCGGATTTAAGAAAACCTTCCTTCACCAACTAAAATTTAGTTAAAGATGTGTTAGCCTCTTTCAATGTTGTTCTGAGCTGAGCTTTGGACTTTTTAAATTTTTAAATTTGCACCGTTTTGAAATTTATTTTTGCTGGCCGGCTTGGATATGTCTCCGTAGTGCACAATGTTGTCACGGACGGCAGTGGCAATCTTAATGACTTTGTTGTTATCGTTGTTCAGAACTTGTCGTTTTAATATTCTCTTGCAGTATTATAATAAAGCAAAACTTAACAAACTGACATTAAAATGATTGCGAATTAAATATTCTAAATACATGTAAAACTCAAACCCAATAATATTAAAATATAAACAGCAAACGAACTATATACAATTTTCAGTCGTTCGATGGATTCAAGGCACAAATTATTATATACAGGCTAAAGTCGTTTTCTACAGTAACTAACACAAATTTCACAGTATTTGCTGTTTGTCTAAAACATTAAAGCAAGAAGAATAAGTTACAAGAGAACACACGCAAACTGTCACTAGAATACATCTACATGTAAAAACTGAATACATGTACATGTAATAGCTGAATACATCTAGATGTATTAGCTGAATACATCTAGATGTAATAGCTGGTCCAAGGAACACATTCCTAAGCATAGTCTGCATTCACATACCTCAAGATGTCACTAGTTATGTCAACGATAATTCAGAATCTGAAGAATTTTCATCTGCTTGGGTCACAGAGCAATAAATCAACTTTAACCGCACGTGTCGTAAGAGTTTAGTAGACAATAAATGAGCGAGTCAACTGGAAATAAGATCTAAGAATCTCATTTAATCAGAAATCACTGCTTGGAACAACCATTGCTATATGATCAAGATCGCTGTGTTCTATGTGGAGAGCGTGGTAGCAGATAATAGACATAAATCTGTATATTGGACCTCACATGCATTCAACAGAACACTAGGGTGACTGGGCGAGTGGGTTACATGTGACTGACAGAATGAGGACCTCTGTGATTATTTGTTATGGTGTCAGATGTCTCACACTGAGAGTCTACGAATGCTGGATTGTCTTCACCATGAACCTCCAACTCTGTGCTCTCTGAAGAGCGAGATATATTTCTCTGTAATATCACATAATGGACCGGGTTAGACAGTCAGTGTGTAGGTTACTAAGCCAATGTTAAAATAAACAAAGACATGTTTTAAAAATCTTTAAAAAGTAAAGCAAACACGAATTACAGTGAAATGATCAACTATATCTATCACTTTTAGTACCTTATGTTTAATTCGTTAGGCAATTTAGACCATTTTTGTGTAACCAGTCCAGTGAATGTCCGAGATTTTACTCTCAGATCAGCGGGACCGGGATTCGAACCCACGAGGGTTAAATTCACCTCAGGATCTGTCATGACGTTACCCCTTCGCTATTAAGACATTATTAACGTGTACAATAATATCTAAGGACCTCTGTACATAGAAAAGACTAAAATAAAACGCCTTAAATATGTTTAAAATAATTCTAATTTAAATATAAACAAAATGAGCCTTCGCTTAGTAAAACAATGGCAAACTAACTCATTAATCATAACTTTAAATTTAATGTTAATATCGTTGAGATTTGAAGAAACCACTGGCATGATCCAAAAGTCAGAAATGATAAAAATGATAACTAAGGCCGGCTAAGATAATCTAAAATGGACTTGACGACAACTGCTTCTTTTTTGTAAGAGAAAACTTAATTTTTAAGAGTAAAAGCAAATTCATCTTTTACACTTCAGAGAAAAAGTTAAGAAATACAAGCAGCATTAGGACGAAAACTTACATTATCGTCTATTACAATGGGTGGAGTGGCATCAGGCATGGAATTCCCCACTGAACCCTGTTCTCCAGTTTTCCACGGGTCCACCTGGAAGCCTTCCACATAGTCCACCAGCTTTCGGTGCTTGATCAGGGCGGGACCCCAGTAGATAGTGGGCGTGGTTAACTTCTTAAGTCTCTGTCAGTTAACATACTTCTTCTTCAGTGCACTGCCAAGTGGCAGGTTCAAGGTACATATTCATACTCGAAGTCTGATTTCTCGCTCCATAAGAGCACTCCTTAGATCAACAAGTTAATCCCTTCGCAAAGTCTATGCCTAATCCATACCTTATGTAGCCTACAGCTTGGGAAAAATATGATTTCAGACGCGGTTTCCCGTTGCCATTCTCAGTTAGGTGGATTAATTACATTTAATCCACAGTCAACGTACAATAGACCAAAAATAATATATTAGTACAATTATTTAATTGTCAGGCGGTTCCTGTTTTACTGTAAGCTATACCTGCTTCAGGTTTGTCCCTTTGTGTTAGTCAGTATACAAGAATTTGAAGTATTGTATTTTATGTGTAGCAAGTATTTTACAATATTAAAACTCGTAAAGCCAGTAAAGGATAGACAGTAACAGGGTGATCTCAAACGAGCTATTGTGAATTTTAACCCAGTATTGGTATGTTCTGCTAACCGAGTTACAAAGTCTGTGTCAGGCTTATTTAAGAGCCATTGATTGATTGATTGCTTGATTTATTGATTGAATGATAGTTAAATGGATTGATGGATTGATTGATTGACTGATAGATTGACTGATTGATTGAAGGATAGTTTGATTGATTGATTGAAGAATTTAATTGATAGATAGTTAGATAGATAGATTGATTGATTGCAAGGCAGTCACCTGACAGATAGTGCCCTCCTCCCTGTAGATGAGCACGATGGCGACTATGGGGATGAAGATGACGGAGGAGAGGGCCATGAGCCACCCCAGGGCCTCAGCCCAGGGAGGGTAGAATAGAGAGCCGTAGCTGGGGTGAGTGTAGAGCACGAATTGAAATACCAGCACAAACTATACAGAAAATATACATACATATACTAAATACAATACATTGAACTTATACAGTATTAAAGTGATGTACAAATATTGCACGACAAGTCTATAATTGTTCGTAAGTCTTCAATTGTAAAAGTGTTGATAATAATTGTAAAAGTGTTGATAGTAATTGTAAAAGTGTTGATAATAATTGTAAAAGTGTTGATAATAATTGCAAAAGTGTTGATAATAATTGTAAAAGTGTTGATAATAATTTTAAAAGTGTTGATAATAATTGTAAAAGTGTTGATAATAATTGTAAAAGTGTTGATAATTATTTTAAAAGTGTTGGTAATAATTGTAAAAGTGTTGATAATAATTGTAAAAGTGTTGATAATAATTGTAAAAGTGTTGATAATTATTTTAAAAGTGTTGATAATAATTGTAAAATGCTTTTTATGTATAAACCACTCACGGTTGACCTATGTTATGTTGTAAAAAATAAAAATAAAGTAAATAAATCAATATATTACTAAATATTTGAGGACACAAATAAGTAAATATATGAATCAGTAAATATCTAGTTTAAGAAATTAATATTTGAATTCATGAGTTAAAATAAAATAAATAAATACATAAATAAATATACATATAAATAAATGTAAAAATATTGCTACTTTTATATATAGCGTATTTGATATGAATTATTACATGATTATTTTAATTATTATTAATTATTGATTTATTTAATTATTATGAATTATTATGATTTATTATAGACAAATAAAATCATCTCTATGGTCTCACCGCGAGGAATAGGGGTGTAAGGAAGAGCCAGTTAATCCTCCACCACAGCCCTGGTCTACTTCCTAACATCACCCTAATGTCGTCCCCGAACCTTCGAGAACCTGCTCGCAATACCATGCAATGCGACACAATACAATACAATACATTACAATACAATACAATACAACACAATACAATACAATACAACACAATACAATACAATACAATATAATACATTACCGTACAATATAGTACAATACATTACAATACAATACGATATAGTACAAAACAATGAAATACAATACAATACAATACCATACAGTACCATGCAATACAATACAATGCAATATAAAACATTACCATACAATATAGTATAATACATGACATTACAAAACAATACGATACAATACAGTACAGTAAAGTACACTACAGTGCAGTACAGCGCAGTGCAGTGCAGTATAGTGCAGTACAATATAACACAATACAATACAGTTTAATATAATAGAATACAAGGCAATAAAAAATAATACAAATGCAATATAATGCAATACCGTGCAATATTGTACAACACAATATAATACAATGCAATATAATACCATGTAATGCAATACATTACAATAAATATACATTACAGTACTACACTCTACAGTACAGAACAATATAGTACAGTAAAATATAGGTACAGTACAGTAGAGAGAGTTACAGTACAATACAGTACAGTACAGTACAGTACAATGCAATACAATGCAGTGAAAAATAACACTTACCATACACCCATGCTATAGCAATGGATTCAATCAGCCCAATCAACAGTAGGTTCCAGCCGCTACAGTAGGAATTCATCAGGTCTAAGAAGTAATTGCCTCCCTACAAGTCAATCAAATAATTAAGCAATACATAAGTTAATCAATTCAATAATTCCAGAATTAATCAATAAATGTAATTATCATATATTAAATAAATAAATTGAAAATAAAAATTAAAATAAACTACTTTAATTAAAAATCGCTTAACATATCAGTCAAATTTTTTTCAGAAACTCCTCAAATCAACTAATTAATTAAACTAATTAATGTATTTATTTCATTTATTTAATTATTTATCACAGTATATTGTACAAACTTGCAGAACAAATTGAATAGATTTAAAAACACAATTAAAGGTATGCGCGAAACGGAAATAAAGGCCCTTTAACATGGTAATAACATATTCCGCAATTTCGATTTACGGTATAAATACACAGCTATAAATCATTAAAGTATTAACTAATTAAATATCATCTATTTGATACAAATTATAATAAAATCATACTTGTAAAATCATCATTAGTAAAGTGCGCAAGTGTAAAATTATTATGTACACGTATGTGCTTGTATATGTATATTTGGTTCACAAATTCCTAATAGTTTGCACAAATTAGTTACAGTTACTTCATATTTAATTAAACAGATCAGTCGAGTTAGAATCAACATCGTGACTCGACAACAAGAGAGAGCGAGAGAGAGAGAGAGAAAATACTACTAAATTGGATACATAGAGGAAAATCTAGTAAAAATAGTATGACAGAGAGGGAGAGATGGAGAGAGAGAGAGAGAGAAATACTAACATGGGTATAAAAGGAAGATCTAGTAAAATAGTATGACAGAGAGAGAGAGAGAGAGAGAGAGAGAGAGAGAGAGATAGAGCGAGAGAGAGAGAGATACTGACATGGGTACATAGAGGAAGACCTAGGAGAAAGAGCACGATACAAAGGACCAGTATGGCCCAGCTCTTGTGAGGTCTGAGCACAGGCCATTGGTCTATCACAGCAGTTAACACTGTCTCCAGTGTGCAGAACTGTCGCATAACACATAACATATTACACATAACACATAACATATAACGAATAATACATAACACATAACACATAACACACTCCATAACACAGCTTACTATCACAGCTGTTTACGCTGTCTCCAGTGCACAGAACTATCACACATAACACATACAACATAACACATATCATATAAAATAATATAAAACATGACATTTAACATATCATACATAACATAACACATAACCATATAACATAACACAACATAGCAAACCATCACAGCTATTAACACTGTCTCCAGTGTGCAGAACTCTCACATAACACATAACATATAAAATAAAAGAGCATAACATATAGCGTATAATATAACATTACATAACATGTCATGCATGACAAATCATATCATATTATATCATTCCATATCATATCATATATCGTATCATATCATATCATCATATCATATCATATCATATCATATCATATCATATCATATCATATCATATCATATCATATCATATCATATCATATCATATCACATCATATCATATCATATCGTATCATATCATATCGTATCATATCATATAATTCTATATCATATCATATCATTTCATATCATATCATTTCATATCATATCAGATCATATCATATCATTTCATATCATATCATATCATATCATATCATTTCATATCATATCAGATCATATCATATCATATCATATCATATCATATTATATCATATCATATCATTTCATTTCATATCACATCATATCATATCATATCATATCATATCATAGCATATCATAACATAACATAATATAACATAACATAACAGAATAGAATGCTATAGTATAATAGCTTTTAATTAATTAAATATTATAAGATTAACTAGTACAAGTGTACCTGACTATCTAGCCCCAGTGTTAAGAGCATGAGGAAGAAGATTATCTATTAATTAGATATCTATAATTAATTAGATATCTATTTATTAATTAGATATCTATAATTAATTAGATATCTATTTATTAATTAGATATCTGTTAATTAGATAACACTAGAGCTTTGATTGTACCTGGCTATCTAACCCCAGAGTTAGGAGCATGAGGAAGAAGAGGATGGCCCATAGCGGTGATATAGGCAGCATCGTTACAGATTGAGGGTAGACCACAAAGGCGAGTCCAGGCCCTGTTACAATAACAGGCGCGCGGTTAGTACTTTGTGGGCGACCACTTTGGAAGACCGAGTGTCGACAGCTTTGAATATAAATAATTCCCAGGGTGTTGGAGTAAAGTAAAAGTAAAACACGCTAATAATAGTGAAATGATCAACTATGTTGATATCTATCACTTTTTAATGCCACATGTTTAAACCGTTAGGCAATTTAGACCATTTTCCGTATAACCAGTCTAGTGAATGTCCGAGATTTTACTCTCAGATCGGCGCGGCTGGGATTCGAACCCACGAGGGTTCAGTTCACCTCAGGATCTATCATTTAAAACTTCATGACGTTACTCCTACGCTATTAAGACATTCAAAGGTTATTCTTAAATCCGCGCCGGATGCTACTGAAGCGCCAACAAAAGGCAACCATTACTAATGGAGAGGAATGGAGGAAATAACAAAAACTACAATAGCTACCATAAGAAAGAAAACTCCACTGCACACATGTGTGACATGCGAATAAAGATACGGAATAATAATAGTAAACATGTAAAACAGAGAGACATTAACTGTGCAGTAACAAAAGAAATCGAGAACTATTAACATTGCAATAGCAAAAAAGAGGGAGAATAACAATGTAATAACAAAACAGAGGGATATAAAAATACACTAACATAGAATCTGTATGTCTCAATTAGATCTACTAGTGACGCCTTGTGGAGAATTGGTAGGAGACCCTACTTACGTATGAGAGATTTCAAGTACGAACCAGAGTTTCCAAGTTTGAGTCCGTTAAATAGTGTATATCGACCATGGTTTTAATTTTTGGAGGAGCGAATGAAAACACAGTTGCGTAAAGTGCACACTTAGCAGTGACGGACCGAATGAATTTTGTTTCTTTCATTCAATTTCCGTTAACTATCTAAACCCTTCCATGTCGATCCCTTCAACCATATAAAATTGAGATTAAAAAGGGGCTTGATTTTAATAAGCTATCGAAGGCGCACATTCTCTGACTAACCCTGATCTACCACCTTCTCTACACTAGTGCCTATTTGAAAGGCCATGTAGCCGAGAAAGCTGAAGATAACCAGTCCAGCCAAAATGCCCGTGAAGAAGTTGACCAGAGTGACGATGATGGTATCTCTGTAGCAGTTGTTGTGGAACCGGTTATAACTGGCTAGAGCGATCAGACCTCCCCAACAGTTAGACATCGAGTAGAACATTTGAACTGCTGCGTCACTCCAAACCTGATCATGCGAAGCCATTTATTTGCATATATAATAATAATAATAATAATAATAGTAAAGGTTTAACGTCCTTTCCTCAAACAAGGATGATGTCAGGGACGTCCCCGTCCCCCCATCACATGTCAATACAAATCGATTCACCCCAAACGATTTGAAAAAAAGTGCTGAAGAGAAATAAAATAGCCTAAACAGTGCCGGTCCGGTGATCAAAAAACAGTCAGGCAAGATGAAATAAAATATACGGTGGGAGGAGATGTGTTTTCAATCTACAACGGAAAATGGAAGTAGTAGAAATGAGCGAAGATCAGGAGGAAGAGAGTTCCAAACAGTAGGAGCGGAGAAAGAAAAAGAATATATATAAATATATGCTTAAATTTATCTCATAATACAAAGCCATTTATTTGCATATAAATTTGCATTAATTTATCTAAAAATACAAAGCCATTTATTTGCATATAAAAGTAAATATACGCCTAAATCCGCACCTATTTACATAAGGGGCGTAGTTGAGCGCACCTGCTAGAGGGCGCGGTTCAACAAACGAAGTAATATTTGATTCGGTTAGTACTTGGATGAGTAACGACCATGGAAGACCGGGCGCTTACATAGTTGAATATAAAGCCCAGGATGTCTGACGTTTATTGTTAGTTCAAGCTGCCTGGAGCGCACTACACTGTGTATTCAATTACATAGGCAACGATTACTAGTAATCATGGACGGAATGAGAGAATACGACAAAGAAAAATTCCAAAACATAAGCATGAAAATTGTAAAACGTGCATCCGTCATGAGATAAAAAACAGGAAACTTAATATAGGACCTGTAATTATTATTATTATTTATTTATATCACCAAATATTTTATTGGAAATCTTGTGCTTATATATATATATATATATATATACATGTATATATATATACGAGGGTGGTCCTTAAAATATTTTTTTTAATCTATAGATCTCCAAGGTCCTATTTGGTTCCATTCCCCTCAAAAGCATCACAAAAAAGTTTGAGCAAAAATATTAATATTCAGGACTTGCCCAACGTCATCAAACTTTCATTCTCTATTCTACATGTAAATTTTCAACACATACACATAGCATAATGTATATTTGGGTCTTACAGCAGTTCACCTATTTGTAGGTCCACTTATCTAGATTACAGCACAATGATCTCTTCCTTAACAGATACTTAGCACTGCAAATGATCATGGGATTTATTGCGGCCTTGAACTTTGGACGGAACTCTCCTCTGCGGGAGAGGAGAACAAGTTGCGATGATCTTCCACAACTTGTAGAAGGAATTGATTTTGCTCCTCACATCTCGTAATGGAGGATTTGAAGTGCTGAATGAGAGCTGCTCTGCGTCCAGCTACGTCTCTGACAACTCTGAGAGATTTACAGATAGCTTGGCACCTCACATAATCTTCTTGATTAATCGACTCAATTGGATCGACTTCCGGAATTGAATCTGATAGATCTAAGTTATGTAACGGGATAATAGTTTTCTTTTTTGCTAAGAAATCATGCAGACGATCTCTTTGCTGATGGCTGGGTAAACAGAGTGATGCATTTTAGTGGTTCATCGGAGCCTTCTTTATTCCTTAAGGCTGCTTCCATGAAAAACGTTTGGCCTCTTGCCCTCCACTCACACGTCAATGTCGAAGAAACTTATATTACTAACGTCTCGGATAAATACCATACGTGGCGTCCAAAGGCTTTCATTACAGCATTAGAGATGACCTAGAGAGAGAGAGAGAGAGAGAGAGAGAGAGAGAGAGAGAACAGAGAGAGAGAACAGAGAAATACTCTATTGGTCCTAGGCGCACTGACAGCTGATGACTGATGAATGAATTTTGACTCAAGAGCGGACATAGATGAAGGCAACAGACAAACATTCTTCAAATATTCCCACTGCTATAAGGTAATG
The DNA here is from genome assembly GCA_905160935.1 of Enchytraeus crypticus. Taxonomy (NCBI): domain Eukaryota; kingdom Metazoa; phylum Annelida; class Clitellata; order Enchytraeida; family Enchytraeidae; genus Enchytraeus; species Enchytraeus crypticus. Next base: position 422,656 of record CAJHZI010000473.1, on the reverse strand, counting down.
ATCCGCGTGATCTACTGGACCGCAGCTCCAAAGGGTACGCATACTACGCACCTTTAAACCACCACATCACCAGCGAGTAAAACGCTCTCACAATCCAGCGGGCTCAATAGTCTCTGTGGAGGAATTGATCATGGGATGGTTATGGTTGGTTCCAGTAGATCCTGGTAATCATTAGGCCTAAGTGTTTTAAACTCCTCCTGTTGTGCCATTACTAAATTCGAGACGTCGTTACTCCACTTACTCACTTTCATTGCTGTGTTCTCATCATCTGCGAAGGGCGGAAGGCAGCTTGATTAATTTGAGACCAATATTCACTAAAATGTATGAAACTTTCCATGTTTGGAGATTTTGAAATGTCTTTGTTGCTGAACATTTATTCCAACATTATTTCAGTAATATGATGCTGACAGTCAATGTTCAACAGTGGACTTTCAACGCCCGAATTCAGTTTCCTATCGGACGAAAACTCCTCCTTACACTCCAGTATTAGAGACAGTTGTATCAACACATAACCCTCTTATTAGGTCACATAACCCTCATTAATCCACAGTATCAAGAAGTGTCAACAGCCTGAGTAAAGAAATAGTAATAATAATGATAATAACAATAATATATCATTAAACTTGAAACTTGGCTAAATAAGTCAAGCTAAACAAAGCAAAATATAATACAAATCTTAAAGTCTGTTGGGCAAGTTCTAAATATTGTCTGATTTAGTTTTCTTTTTCATTTTTATTGTTTTTTAACCTAGCGAAACCAAATTATGGGTTGGAGAAAGTTTAAAAATAAATGTTAAAAATCACCGTTGTATATGGGGCCACCCTAACACACACACACACACACACACACACACACACACATATATATATATATATATATATATATATATATATATTTCTATATATATATATTCTTGTAGAAGCACAATCGACAATAGGCATTTTTTTGTACATTGTTCATAAAACAATCAAATAATTAAACCAAAGTGATCATTCAGCGTGATGCATTGTCTAAACGATTAAAGAACTGGACTTAGAGCACTTGGAAGAGCATGCGCTTCATCGACGAGGTTAGGCAATGTTGGGCTCGGTTAGTACTTTGATGAACAACTATCTGGTGAGACAGAATACTGAAGCATAAAAATGCATATACATGTATATTCTGAAGGTGTTGAAATATTGTTCGTATTTCCGCGCTAGCAGCAGTTGCGTTATTAAGGGGACACGATTACTAATACTATCACATGATCAGAGAGAGAGAGAGAAAGAGAGAGTGAGAGAGAGAATGTTTGAGAGAGAGAGATAGATAAAGAGAGAGAGAGAGATAAACGTAGAGGCATTCTTACAGTGGCATCAGCTAATCTGCTGAAGTCAGGTTTGAGGAAGTAGATGAGACCAGTTGACATGTTCTGTAGACTTAGGCCACGCCCAAACAATACGAACAATACTACATACGGGAATACTGCTGTAAAATAGACGACCTGTTAATCAATCAATCAATCAATAAAACAATCAATCAATCAATAAAATTAAATAAAAATTAATTATACGAACATCAATTTTATACTTCTGTTTGCACACAAACTCAAACAAATACTTTCAAATCCCTAGTCCACAAGTGAGTGAGTGAGTGAGTGAGTGAGTGAGTGAGTGAGTGAGTGAGGAAGTATTTATACCTTGCCCGTGGTCTTGATACCCTTAACCATACAGAGGAATGATATGATCCAGGCAAGCAGTAGCGACAGCGTGAGATCCCATTCTACGTTACCCATTACATCGATGCTGCTACTCAGTCGCAGTACTCTTCGACTAATCAATCAATCAATCAATTAAACATTACAATTGTAATAAATAGACATTAGACAACTGACTAACTGATGGATTTACCTATTGACTAAATGACTGACTAGTGAGATTGTTTGATTAAGTGGACGACTTATTGATCGACTAATTGTCTGGTAAACGCATTGAGTGATTAAATTGATGGATTTATTGATTAACTGATTAGTTAATAAATTTCTTGATTTATTGACTGATTGATTAGTTAATTGATTGATTTGTTTAATTTGTTGACTGAATGATTAATTGATTGATTACTTAATTGATTGATGATTGCTTTCTTGCTTAACTGATTGACTGATTGATTGTTTGATTGATTGACTGACTGACTGACTAACTAACTGACTAACTAACTAACTAGCTGATTGATCTATTGACTGGTGATATAACGTACTTGTAGTACTCCTCACTGGCTGATGGTCTCTTGAGGCTGAACGCTGACCTGTTCCACACTCCCTGTCTCTCTGTGTCGTTGTAGCAAACACCATCTGCAGCCCTAATCAGCTCTGACTCGTTACACGCCATGTCAGGCAGCTTGTCGTAACAAACTGTTCGCATCAGTTAATCAATCAATCAGTCAGTCAATCAAGCAGCCAATAATCAATCAAGCAGCCAAGCAATCAGTCAAGCAATCAGTCAGTCAACCAGTCAGCAGTCAATCAATCACTCACTCAATCAATCAATAAAACAGTCAATCAGTCAGTCATTTAATAAGTCAATAAATAAATCGATTAATTGATATTATATCAATCAGCCAATCAACCAAAAATGTGAAATCTCTTTTACGTCAACTAACACAGCTTTCTAGCATCCACTAGACACACTAAATCAATCGACTCCAACGATACTGCACAGTCAATGCTTTGAGCCAGCTCCTGCCTTTACCTGCCAGTACTTACATTTATTGGATCTTAATAATAAATACTATCTTTACAAAATAATAAATTTCATAGCACTTTATAGAGTAAATTTATGTTTATAAATTGTTCTATTTAGAAATGAAATCACGTACATTTTGTGAAGTTTTGTTATTGCTTGATATGAGATCTAAGCTTGATATGAGATCTAAGCTTGATATAAGATCAACACAAGAATTAGTCACCAGATCGTCCAGCAACCCAAGCCAAGCCTGAGTATGAAGAGGAAAGCCGATGATATAAATGTGTTTACTGTGGATGAGCTATGGGCATCACTGGCAGGAGCCAGTGACGATGTCGGCAGAATATTCGATCGCGGATCAGTATGTGCGGGGTTCAAATCCTGGGCTCGCCCGTCACTGACGTCGCTTTAGAGTGAGTACACTGACGTTAACAAGCTATATGCCATGACCTGCCAAAAATCAATTCAATGAGAGAGGGAGAAAGAGAGAAAGAGAGAGATGAGGAGGAGAGAGAGAGAATGAGAGAGAGAGAGAGAGTCAGACAGTAAGACCATTTTGCACTGCAGTAAACCGAGATTTTTTGTCATGGACAATAGTAGCACTCCAATTATATTTAAATAATTTAAATGTTAGATATTTTAGGAGTTAACTGATTGATGGGTTATTTGAATAATTTCTAGATCAGTCTGTTGATTGATTTCTTACAGTCGCTGTTCCAGTAGTTGAAGCATGAGGCCCAGGGCAGAGATCTGATGTTGATGAGAGAAGAGAAGAGATAAAAGAGAGACCAGGCGATTATCATGTTGTAGTATATAGAAACCTCTGCTGATATTATCAGCTGTGCTAAACCTAGACCTACATCAATCAATCAACAATTGATAAAATAATTAATCAATTAGTCAACCTACCAACTAATCAACCAATCAATCAATCAACCAATAATTCATCAATTAATCAATTAATCAATTGACCAATCAATCAATTAACCAATCCACCAATCAATCATTGCATCAATCAATCTAAATATCAATCAATTAATATCAATCAACCAGTTAATCATCAACCAATAATTTCGTTTGACTGACAGATTATATTCTTATTTTTATCACACCAGAAAGTACTTGTAACATTCTCCACTCTACAGTTCAAACAAATTAAAACACAAATAAAAACATGAACAACCAGCAAGCACACGTGTTAACCAGGGTGGTCAAGAAATAAAAATTATTAAAAAATGGAAGAATAATAGAAAATTGTATTAACCAGATATACTTCTATAGGCATTTACACTAGTGCCATTATTCCACTGTTCTTATATGTGGTTAGTGGGGCCTAATTGCTTGAATAGGATTTTTGATGAATTGACTGAATTGATGCGAAGGTTTTTCTTTAATATTTTTTTTAATTCAGCCCTCCAGAAAGATTCACCATCTATTCGGAGAAACCTGTCCAAAAATCTGGTTGTTTTTATTTTGTTTTGTTACGTAGTTACGTGTAGAACGTGCAACCGTAAGTTTTCAATAGTAACCCGCCTCATCACAGCAAATTATGGAGAGATGAAATAATATGTGGAGACACTGAGAGACACTAATAGATAAATAGAGAGAGATTATGGTAGAATGATTACAATGAAAATATAGAGACAGAGAAAGTTAGAGAAAGGGGGAAAATAAGGAAATCAGGGGGAGAGATATGAAGGAGAATATAATAGTAACCCTTAAATAGAGGAGCAAACTCCCAGCAGGTGAGAGGTCCACAGCTGGTGAACTGTCCCATGACCAGCTCCATGTAGAACATGGGCATGCCCACCAGGATCAACACTATGGCGTAGGGGATGAGGAATGCCCCGCCCCCGTTCTTATAACAGAGATATGGAAACCTCCAGACGTTACCCAATCCAACAGCGTAACTGTTCGGCAAATCAGCATTTTAAAATTGATTTTAAGTTCATCAACCAAATTGTAATCATACATAGCTACAAATGGAGCCAGTGGCGACGTCGATGAGAAACTCGACCGCGGATCAGTGTGTGCGCGGTTTAAATCCTGGGCTCGCCCGTTACTGACATCGCTTTCGAGTAAGGAAACTAGCGTTAACCTTAGCTTCACCAAATAAAAAACAATAAAAAACCGTACAGACATGAAATAAACTTGCGACACAAATGTCCAGTATGCCTAGCAGTTAACATAATTATACTGTATTGGTCCTAATTCAAGTTTGTGATAATATGCAGGTACATTGTAAGCATTGCAAGCAGTGACTGAAAGGTTCATGGCATAAATTACGCCTTACATTTTTCAGCACCCTTATATGTTGGAATCCTACCGATAAATTAGGTGATCCACATTTATTCTCAAATATTCGACTTTTCAAATATTCATCGTGAAAATAAAATACCTGAACTCAGGTAGCTTGCCGTCATCATCCACACTTTATATCTTATCACATTATCAGTTCATTCTCTCGCTCTAAACTTAGGCTCACGCTACCAAACTAAAAATAGTAACTAATAATAATTGACTAATTAAATAAAATAATTTAATCTAATTAAATTATAATGTAAATAATGAATAATAACAACAAATAAAAATAATAAACATATAATAGTCATTCTGTCAGTTTATATTTTGACTCCGAGGTACTTAGCCATTTATATACCAGAGTATCTTAGTCGAATTTTACAAGCCTGCATCACTTTATCTCTGTTTATTTTTATGCTACATTTGGTTAAAAGATTGGATAATATAATTAATAAAATATGGAGTGATGTTGTCATGGACTCGTTGTCGTGACATTCAAGCAACATTACTGATCTATGAATGTTTCATCTACTAGTCCTTTATGAACTGATGAAAAAATTGATTCGATTATTTCAACATATAAATCATCAAAAATTACAAAAAATAAAAATAAACAAAAATCACAAAACAGAGCAGAGAATAAGATAACTCTCTTTCTCTCTCCTTCTCTCTCTTTCTCTCTTTCTCTCTCTCTCTCTCTCTCTCTCTCTCTACCGCTCTATCTCTCTATCTCTCTCTTTCTCTCTCTCTCTCTCTCTCTATATATATATATATATACATATATATATATATATATATATATATATATATATATATATCTCACAAAATAATGTTTCAATAGTCCAGTGGTTTGAGACGTCAGGTAACTTCATGCAGTTTTAAATGACAGATCAGTCTCCATATGCTGGAGTGCTACTAAAAATCAGCAAACTTTTAAAAATTATTTTAATATATGGACGCGTTGAATTAAATGCACCGTACCATATACTATCACTGTGAATTCTTGATTAATACATTAAATACTTTGCACTTAATCTCAAATTTTCTGAATATCTCTTTTAAATCCTCTCTGAGCAGGTGTTGCTCGAAATCTATCAAATAACCTCAATTTCAACAATGAATTTTTATATACATGTAATTTGTTTGAATATGTATTTTTATATATCTTTACACCTCTTTCCCCCTTTCAGATATAATATCTGCTTAACTATTCATTCTGATAGTTTTAATCTTTTAAATGCTAGACATATTTTAGTAAAAGCACAAATGGACTTCTTTGTTATTCTACATGATAGAAACCCGTTATCAGATTCCATTCAATAATATAAAAAGATAAAACATCTAAAAAATCGAATGACATCACATCTTGAAAAATATTAATATACAGATTGGGTTTATAAAGGCGTACTTTTTCCCAAGTAAAATTTTCTCACAGTGAAATAAATTAGAACACGATACCATATCGGATACGCGAGAGATTAATGTAAAAACAGGTTTTTTTCTTTCGTATAGTTCGACATATTTTCATATAGTTAGACGTATGACCTACGCATGAGCCTACGGAACATCCTTCATAGTTACTGTCTTTGGTCTGCTTTTTTAGTTTTTAGTTGCTGTTTTATATTTTTCGTTATTTCCTCTTTTCCCCTCCCTGGATATTAGTAATCTGTACCTTTTGTTGTCGTTTCAATAGCAGCCGGCGCCTAATTAAGAATAACCTCTAACACCCTGGGGATTATTTACATTCAATGCTATCGACACTCAGTCTTCCAAAGTGGTCGCTAACAAATTACTAACCACGATCGACATAGCTTAACTTCGTTCTTTTAATGCGCAGCTTAATCGATAGCGCTAAATCCCGCCCTAATTAATTGATACATTTGCGAATTCTAGTATGAAATGTTTTTACTTAAGACGCCATACTCAAAGACTTCAGTGATTGGTCGATTAGTTAATTATTGGATAGACTTATAGACTGATTGTTTCATCAGTTTAATGAGTAACGTATTGACGGATATATTGATTGATCGTTTGCATGTTTGATTCGTAAAATGATGGCTAGATTAATTAAAAATTGCTTACATGATTGCTTGCTAGATTGATTGATTGATTGCTTAATTGATTTATTGATTGTTTGTTTGCTGCTTGATTGATTTATTGATTGATTGACTGATTTATTGGTTGATTGATTGATTGATTAACTGACTGACTGACTGGTTGATTGATTGACTGACGAACTGGCTGACTGACTGATTGATTGACTGAATGATTGAATGATTAATTGATTGATTGCGTGAGTGAGTGAGTGAATGATTGATTAATTGATTGATTCATTAATTGATTGATTCATTAATTTATGGATTAATTAATTGATTGACTGATTGATTAACTGACCCAAGTAGTGAGAGAATGAAATCCGCCTGTCCTGTCCAGTTTCCTCTCTCTTCATTCTCATCCACCCCGAACACTTGCTTCCTGTCCACCCCGTCATCATCCACCCTGCTTCCACCCTCCCCCTCCCCTGCACCCCCTCCACCCTAGTGAAAATCAACAACAACTTTATTTATATACAGACTGGAGCATATATACAGACTCCACCCTGCTGCAAATCAACATCAGTTTTCTCTCTCTCTCTCTCTCTTTCTCTCTCTCTCTCTCTCTCTCTCTCTCTCTCTCTATATATATATATATATATTAATATTTTTATATTATAACTTTATATAACTTTCTCTATATACATATTATATATACTATCCTCTCACGAATTGCACATTTCAGGCACAAATTGCTAATAATACAAATATAACAATAATTCTGAAAATTTTCATATATACATAGACGATATCAACATTTCTAGAATAGATAAGACTAAATTTTTGGGAGTGATTCTTGATGAAAAATTATCATGGCAATATCATATTTCTTATACTGCACAAAAATTATCCAAATCCATTGGATTACTCCATCGGGTTAAAACTAAATTACCTAAACATTGTATGTTAAATTTATACTACAATCTAATATATCCGCATCTAATTTGTTGTAATATTGTTTGGGGGAACCCTTCTAAAACCTTGCTCAACGAATTGATAGTACTCCAAAAACTAGCAATTAGAATAATTCAACATGCAGAGTTTCGTAGTCATACGAACAATATATTTAAAGAACTTACAATTTTAAAGTTAAGTGATATTCATAAACATTGCTGTTGCGTATTTCTGTATAAACTTATTCATAATGATATGCCTTTATGTTACAACTATTCGTTGCTATTAAATAATGTTGTAAATTCTGTTTATAAATTTCGACAATTTCCACCTAATTTACGATCATCTCGTTCCGTTAACTGCTTCAATGTTAATCTTCGTCAGTACTTATTAAATAGTTATTAATGATACTGATCTTAAATGTATAATTATGCCTACCTATTATCATTAATTTTCTTTATTTTGAATTTCTTTATTTCAATTCTTTAATTTCGACTTTATATTTTCGTTTTAAGTTCACCATGGTTCACATTTAAATTGTGTTCACTTATTGCATTTACTTGTTTGTTTGCATTGCTTGCGAACTATACAGGGTTGAATGACCCTTTTTAGTGATCTAAATAAATAAATAATATTATTAGTTATTTGCAACTTTAATTATGATACGTCAATTGAATTATTATTAACAATAATATTTTCTCTCTCTTTGTGCACTCCCTACTGATATGTCTATGGTATATAAGGCCTACGCTCTTCTTTGTCTTCCGTTTTCACTTCATGTACACGTACGAGTGGATTTTTAAATAATCGAAGAATAAAATAATCTAGCATTTCTTTTGATATACATTTATTCTTGGGGATATCTGCTTACGACGAGGTGGGCCCACTATGCCTTCCTCAGCTTCGACTATCATTTACTGTACAGGGGCGACATTTCCTGAGAAAAAACTGTCCTGTCTACCCATAATAATAATAGTAGTAATCATTAAGTTTACTCAGAGCGCAGCGATGGGATAGCTAATCAATAACTACCTATACCAGTGCAATTAACAACTAGCTAAGCTATTATATACTTTTTATTCGCCACTTGGGCAACCAAAACGCACACAAAACAGAAACAGAAATAAACGCAAATGTGCAAAACAAAGAAGATAGAACATAAAGAAAAACAATAGATTGCATTTCGAAAAGTAGCTTATGCAATATAAGCACATCAATATCATCAATATTAAAACCGCATAGGTTGCATTTATCAAAATTTCTACAACAATACTTATTGGCATGATATGCCAATTTTTTCTTTCAACACTGTTGACAGTTGAGATTTATTACATCTCTGTAGTTATTTTTAAAATCCAGAGCATTAGTATGGAAGTGAACTGCCAGCTTGTCTAAGTCGCCCATAGACAGACTTGTACATATTAGTCTTAGCATTATAGTTTCAGACATATTCAGAGATGATCAGAAGGACATTATCTTTAATGCATTTATGTGCAAAATTGGTTTATACCCAGTATACAACTGACAATGTTTTATAGTATTTGTGTCATATGTATTAAAAACCTTTTGAAAAGATTTAGTCCACAGACTATTTAGAGTAGTTAACTCTGTTTTATTAAGGGACAGAACCTCCAATGCGTAAGTTAAACATGGTAGAGCAATGGTTGATATTAATTTCAGAATTACAGGCTTATTGTTAGAAATTACTAATTTAGCCAATATTGCATTTGCAGATTTATAATATTTAATTTTAGCAGCATCAAAACTACATTTAAATTTAGATGTATTCAAAATATATATTCCTAAATATTTAATTTCGTCTGTCCAAGGAACTAGGCTATCTTTTAGATATAGTTTGCAACATTTCTTGTTGTATCTGTTGCCAATACGTAATGATGAGCATTTTTTAGCATTAATATGCAGGTCTAACAATTCTAGTTCACTGCTACAGATATCTAACATATGTTGCATTTCACAAAGAGACGGGCTTAACAACAATATATCATCTGCGTACATAATTGCACTGACAGCGATACCCTTAAAATAACATCCATATTTAGCATATTTATCTAGTAAATCATTAACATAGATAGAAAATAAAAATGGACTTAAAACTCCACCTTGCCGTATTCCAGCCAATAATCGGTAAGGCCTAGAGAGAACATTTTCCCATCTAACACAACTGTAGGAGATACTGTACCAGTAGAACAAGATAAACACTAATGGGGCTCCTCTTTTCGTTAATTTTAAGAAAAGCACTGAATGAATAACTTTATTAAAGCCCTTGCTTATGTCTAAACAACATACATTTACAGTTGAATTGTTTTCAGTATAATGTTCTATTACTTTTCTCACAGTATATATTGCATGCTGACAGCCAGACTAGGGCTTGAAACCAAGGTGATTATAGCTTGTAATAAAAAACTTAGACAATTTTATCATTAAGCAATGTTCAAATAATTTTGACATAATAGGACTTAATGAAATTCCTCTGAAAGTATCAATGGCTTGAGGACCGTGAGTTTTTCATTTTTTGGAATGGGTATAGTGATACCCCTTCCAAAGTCTCGTAGTAAATGACTAGATATTAGCATCGAGTTAAACAATTTTGCTAACAGTGATAATAACACTGGATGCGAGTAAGCGACATGTTCAGTAGTAATGTTATCAATGCCAGGAGACTTGCCTATTTTCATTTTCTTTAATGACAGTTGTATTAGTTGAACAGTTATGTCGTAGTTTGCGTTATGAGCACACCCCGAATAAATTCTCATTTTCTCTTTAAATTCTTGTAGCTTAATGTTGCTAAAATTATCAGAGTTTGGGGAACATACCCCCTCAAAATATTCTGCAAACTTTTCTGCAGCTAAATCTGAAGTTAGATTGTCTTGCAAGTGGAATTTTGTGCTTGATTTACTGTTGACCTTGCTCTTCCATGTCTTCCCGAAGGCAACATTATTTTTGAGACTAGTTCCTCATGTAAATTGTCCGATACTACATACTTTGCCGCTTCTTTTTCTTTCTTGATGGCAAGTTTATATAGCAACTTGTCCTTGGTTTTTTGTTCCATCAAATTATCATGTAAAGGCTTGCCAGCATCTAGCCATACTTTATGAGAATTGCAAGATTTTGATTTTAATAGTGATAAATCACTTCACTAATGTTTCAGGGTGTTTTGTGGGATAGAAAATATACATTGCTCAGATGCTGTCAGCATTGCATGCACAGTAGCTGAATAATACTCTTTTATTTTCAGTTTAGACAAACATTAACAGACAGACAAAGTACTAACAATAGCATCATATACAGTATACAACTGTCTAGTTATATCATAGTAATTACTAAGGTTACTTTTATCCCATCTCAGTATTCTCTTCTTATGAGCACTAGGTGATTCCACATGATGTACAGGGCGCCCTGCTATTTCACGTGCGGTGTTAAGCACTGAAATAATTAATTTTATCAACCGCTATCTGCACGTGTCGTAGGAGGCGACTATGTAAGATACTAGAAAGGCAGCGGGAAACAACATTAGATGTTAATTTTGTTAAGTTCTGGACGATATTAGGTTATGCACTAGGTTATACATGTAAGGCATAACTATTTCCAGCTGATAAGGCACAGTCCTTTGTGAAAGTTGACCTGTGGAGTGATCTCCATGGAGCGAGAAAGCAGACATTGAGTATGCGTATGTACCTTGTCACTTGTCAGAACATTAATGAGAGAGTGAGAGAGAGAAAGAAGAGGAGAAATATTGGCGATTAAACTTTACTAATATTCAATGTGTCGTGAAATTAAACCTTAAGTATTTGTGGATGGCTGTTACAACAAAACTCGTGCAGTCTTCATTTATTCTGATCTAAAGTGCGGTAGAGAAATGAGAGTGACCGAAAGCTGTACCGATATCATCGTTAAATGGAGAAACAACTGCTAAATATATCAATACATAGATCTATAAACATGTATATATATGCATTATCACTTTGTCAGCTTACATGAGGCGTAAGGCAAATAAATTTACTTACATTCTCAGCATTGGAAACACTTGATGTCTGGGACGTCACCAATCTCTTTTCAGAGCTCTGAGATCTGCCAAATTTTGACCAGAAGTTCTTTCCAGCTTTAGCATTGGCATCAGCAGTAACTACTGAGCCAGTCGGCGTAGAGGAGCCGTAGAAAGAAGGCACATAGAACACCGAGTTGGTTGAGTTAGCATTGCTAACGTAGTTAACAGGTGTGCTTGCAGAAACGTTAGCGTTGTTAGCACTGTTAACGTAGGGTTGAACTGTTTTGAGTGCAGCTTTTGAAGGGGAATAGCTCGTCTCTGATGAACCACTACCAAGCCTTCCACCCAGAGATCTAAACCTACCGCTCAGCTGTGGACCCCAGCCCTGCATCAATCAATTAAATCAATCAATCAATTAAATCCATCCATCAGTCAATCAATTACATTATTAAATCAAACAAAGCAATCAATCAATCAATGAAACCATTTACTTATTTTTTTTTTTTTTTTAGAACATCAGTTCATTAGTATTATACTGTACTCGCATGTTTCTCATTTGGTTTGCAAAGCATTTTAATAGAATCTCTTATTCTCTACGGGTCGATATGTTATGTAACAATTGTCATAAATAATTCTTATATTTATGTATCAGTATCAGTAAATTTATAATTGATATATTAATATATTAATCATATAATATTAATTTAAAAATTACAATTATATAAATAAAGTAATTAACAATCTGCTATTATTTTTAATTAATTTGCAATTGTTAGTAATTTGTAATTGTTTGCATTATTTATTTAATTAGTCAATAAATATTAGATCACCAATCAAGCACCCAATTAATGAAATTGTCAAACAATTATTCAGGTATTAATTAAATGGAATTCGAACAGACAATTAAGTCCATCTTATTTATTAAATGTTAAGCTAATATTTCACTTATTTCTACGTAATCAAATTATACGAAACGCTAAATCAATAATACCGATAGCAAAGACAACGACAACAGAAACAACAACAAAAGCAACCATAACAACAACAACATCAACAATAACAACAATAGCAACGGAAACCAATGTCAACAGCAGCAGCAGCAACAACAGCAGAAAACAACAAAAACAACTACTGAAACATTAACAACCTGTAACAAGTGACGGAGAAAACAACAATGAATGAATGAAACAATCATTAAAACCAGCAAGAACTACAACAACCTCAACGACAACAACAACAATGGCGCTAGCAAGAGCAACAACAACATATGACTTACCTTAATTCTGCTGCTGAAACTTTCTCCTGACATCACAGTGACGTAATCAAGGTTTAGTATAAGCCTTAAAACCTATCACTGATCAACATTGGTTGACTAGTATGAGCAATATACTGTATATGTGGTATATACCTATATTATATTCTACAATAAATAACAAGTTTTTAAAGTTCATATTGCAATAGTAAACAGATTAAATAAGCTAAACCAAATTCATACAATATGTATATATATATATATATATATATACATATATGCACGCATTATAGTGAAACGAACAACAGTGTTGATATCTATCACTTTTAATGCCACATGTTTAAACCGTTAGGCAATTTAAACCATTTTTCTTTTGTCCAATGAATGCCCGATCAGATCAGCGCGGCTAGGATTCTAATTGCTTTATCGAAAATACAGGCGTATTTACAATTCGCTGAATGGTATTCCATCGAATAATGTAGGTTTTGCCCATTTAGAAGTCGAAGCATCTTATGCTAAACCAAGAATAGAATTAAAATTTAATCAGAACCTAAAAACATAATATTTTTCTGCAAATTTGAAAACTATTTAGTGCAGTTAGATTAAATTACATATCTAAAATAAATTTATGGATGTAGGTCTATATTGGAAAACATTAATGAGTGCAAACAGCAGCATTTTCAATTTTCTATAGATTAACTGCGAAATACTATAACGTCTTAATTACTTCTGCTCTACCCCATTGATACTGACGATACCATTGGTTGAGCTAATGTAAGGAATATGACTGCGAATCTGTAGGTGCAGGGTTCTAATCCAGAGCTAGCGCTCTTGTGATAAGCTTGCGAGGTGTTAAGCTTTACTGTAATCTCTCTCTCTCTCTCCCTCTCCCTCTCTCTCTCTCTCTCTCCCGTTATCTTTCTTTCACTATCTTTCTCTGTATCTCTCTCTTTCTCTCTCTTAGTGCACTCCCTACTGGCAGGTACGTGGTATATAACGCCTCCACTCATCTCTATCTTCCGTTTTTCCCTTCATGTCCACATACGATTGGATCTTTAAATCGTCTAACATTCGTAATAGTAGCCTTCGTTATTAGCTAATAATCCATAGAGGCTCTTATCTCGGTAAATCAACCGGCAAGATAGTCGTACAAAATACTTTGAAATACAAGCATTAAAGACCGAGAGAGAAACGGGAGATTTTATATATCTCTGGAACACAGAAATTATTTTTCTATCAGTCCGCAAATTAAATTGTTGAGAAGATATTCTTGTGATAGACACTGTATGTAATGCTGTTTAAATCGGGAATTAATTAAAGATATCGCACCAAAGCGTACTGTCAGAGACGGAAATTAAACCCAAGACCTCCAGTCTACCAGGAAAATTTGCATCAAGCTTGATAATTTGGCGTGATACGAATTTATTACATTAATAGCATTTAAGGTTTAGCGTCAAAGTCCTCATACAAGGATGATGACAGGGACGTCCCCACAGCATACATAACTGCTACACATCCATTCACCAAAACCATTTGAAGAAAACATGTGCCGAATAAATTAAACAAATCAGCCACGACGCGATGAAGTAGCTCTCGCATTCTTGTGATACCTGTCGGTATAACAGAGACAAGCTTTCAAGACCAGTGGATTTCTTTGAACTCGTGTTTTACTACAACTGATCTCGTCTTATTATACACTCGTCTTATAAGCTTTGATTCTCACAGTAAATTCCCGGATCCTAAGCTCTTGTTAATCACTGTTCCGGAAACTCTAGAGCCATGGTCTGAAATGCTAACAAAGATTTGGTCCAGTTAAAAAGATTTCCTTAATCATCGATGGTAATTATAATATACAGAAGTGGTAAATATAATATGCAGCTGTCCTTGTCTTTATGCACTTCCGGTCAATGAAAACAACTTTATAACAGTGAATTAAGAGTGGTTCGTGTTTTAATCAAAAGCGATGAAAATGTTAAAGAGCGACTTCTTAGCTAAATCTAACATTGAAGTGAATTTGGCATAAGACTTATACATGTAAATACTTTTAACATCTCTCCCAGGATACATCATCACAGCACATGCCATCACATATCACATACAATCTCATATCATAACATAAAACATATCATCACATATCATCATATCACAAATCATCATATCACAAATCATCATATCACAAATCATCATATCACAAATCATCATATCACAAATCATCATATCACAAATCATCATATCACAAATCATCATATCACAAATCATCATATCACAAATCATCATATCACAAATCATCATATCACAAATCATCATATCACAAATCATCATATCACAAATCATCATATCACAAATCATCATATCACAAATCATCATATCACAAATCATCATATCACAAATCATCATATCACAAATCATCATATCACAAATCATCATATCACAAATCATCATATCACAAATCATCATATCACAAATCATCATATCACAAATCATCATATACTACACAGGTCAATTACCTGTGAATTATACAATTGCACGACTTTTCTAATCCATGCAAATATTTGAGTAAAGTGTCATTAGTAGTTTATCGCTGAATTCTTTGAAAACTAACGACCACGACGAATGCATGGTTTATTTCAGTGTTCAAAAAGTAGAAACAATTTGAAAGCTTTAATTGCCTACATAAATCAGGGAGGCAATATGGAGGCAGACCTCCAGTAGCCTATACACGTACATGTATATTAATGCATGTACGTCAATCATTGAGACGTACTGTGCGACCTCTAGGACAACAAAGCTTTGTTTGGTGGATTATATTGACCCTGATTATTAACTAGCCTCGAGGTATATTTCCATTACAAATCTTAACTCTTTGTTTAAAGCTACGATTTCTTCATTAACAACTCGAATGGCAGATGATATTATAGCGTTTATATATGGACCACCTATTAGTAATATTAGTTACACCTTCTTCTTCTTCCCTTTAATCCCAGTTTAACCATTGTCGGGATACGAATGGACCTTCTCCACTCCTCTTTGTCCCATACCATATCAAAGCCTCTTCCATTCGTTTTCGAAAATATTTATATTAATATTAATAATTATTAATATTATTATTTACATTAATTAAATACAATACATATATAAAACAATACATTATTTCAAAGTTATTGACATCAAAATAATAATATACACATCATACTTATTTAAATTTTTTTATTAAATAAAAATATGTATTATAATATTAAAATTTCAGCAATTTTCAAGCTAACATTGCTGATCTAAACCTCTCACAACATTGACGAACAAAGACTGGCGCTGTCAAATCTGCAACAAGTTTGTTGATCAGTACGTGCGGGGTTCAAATCATAGGGCTCACATCATAGGCTCTCCCGTCACTGCTATCGCTTTCAAGAGCTGAAATTTACGCTAACGTCAACCTTTACTATTTTTGCAGTGGTATCTGACACGCCGCAGACATCTTAGACAGTTTAAAAAAGTTAATAGAATAACCGCTAAACATAATGCAATTCATTGCAATAAAGTGAATTAGTAAGACTATCTAACTTAATAAATAAAGTTGTACTATACTCTCTTCACTTCAGTACATGAGGTCCATTGGAGAGTTAGAAAGTTACATTGAGTACTGTTTGACAGGTGTTTGCACATGAATGTTAACATAAATATAATCCGCAATGCATACTGACTGAAGTATAGACGCTCATAAATATTTGGCTCTTTAAATAAAGTCATTTTATGGCATAAGTTGTGGGATTTTGTAGCGGCATGTAACTGCACGATCGTGGTACCACTAAACACAGAACCTGTTTGCTCGTAATCAACGTGAGGCTCAAGAGTGCAATGTCTTAAACATATCTCTCTCTCTCCCTCTCTCTTTCTCTCTCTCTCTCTCTCTCTCTCTTGCTCTCTCTCTCTCTCTTTCTTAGTGTGTGTGTGTGTGTGTCTATGTCTCGTTCTCTCTCTGATAATAATATTAATATTAATAAATATTAATATTAATATAAAATCTAGAAATGTGAATGTTACGCCTAATGTGCGGAAAAAACTATGAATGACAGAATAGAAAATGAATATGTGAGGATGAATTTGATGTTGAGGGGATTGGGGATAGGTTGGCTAAGTCGAGATTGAGATGGTATGGGCATATTTTGAGAAAGGCAGATGAGGATGTAGTAAAGAGAGTTTTGAGGGAAGAACCGGATGTCTATTCGCATCTCGACCCTGGTTTAACTGGGATTTAACAGAAGAAGATGATGATGATGATGATTAATATTTAAAAAGCTAAAAAGGCTAAAAAACGCTAAGGTTAGCGACAGTTTCCTCACTCTAAAGCGTTATCAGTGACGGGTTAGCCCAGGATTTGAAGCCGAACATACTGATCCACAGTCGAATAGCTTATAGACGTCGCCACTGACTCCAGCCTATATTATTATTAATATTAATATTAATTAATATTAATATTAATATTATATTTCCAATGCTGCTGACATGTTTTGTACAACAGAATCTTGGTTAAATAGCTCTGCCTCTGATGCTATGCTGGATCAATTAAATTTACACACAAGATATCGTTATGATAGGAGTGGTAGTAAATCTGGTGGCGGTGTAGTTGTGTTGATTAATAGGACTATTACTACTGACAGACTTACTTTACATGATCAGTTTTCATCTATTGAATGTGCAATGTTCGATATAATAAACTCAGAACTTCGCTGTCTAGCTATCTATCGTCCGCCGGATCATAATGTTACATTAATGGAGAAATTGTGCACTTATTTAAAAAGCTGCAATAATGATAATAAGACTCTATTGATTATGGGTGATTTTCATTGCAACAAAATTGATTGGATAAATTATCATGTAAGAGGTGATGTTTCGCAGACTCATTTCTTTAATACAATAATTGATCTCGGGTTTTCACAATTTATTGATATGCCGACACGAGGAGATAGTATAATTCGTTTTGGAGACTCGAATAAACGAACCGTTTAGTAACAGTGATCATGCCACTGTAAACTTTACTGTTAACTTCGTTATTTCTGAGGACAAATGTGTAAATAATGTCTGTGTTGGTGAAAGTACTGCTGATCATTTATGTGATAATTTTCATCATTCTAGTGAAATTTCTAGTAGTTTTATACAGCTTTCCAATCTTACGAACTCTCTCAATTGGGCTAAAGCTGACTGGATGTCTCTGAATCATTTTCTTTATCAATGTCGATTGGAATTTATCTTTCAACACTTGCAAAACTAGTGATGAATTTATTGACTCATTTTATGCAGTAATACATTATGCTATTGCTCAGTTTGTTCCAAAAATCCATAATAATGCTAATACCGATGCAAAGAAGAAGCGATACCCAAAATTTCTCAAAATGAAATTCGCACTAAAGGCTAAACTGTGGCGGAATTCAATTCGCTTGAGAGACCTAAAAAGTAAAGTCAAGTACAAAAAGTTTGCCATAATTTGCAAAAATTTGCTTAGAATTCATGAGACCTCTTTGGAGAAAAAAGTTTTAGCAGCAAATGATCTGGGTAAATTTTTTCGATACATTAACTCGAAACTGAGCTGCAAATCAGGCGTGGCTCCGTTAGTTGATTCTAAAAGCAATTATGTTTTTTGACAACCATGGCAAAGCAAATCTGTTAAATGAATATTTTGCAAGTGTTTGCGTCAAGGACAATGGAACTATATCAAGCATTCAACCATTACATTTAAAGAACACATTGTCATATATTCATTTTACACCAAGCCGCCTATACAACACTATGAAAAAACTCAAAACCTCTTTTTCCTCCGGGCCAGATGGGTTTCCTCCTCTATTTTTCAAAACTCTTGCGTCTAATCTGTCATATCCTCTCTCTATTCTCTTCCAACATATCTTCAGGTTAGAAAAAATTCCAAGTATTTGGAAGCACGCTTACGTTACCCCGGTTTTTAAAAAAGGAAAATCTAGCTTAGCCCAAAATTATAGACCTATATCTTTAATCTCTGTTACCTGTAAAATTTTTGAGAGCGCTATAAAAGTCGATTAAACATCTATCTGTAAACAATCTTATTACTAGAGATCAGCATGGTTTTGTAGCAAAGAGATCAACTTGTACAAACTTGTTGAAAACGTTAAATGACTGGACACTGACAATGAAAAATGTTTACTATACAAGAGTTGCGTATATTGATTTTGCTAGAGCATTTGATTCAATTTGTCACTCAAAATTGATTCATAAGTTGTCAGTTATGGGTATCAGTGGATCTATGTTGTCTGTGCTCAGGTATTATCTTGAAACTAGAACACAGCAAGTAAAAATGCAGAATGCTCTTTCAGAACCTGTTTCAATCATAAGCGGGGTCCCTCAGGGAAGCGTCCTTGGTCCTGTTCTATTTGTAATATATGTAAACGAACTGAGCAATTTGTTTCCTGAATTAGTTAAGTCAAAATATTTTGCTGATGATGCTAAAATGTACAGCCAAATTAAGTGCGCCGCTGATTTAACAAATTTTCAACATTGTCTGGATAAATTGTCAATGTAGGCGAACGTATGGCAACTGAATATATCAGTCACTAAATGCTGTACTACGGACATTTTATCCAACAATCGATTAAATCTTGACTCGTCTTGCAAAAATTCGATAAATAAAATTGATATAAACAACGTAAACCAAATCCGCGACTTAGGGGTAATAGTTGACGCTAAACTTTTGTTTACTGCTCATATAGCTAAAATAGTTTCCAGTGCCAAACAGAGAATAGCGTTACTTTTCAGGGCGTTTCTAATTCGTGCTTCAAACTACCTTCTTTTAGTTTATAAATCATACATTCTTCCGCTCCTCGATTATTGCTCCCCAGTTTGGTCCCCGCATTGTGTGAGAGACATTATTTTATTGGAAAGTATCCAAAGAAGCTTTACTAAAAGACTTCCAGGTTTACTAAACATGCAGTATGATGCCAGACTTAAGGCGGTAAATTTAATTACCTTGGAACGAAGGCGACTTCACTTTGACTTAATTTTCTGTTATAAAATCCTGAATGGATTAGTGGAAGGGGATATTGATAGCTATGGTCTTGAGCTCTCTAATAGAAAATCAAGGGGAAATTCTTTTAAATTAGTAATCAATAATCCTAAACTTGATACACACAAATACATCTTTTCTTCCAGGATATGCGAACCTTGGAACTCCTTAACCAGACAGTGTTGATTTAGCAAATAATGTCAAATCTTTTAAAAGCCAACTGAAAGATTTTGATTTTAATAAGTTTTTCATTTTTAAATCCAGTACCAAAATTGACTAAAGTATAAGCCTTTATATATATTTCTAGATTTCTCGGTATAAATTGTAATGTATGTTCATTTTAGATTAATCACCGATTAGTTATACAATTAAAGCAAACGTACGTAATATTTTAAGATTTTGTACATGCTGGTGTTTTAAATTTTATTCGTAACAAGTTTTAATGTATTAGATACTTTTTCCTGCTAATATGTAGGGGTATTTTGAAGTAATTTTATGCTTAGATTGATTGTCATGACTGCTATAAACTTTTAACTGCTTTATATGATTTATTTAGTTATATGTGTTAGGGCACATGCTAGTGCCTTCGTGGCCTTTGTGTCCTTTTTCGCTTTATCTCCATGTATTTCTGGTGTACGATTTTACCGAAGTGAAATAAACGAATAATATAATATAATTCAATATAATATTTAATATTTAATAATATTTAATATTCAATTAATATTAATATTAATATTAATATTAATATTAATATTAATATTAATGTTAATATTAATATTAATATTAATATTAATATAACAAATTTTAATATTAATATTAATATTAATATTAATATTAATATTAATATTAATATTAATATTAATATTAATTAATATTAATATTAATATTAATATTAATATTAATATTAATATTAATATTAATATTAATGTTAATATTGATATTAATAGTAATAGTAATATACTGTACATTTATAAATGAAACGCTGCTGGTGACATGAACTGATGAACCTTGGAAAATATATTTCGGAAATTCTTATTTCAGTAATTCTTATTTCTGACAATTTATGTCATTGTTTTAAAACTTCTAATTTTAACAGTAGACAATTGACTATCATACTGTTGATATACCAGCGTCATATTTATAAAACAAATTTTGACTCATCTCTTTCTCCTAAATTTGGCTTGTTGTTTCCGTAAAACCACTCAACGAATCCGGTTTTCTGGTTTGATCTGCCGGCGATTTGTTGAACAGTGGATTTGTAACAACAAATATTGACACGTAACTTAGCAGTACATACTGTTGGCATAAACCTTGCATTTTATAAGACTGAGTCTTAAATACGTATTTCATATTTTTACGCCGCAATACAGCAGGTCTGTGACAATGGCCTAGGAAAGATTTTAGAAAGAAATTCAAATTTATGAGGCTTGTAACGTGAGAGCAAGCTTTGTGTAATATAGGGCGTTGTGATGCTTTAAATCCATTATGTATGCGTTATATAATAACTAGATAATAGGGCATTGTACATTTGTCAAATTGTTATCAAGAAATAACAGAAAAATACATACGTATTAGAGAAAGAAATAAAAATTTATGAGATTGTTGGAGGCGATAAAAAGAGGCTATGTAACATAACAACAATTAGATTGCCACTGTCCTCCATGACAACATCGAGCACTGGTGAAACAAATCAAGGACGGTGGGCAAAAGGAAGGTCTAAAACGGTGCAAATTTCCAAAATCCAGTAAATCAGTCCAAAGGTATATATGAAGGGATTAACTTGTTGATCTATGGAGTGCTCTATATGGTCAGTGAAAACAGATTCGATTATGAATAAGCACCATGGACCCGTTAATTGAAGAATGCGAGAGAGAGAAGAGAATGAGAGAGAAGAGAAGAGAATAGAGATGGAGAGAGTGAGAGAGAGACAAATTACTACTGTTAATTATAATAATTACACAATACTTAATAAATCAAACTAAATTTTAATTGGTAATAGAATAATGTTTTTTTATTGTATTTAACTGATCAACGTAGTATTATTTTACGATCTATAATTAAATCGATCAATAAAAATTTAACGTCCGGTTCCTCGTCATAAAGCAATGTCAGAGACGCTAATTTTCTGCAGCAGATTTGTTTAGATCTCAACAATAACAACAACAACAAAAGCAGATAAACAAATATCTAATTCACAGAAAATCTTTATCGTCTCACAACAACAGCTGCTACTGGAATGTGCGTCACGTTACAGAGGAAATATAACCCCGGATCATCTATTATTATTCTCTATTATTATAGAGGCATGAATATACATATATATATATATATATATATATATATATATATATATATATATATATATATTATATATATATATATATATATATATATATGTACACTGGCTGGAGCCAGTGGCGAAGTCGGTAAGATACTCGACCGTGGATCAGTAGATGCGGGGTTCAAATCCTGGGCTCCCGTCACTGACATCGCTTTCGAGTGAGGAAGCTGACGTTAACCTTAGCTTTACCAGCTTTTAGCGTTTTTACATATTTATATACAGTGTATACATGTATATATATATATATATATATATATATATATATATATATATATACTGTATATACAGTATATACAGTATATACAGTATACAGACTGGGGCAAAAAATAATAATCCCCTAGCGAAATCTCAATAACTTCGGCCAAGCTCATAATATTTAAACAAAATTTTTAGAGTTTCTAGAGGAGGAATTTCTATATAATGTATATCCTGCAAATTTGACGAAAATTTGTTAAGCAGTAACAAAGTTACAGCGTTTCTACGAAAAAAGTGCAATATCAATTTTAACAAGGCTTATTTTAACAAAAGTCATAGTAACTTCCACAAAACTCAAAATAGCTTTACAAAATTTTTGGAGCTTTTACAGGATGACTTTCAACACCTAATTTGCAAATTTGGTGAAAATATATTCCGAAGTAACAAACATACAGCGCTTATTCTGAAAAAGCTTTGAAATCAATTTCAAGAAGGCTTATTTAAATAAAAGGACCGAAAATGTTTTCAAAATTTATAAATAATTTAAACAGAAGAACTAATTTTAAGCATCATTTATTGGAGCAGCTAACAAGATAGTGTAGGCATTTACTCTACCACGTAAGTAAACGACCCTTTTCAGGGTCGTTATTTCTTAAAAAGCAACGACTGAAATTTCAAAAAACTTGGTTAAAACTGATTTTTGCACTTTTCTCGTCGAAATGCAGTAATTTCGTAACTACGGAAAATATTTTCACCAAATTAGCAGGAGATGCGCAGAAATTCCTCCCCTAGTGGCTCTGAAAATTTAGTAAAAGATTGTTGAGTTTTGTTGAAGTTATTGAGATATCGCTAGGGGATTACTTTTTATTGCCCCAGTCTGTATATATATATATATATATATATATATATATATATATATATATATATATATGTATATATATATATATATATATATATATATATATATATATATATATATATATAGGCTATATATATATATATATATATATATATATATATATATATATATATATATATATATATATATATATAACCTAATCCTTTACTGTTGCTTATCACTATCACTATTGCGTCCGATTATTGTTAGGTTTTTTTGGTGTATGTGTGCGTATGTGTGTGTGTGTGTGTATTATATTGGGTTACATTAACACTATCTCAATAAATTGGTGAATTAGGCATTATCTTAGGTGTTGGATATTGAGGTGTGGGGGGTCATAGGGTTTAAGGAGTTTAGGGGATAGTCGCCACTGTGTAGCTGTGGCGCGGTGTAGGACAATTATTATAACTCGATGTTGTCATGGACGACAGTAACACTTTAATTGTTATTATTATTATTATTATTATTATTATTATTATTATAGAGGACCGCTTATATACGAGAAAGATAAGCGAAATATTGACAAACATTTGAGTTATGTCGCCAATTAATTTGCAAAATTTAACAATTAATTAAAATTTATTAAATTGTTAAAGTATATATGCCAGTAAATAATTAAATAATTTTAAATAAATGCAGTTCCACAATAACAGAAGTAGCGACACGATTATGCTCTATATCTCAGGAAGATAATAATAATAATAATAAATAATAATAATAATAATAATAATAATAATAATAATAATTCAAGAGCAGGCATCCCTTCCTCTAAGGAACCAAGTGGGTTGTCCAGATCAGACGGCAAACGTCCGGACGGCTTGACTTTAGTGCCCTGGTGCAATGGTAAATGGGCCGTATGGGACGTCACGGTCATTGACACTATGGCAAACTCCTACCTGAATACGACTTCAGTCACAGCCGGTGGAGCTGCTGTTCATGCCGCCTCTAGGAAGTTGGATAAATACCGTGATCTGTCCTTAGGATATGAAGTTGTTCCGGTGGCCATTGAAACCATGGGCCCGATGAATCCCGAAGGAGCTGACTTTATTAATGGCATAGGCAAACTTATTGCAGAGCAAACCGGCGATAAGCGAGAGACTTCTTTTCTTTGGCAAAGGCTTTCCATGACTTTGCAAAGATTTAATGCAGTCTGCTTCAACAATTCTTTTAAGCCGTTTGATGACCTCGAGTAGCCGGGCGGCGATTCAGCACGTATTGCTTGAATCGTTTTTATCAAACCCCAGGTTCTTTACACCGGGGTAAAAAAATAACAATAATAATAAGTATATTTATAAAACGCCACTCCATGCTAATGCCACAGTAGCGCTGAACGGACAGTGAAGGTCAACTAGCCACACAATCGATGTAGCGACTAGAACTCTGAAAGCCTGGAGTATGAGCAACCAATTAGTCAAAAATATCTTCACTATCATATCTGCGTCAGTCGCCTCTTACGAACATGTACAGTTGTCGGTAGGTTTGATTTTCAATTTTCCCGAACCAACTCGAGTAATACTTTATACTCGGGTAAGATATTATAGACGAGTAAATACGTGTATGTACGTTATGTAATATGCTACAGGTCCAAATATCTAGAACCATGCATAAGTCTACAATTTTAAATCATATTGCAGTCCTCTACAACACTAATCAATCTATCAATAAGGATAATTATAAAGCGACTCTATATGCTAAATGCCACAGTAGCGTTGAATGGACAGTGAATGTCAAATAGCCTGGTGATATAGTGCCACAATCAGTGTAGAGATTGGGGCATTAAACCTAAACCCATTGGTTTAGGTCTAAATATGGGTGTCTGACTGCAGTGCTTAACCCTATGTAGGTGTTAAACCCTAAACATTGGTGTTTGTTTACAGTCTACTCCAATAAACTCGAGTGTAGGTCTATAACTCTAAACCTAGACGTTGGGATACAACCACAAACCTGGGTTTAGATCTACACTCTAAATCTGTGTGTAGCTCTACAACCCTAAACCTTGTTGTATAGATATGAAATTGAACCAGATATAGAACATTAATTATAAACGGTATTAAATGCTGAAGAAATATAAATAGAGAAATTCCACTGTAAGTCCTCTAGACTTGCGTAAAAAGATGTTAACTATATACAGGCCGCTTTGTAACAAAAGATTTCGTGTTAGTGAAATGTAGATCACAGAGTACAGTATCATAAATGTAATCGTCCTCTACCGTCAAGACATAAAAGATAGAAAAAATGTTCAGCATTCTATGCGCTAATCCAGGTTCTTATAATGTCTTAACATTTCAGAAGTTTTCAGTCAATTCACACGATACGGCATAGAACGGGTTCAACATCTGCTTCTAAAGCCTAAGTTTTAGAAATTAAGTTTAGAAGTTTCACAATGACTCTTGTAAGACCTAGCTTCACGTTCTAAGCTATTTAATCGTTCTTTCCAGCATGCTGTACCGCAGATCTGGAATTCTCTTCCATCCAATCTTCGGAACTCTTCGTTTGAATCGCATCGTCCTTTGCTTTCCTATGAGTAGTTTCATAGGCCGACTTCGCCACTGGCTCCAGCCAGTGGCGAAGTCGGTAAGACACTCGACCGCGGATCAGTATGTGCGGGATTCAAATCCTGGGCTCACCCGTCACTGACATCGCTTTCGAATGAAGAAACTGACGTTAACCTTAGCTTTGCCAGTTTTACCAGTTGAAGGCCTTTCTTTTCCATCTTTTTTTTCCATCCAGTGTCCATAAGTTGCGACCTGCTTGGCAGCATAGGTTTCAGCAGCAGCAGCCTAATTATAGACATAAGAGACTCGATAATCTCTATTCGCATAATTATGAACATTATAACGGATATCACAACAGCAGTAAATACGGAGATAAAAGATATCTCAACAGATATCAACATTGTCATAGACGAGTTGAACAGAAAGATCAACATTGTCAGAGACGAGGTGATCAGAGATTTCTGAATTATCTGCGGGGAGATAATAAGAGATATCAGAGATATTATAGAGATCAACGATATGAGAGCAGAGACGATAACAGAAATCAGGGATATCATAACAGAGATTATAACAGATATCAAAGTTATAATAACTGTAAGAGGAGAGATAATCACTGAACTCAGAGGTAACAACGAGATAGTCATGATACAGATAAACGACGTTGTATTAGAGACTTCGACATTAATCATATTAAGCAGCTAAATCATCTACGAATCGATAGAAATCAAGTTCGTAAAGATTCTGGCAGACAACATTTTGAACCAACATATCGTGATCAATTGAATCAGAAGAAACAGACGTTAATCAGTCAGGAGATATCGCCGCGTTTAACAAGACTTTCTAAATCGAATGGAATATCGTTCAAGAAACCAGCAGGAGATGAACAGCCGATCTCGTTCACGTCAAAGAAACCACCTCATTCACAGATGCGATGGTCTACTTATTTATTGATTGATGAATTGATGAATGGATTGATCGATCGATTGATTGATTGATTGACTCATTGATTGATTAATTGATTGATTGATTGGCTGGCTGGCTTGCTGACTGGCTGAGTGACTAAAGAACAGTAATCAAAATCCAACAAGAATACTCAGAAGAAGGCGAAATAGGACTTGGAGTTAGACAAGGTTGTGGACGCTGCTGTTTAACATTTACGCTGAGGCAATGATGGAGGAAGCCATGGAAGACTTGGAAGAAGGAATAAAAGTAGGAGGGAATTTGTTACAAGATGTACGATTCGCAGATGACCAAGGAATGGTAGCGGGCAGCGAGATTGAATTGCAGGAGATATTGGACAGGCTGAATGATGAGGCCCTAAGATATGGCATGAAGATTAATATAAAAAAGACCAAGGTTATGAGAGTGTCCAATAATAAAGGTGAAGTTAATATCACAATAAATGGTTCGAAATTGGAACAGGTAAGGAGTTTCAAATATTTGGGTCATACTATAACCAATGATGGGAAATGTGAGACAGAAATATGCAGTAGGATTGCACAAGCAAAAGCGGCCGTTGGTAGTAGAAAAGAACTATTAACAAAAAGTCTAAAGAAAGACACAAAGATAAAGATAGTGAAAACTTTGGTTTGGACCACGCTATTGTATGGATGTGAAACATGGACCTTAAGAAAGGAAGATATTAGGAAACTGGAGGCATTGGAAATGTGGATTTGAAGAAGAGCGGAGAGGATTAGCTGGACTCAAAAGGTTACAAATCAGGAAGTCCTGGAGAGTTGGCACAGATAGACAGTTGATACATGTATTGAGAAATAGAAAGAAGAGTTGGATAGGGCACAGTCTAAGGGGGAAAGTATATTATAATAGCTCATAGAAGGCAGAATGGAAGAAAAAGAGGCAGGGGCAGGCCGAGATTAGGTATGTTAGATGACTTAAAGACTCACTCATATGTGGAAATGAAGCGGAAGGCGGAAGACAGAGAAGAGAGGAGGCGTTATGTACCATGGACCTGCCGTTAGGCAGTGCACTAAGAGAGAGACTCACGATTAAATAAGTCTAACCATGCTAATATACTTATACATGTATTTAATTAACTCTCTTTATACGGCTATTTAATAACGTTGCTAATATAACTCTGACGTCATGCTTTAACAAAATACGAAGATTTAACTTAATTAACTTATTTATTAATTAATAAGTTAATATAATAATAATATAATAAAATTAATTAATTAACTTATTTAAATTAATTATAAGCTAATAATGATAACAGCAATTCCTACTGTCATGTACGACAGTATCAATTAGAGTGCTACTGTCATACATGACAACATCGAGCATTAGGCCTATTGAGACATATCCAAGCCGGTGAGCAAAAAGAAGGTCCAAAATGGTGCAAAATCCAAAGTCCAAAAATAACAATAACTTAGGCCTATTCTGTAGCATTGAAAAGTCAATAGATTTTAAAAGTTCTAACAAAATTATTAAAAAATAAAAATAAATTAAAAATTAAAAATTATTCTTTATTTTATTAAAGAAAAAAATAAAGAATTTATTTCCTCATCCATGACGACATTGAGCACAAATCTCTAGCTTTCGTTGGGATTACATATACATGTACACTAAATACTATATGTAGTAGGCTATATATTTAAAGTTTGGCTTGATTTTGTCTCAATAGTGCTCGATGTTGTCATTGATGACTGTAGCACTCTAATAGTTGTTATTATGTAGGCCTCTATATATATATATATATATATATATATATATATATATATTTATATATATATATATATCTATATATATATATATACATATATATATATATATATATATATATATATATATATATATATATACAGTATATATATCTGTGCGTGTGTGCGCGCGCGCGCGTGTGTGTGTGCATTTGTGTACCATGTCAACTATGGAGAATGGTATGGTTACACACCTTCGTATTGGGGATATTTTCCCAAGTGGGGATATCCACAGTTGACAAAACTTTATCCTTAATTATTTCAAAGACTACTTAAGATAGAGAAAGAAGGAGAATATCAAAATGAAAGATATTTCCGACTCTATGCATCCGGTCAACAGCAGATTGACTATTATTGTTTACAAGGTTGTAGTAAAAAGTATCGGTATGCTTTTTACTACAACCTTGTAAACAATAATAGTCAATTTACAAGGTTGTAGTAAACTATGGAAGAAATACAAATATTTAGGTTCTTACTTGGATACTGAAAGAGACATGATCCATAGGTAGCAATTGTGTATGGCTATTTTTAATAAATACAAGATGAAACTAACAAATAGCAAAATAACAATGTTTTGATATTTTGCTAGTGTTTATTGCTAGTGTTTATTTATTATTAGAAGATTTAAGTAAAATAATTGATCAGGACGAACTGCATATAATAAAACCTATCATTGATGATGTAATTTTAAGAGTTAAAAATGGAGATGTAACTGGAAATGAGTTTGAAACTAATATTGGAATACCACAAGGAGATTGCTTAAGCCCGGTACTTTTCACATTTTACCTTGCAAATAGCTTAAATGAACATGAGAACCAAATTCAAATAGCAAACCAAATTGAAGAACACTCATACTTCAAAGAAAATATACCATATGAAGAATTAGTTCCTAATCATATTATGGAACATAACTATAGCATAAAGCGAGAAATGGGTATAAATATTGATCAGCAGTTTGCAGATGATATTGCAAACGTAAGCACATGCAAAAATATATCAGACAAAATTCAAAAGGAAGTCAATGAAAAACTGAATAAGAGAGATTTAAAACTAAACACAGATAAAACAGAAAAATATACCATTGGAAACAAAATTGATCAGGAATGGAAGAAATGCAAATATTTAGGTTCTTACTTGGATACTGAAAGAGACATGATCCATAGGAAGCAATTGTGTATGATTATTATTAATAAATGCAAGATGAAACTAACAAATAGCAAAATAACAATGAAAACAAGAATAAATATATTCAATGCTTATATTACGCCAGTTTACTTATATAATAGTGAGCTATGGACATTAACTTCAAAACAGGAACAAGAAATTGGCATATTTCATAGAAGTCTATTAAGAAAATACTTAAAATATATTACCCTCACATTATAAGCAACGATAACTTATACATCAGAATAAAAAAAATCAGAGTCTTGCAATTAAAACACGAAGACTAAAATGGATAGGTCACTTATACTCAATCTTTTAAACGGAAAGATATTCTCGCCTATAGCAATCTCTACCATTTGACTTTATCCGCGAGATAACTACCAATCTGCTTTTTGCATACTATGAAACTTCTCTATTCTCACCTTTATCTTGAGTCTGTAACGTCACATTTCCAAGAATTCTAACCATTTAAGCGGATTTCGCGCTCTTCTATTGGCTGGAGCCACCTGCGACGGTTGAGTATCAGCCCCTGGCGACGACTTTTGTTTTAATCTACCGGTGAGAACAACCGCCCGAGCTCGAGAACTTATCTTTCCCTTCGCATGTAGCTGAAATCAGCTCAGACACCGACCGACATCTCGTTCATAAGATGCAAAAGCGACTTACGGCGACGATATCTTTCTGATCTTCGCTTTATAAGATCGGCGGTAACTTAGGTTACCGAACAATGCGCCTGTAAAACTTGCTTTAAATGAGAATAAAAAATCTCAGACAAAACAAAGAGGTTGTCAAAATAAACAAACATGGATCAAATTAGTAAATAAAGATCTCAAAGATATAAATCAGAATTTGAACATATTGGATGAGAGTATCTGTGATCTGGCTGAGGATAGAGCGAAGTGGAGTCAATTAACCTTGAAGCCTACTGCAGGGTCCAAATAGGACGTAGTGCAGTCTCAGTAGTAGTAGTAGTAGTAGTAAAAACTTTGGACTGAATTTCTGAATTTTGGAATTTGCACCGTTTTTGGACCTTCTTCTTTTGCTCGCCGGCTTGATTTTGTCTCACTAATGCTCGATGTTGTCATTGATGACTGTAGCACTCTAATTGTTGTTATTATTATTAAAGAGTATCGGTATCAAAAAAGGACCGGTATCAGTGGAGTCAGAGGGTAAAAGAGGCTGCTCTGGTGTCCACAAAGTGACGTCAAAAAGAGAAAAGAAGTAAAAAAGTCCCCGTTTGACAACGTGTGTGTGGATTTCGGTGTGTGTCGATTCTGAAATATTTTTTACAGATAAATTATGTTCAGAATTTATACACACGGCCAATATGGCGGCTATGTTTTGTGAATGTTGTTAGGCCGTTAGGCCTACTTTCATATACGTACACAATATGGCGGATATGTTTAGCCAGTGTTTGTTTATAGAGAGAAGCGAAGAATTGATTGAAGTAGTTTTAAGATATTAAGTCTCTTCAATTAATTTTATAGGTAGAATTTTATAGTATTCGCCTATTTCCTTAAATTGTTACGGAAAATATCTTAAAGGTTAGGGTTAGGAGCTGGGGTTCCCATTTGAAATTTAGTATCTTTATCAGACAATTTTATATTTTATTTTTAGGTTTAGCTTTGGATTCCTAGTGCTGGATGTTGATATTATGACGGAAGCACCTCATTGTATTATGCTTTTCGCAGTGTTTATTTTGTACACGATAAAATGTCAACAAAGAGTGTAAAATGAACTTGGAATAAGAAATGACTCAGCTGCGAGCATAGAAGCCAGCAGCGGGCAGGCGCTAGCTTGTTATTGTTTACAATCTATTGCTGCTATGCACATTCAAGTATAATTATATTATTTAACATAACATAACAACAAAAAATTGTTTACAATCTATTGCTGCTATACACATTTAATGTATAATTATTTAACATAACATAACAACAATTAGAGTGCTACAGTCATCAATGACAACATCGAGCACTATTGAGACAAAAGCAAGCCGGCGAGCATAAAGATGGTCCAAAAACGGTGCAAATTCCAAAATCCAGATAATCAGTCCAAAGTATTTACTAGAATTACTATATATTATTTACTATAATTAGTATAATTAATTAACAATTAGTTACATAGATACTAATCCAACTTATTCAAGTTTAAGAATTAATCTGTTGAGACATGGTTGATACATCTAATGCTGCTTTTTGAAGGTGAATCGATTACAGAACAAAAATTTTGCTCATTAACTGAGTTAGACGATCATGGCATGGATACTTCTATTTTCATTGTTGCCGTTGTCAAAACTAAAGCTTTTGTATATTCATTTTAGCTTTTATGCTACTAAATTGATTATATTCATATAATGAAAGGAGTCCTCCATTCTCGTGCATCTTCACAAGTCTGTACTTAACACTGCTTTAGAGGTGTTAATTAGTTTATTTATTTTGATACATTTTCTATTTTGTAGGATGTACCTCTGTGTATTGTTATGCACATTTTAGGACTTTCCGGCAAGGGTGTCCGGTACATTTCAAATTTCTAATCTCTAAGGATGGCCAGTCGCTCGTTTTGACGGAGATTATGGATCGCCACAATCACAGTGTCAGAGGTTAATAATTTTTCATAGTCAATATTACATAACTTATTTCTGCATTATTTAAATTCTTGTGAAAGTTTATGGATGTACACTGGCATTTTCTTAATAATT
The DNA here is from genome assembly GCA_905160935.1 of Enchytraeus crypticus. Classification (NCBI taxonomy): domain Eukaryota; kingdom Metazoa; phylum Annelida; class Clitellata; order Enchytraeida; family Enchytraeidae; genus Enchytraeus; species Enchytraeus crypticus. The sequence continues at coordinate 389,858 of CAJHZI010000473.1, read as the reverse complement.
AATTAATATTTTATTTTCGGTAAGGAGCCGGTTGGCAATCAGTTAACTGCTGCTGTTAGAATTCTAGAATCTCAACCTGGCGGCACGGCTAGACTAATTGTTCACCCTGACAGTAACGAACTTGTAGGTATCTACTACCAAGATGAACTATGCAGAAAGTCTTTAGTGACTTTCCTGAATTATTGATGGTACATCTACCATCAAAAATTCAGGAAAGTCACTGTAAGTACATACAAGTTAAACAATTTTGAAATGCCACTGTTTGTGATGATATTAAAAGCTGGTAAAAAAAGCTAAAGCTAACGTCAGTTTCCTCACTCGAAAGCGATATCAGTGACGGGCGAGCCCAGGATTTGAACTCCGCACCATCTGATCCGCGGTCAAGTATCTTACCGACTTCACCACTGGCTCCAGCCAAATAGTTGTTGATGGAAATGGTGAAAGTCAGATTGCTTGCACGTTTTTAGCTGCGGATGAGAGAGTCTACTTTGCCGGTTATAACATGTTCCAATCCAATGGTTATAACATGTGTTCACAAACGTAGATGCTCAATTCATATGGAGTTAACTGTACACCGAATCCATACAGTTAAGTCAGGGACAAATGTGTAAGCATAGGTCTCACAGCTTATAAATTTACGTGAAAAACCATAATGGTCAACCCTATTTGAATAATTTTATTAATATAATTGAATCAATTAATCTTGGTTGTTAACAACGTCATGCTATTTTATGTTGATTTTGCAGTATGCTTTTGAAATTATTGTACATTAACGTTTTTAGACACGGCACTCTGAGTGAGTTCTCTGCTGAAAGTGATTGACTCCCTGTGTGTCGAGCTCTATCATTGTGCCATCCTGGTTGGGTATCTGTTGTACAGTACAGCAGGGATTCTCTAGTGCATTTCCTAGGGGAAAGTCATGATTATTTAAAGTTAATTAAATGTGTGTCCATGTCAATGTTATTCAAAGTTTTACGGAAACATAAATGTATTAAAAATGAAAAAAAGCGGTATAAGACTTGATTTTATAACTATATAGGAATGTATGATTGTGTGATGTTACCGATTTCAGTTCTGGCCGGATTTGTATTTGAAATCTGGTTCCGTCTGATTTGAAAAATTCAAATCAGACATCCCTAGTATCTATGTATCAGGTTGATCATTCATCTAGAAAACCTGGAAAAGTCAGACAATTTGAAAGTGGTCAGGGAAAATGGAAAAAGGCGGGAAAGGATTAATTTGGCCTTAACTTTTTAATTTAAAAATGTTAAAGACACATACAGTACAGTTGAAAAACAGGCTACGTTAGTATTGAGCACAGAGCAATCAGCGATTAATGTCATTACTTCAAAAATTGTGTGTTGGAACTAATTAGAAATGTGTATAATGTTTTAAAATCATCTCTAACGTTGTCATTTAGATGTAATTGCTATTTAGTTTATTATTACTACTGAACTCTTTCTTTAATGTAGTCTTGAAGACCGAGTTAGGCCATGACACTGCTATATAAGTTTTCGTTGTTAATTGTCGTCTGAGATCTACGTCGATCCATCAAAGTCAGGGAATTTGATGTGGTATGGAAAGTGGTCACCTTGACATATGTATAGTTGAGATCTAGTTAAAACTAGTTAAGAACTTCTCCGTGGGCTGACACCTTGACGTGATCATATTACATAGCAGTCAGTCAGATAGGCCAATACATCAAACAAGAAGAAATTTACTGTTACTATTCACGACAAAAGGACAAATGGTGATAAAAAAAACTCAAAAACATTAGAAATGTATAGCCTGCATGTCTACACACTACACAGTAAATAGTTTTGAGTGCACAGACGGTTTCTTCTGCTTGTGGTCACCTCAGCTTGTGCCACACTCTCAAAATTGATGTGTCCAAGATGTAATGAGTTATGTAGATGAAGAGTTAGAATCTAATCAACATTTCCTTCATCTCCTAGAGTGGCTGCATGACCTGCAATACATTACATAAAATATTTAAGAGAAATTTGTCAAGCTGGTCACTAGCGTTGTGACATTCAATGTCGTCGTAGACTGACTGGACCGTGTGTGAGAGGCAGCTTACGCACAAGAACATTGAACCTGGGCACTTGACGTGTACTGAGTAGTATTGCTTTCAGACTTATTAACTATATCCTTAGAAGTCTGAGACGCTGATGTTAATGTGAAAGTTTCTATTTTCTCACCTGGTTGAGAAGGATCATGAGCACATGACCTGTAATACTTTAAGAAGTGCTAGTTTAACGTTTGACATCTCCGATAATTATAATTTATCTTACAACTGAGACACAGTTAGATCAAGTGACAGCTCCTTCAGTAGGCCCTACATGATGTCCAGAGTGACACAACACACGAATACTAACAATGGGAATGTTAACTTAACCACACAATAACGATAGAGAGTGATAACATAACAACAATTAGAGTGCTACAGTCATCAATGAATACATCGAGCTCTATTGAGACAAAATCAAGACGGCTAGCAAAAAGAAGTTCCAAAAACCGCGCAAATTCCAAAACCCAGAAAATCTGTCCAAAGATAAGGGAATTAAAGAAAAGGAGGTTTAGGCACTGGTCGCAGCTCATGGACACCAGACGGAAAAGAGAGATGGAAAAGATAGGTCTTCAGCTGTCTATATAGAACTGCTCACAGGAAAGCAAAGGCCGATGTGATTCAAACAAAGATTTCCTAGGATTGGATGGTAGAGAATTCCAGATCTGCGGAGCAGCATGCTGGTAAGAACGATTAGCTAGCTTAGAGCGTGAAGGTAAGCTAGGTCGCACAAGAGTAATCAATGATAGATATCCATCAATGATAGATATTTACATAAGTATATATACATAATAATAGAAAACAAATAACACACAATATATTGTAATGATCAACCATATTATTATCAATCACTATTAATACCGCATTTCTAAACCGTTAGGCAATTTATTTCATTTTCCGTATAACCAGTCCAGTCAATGCCAGATATCTTACTCTCAGAACATCGAGAGTTCAATAAACTTAAAAGTCTACAATTAAAAACTTTATGACGCTATCAGCATCACTAACCACTACGTAATTACGACATTCAAACAACGAAATTAAATAATTATAATTAGAAGGAAATAACTAGTTACATTTAAACTTTGTGTGTGTACATTTTTTACTGTTGCAGTATGCATACATAGAAATTTTCTTTTTCACTCTATGTATTCCAAAATTATAAAAATCCGGTCAATAAAGGTTGTAACAAAACAAGCTGGATGTCCCAACGCCGGAACGTAAATAGACACTCTAGAATGTCTTAATAGCGTAGGGGTAACGTCATGATGAAGATTTAAACGACAGATCCTGAGGTGAATTGAACCCTCGTGGGTTCGAATCCCAGCAGCGCTGATCTGAGAGTAAAATCTCCGATATTCACTGGACTGGTTACACGGAAAATGGTCTAAATTGCCTAACGGTTTAAACATGTGGTATTAAAAAGTGATAGATATCAACGCACATAGTTGATCATTTCACTATAATGCGTGTTTACTTTTTACTTTACTCTCTCAGCTGTTCGTAATAAGCTCGCTGCTCGCTGCTGGCAGTTGAGGACTTTCTTATTCCAAGTTCATTTTTCCTCTTTGTTTACATTTTATCGTGTACAAAATAAACGCTGCGTATGCTTTTTCATTGGTGACTAAATGCTAGACCATTTTGAATCTTTTTCTAAAATCTCAAGCCCCTTATAATCTTATGTTTAGAATTTTAATTAGAAATTAAGGTACAGTTAGGGTTTGAGTTAAGCTCTTGTACTAACACCCTGATAGAAATTGTGAATCTCTTTCCTTAACGAACGTGTAAGGATTTTTAGGTGTAGGGTTAGGATGACGGTTAGTTAATCCAAATATTAATCTTAACCCTAATCCTAACCTTAACCGTAGTCGCGTGTGCAGACTGAGTCGGTCTTCCTTACTACTTCAGCGTAAGCCTGACTTGACTGTTTAAGTATCTTTATTTTATTTTATATATATCATATCTGAGTATGATTAAACATTATTTTATTATTGAATTGCTTCGCAATTTCAATGTGTTTTATCATATGCCATTCACAATAGGCTACACTTTGTATTGTAAATTTCTGTGTCTAAATTGTTGTTTGCTGTCATCTGGCATAAATAAAGATTGATATATACAATTTATACATTTTATTTTTTAGATAACTTAAGCTTAATTTTCGCAGAGACTTCAAATTTGTTATACGAACTACTAAGGCCTTTCTACGAGTACTTTAATAATATGGCGAAAGTCAGTTTATAGGATTCCAGACTCGTACCTCTTGAAACTTGTCCTATAAGTCAGCTCTGGAAATTATTAATTAGTAAGTTATCATAGTCTCACTGTTGCTAGCCTGACTTATGATACCGTGTGAGGTGTCATTGATTTGATTGTCAGAGGAACCTTTAGGTTGGGCTGACTTTGACAAATGATTAGTCATTTACAAATTGTAAGTCCTGCGATGTAAACTATCCTAGACTTTAACATGAGATATTAATTAGGTTATCAGTGATTGCTCGCTTAAACATTCATTATATGATCATTGAACCATTCAATAGGTAATAAGTGTACGTTCAATCAAATCGTTCAAACAACATGTAGTCATTAACAGGCTCAATAGAATCATCATCATTGAATAATTAACTAGTTATCAATATATTCTCAATCTATTCATCATCACTAAATTAATCATTATAACTGCGTTATCAATTTATGATCATTCGGTTATCAATATCGAGCGATTTCATTAATTAGGATATCAGTATATGCTCCATCAAGTCATGGTCATGAAGCCATTAACTACCTCAATCCTAAGTCATTGAATGATTAACTAATTTAGTATACTATATATCAAAGGATCACCGTTACGACATCAACTATTTTATTAGTTTATGCTTAATAAAATTATCATCATGAAGTCTTTTGTTCTTCTTCTTTTAGGTAAATTTTCAGCAAATTTTGGAATATCAATTTATTATTTTTTATATTAAAAATAATTACAAAATCTGGTAACAAATCCATTTCAATTGCCGGAACCGAATTTACAAAAAGTGTCGAAATCAGGTCAAACTGAAACCGGAATCCAGTACAACCCTATTTGTGGCCAATACGTCTATTAAATTCCTAGCTTTCAGAGGTCAAGTAGCCACCGGTCAGAGCCTTTTATATGCGTTGCTACTCTCTTTCCACTGTTCCCGAGCGCTTCTGAGACCTAATTAAGAGGCACTATAGAAATGTGTTATTGCATTGTACAATACTAACCTTTGCTTTTATTTTAGATGTTTTTGCATAGTTGAACTTAACTTAGATAAATGGAAAACTAAATTTCTGAATAACATTAACTTTTTGACGACTAATCTGAAAAGTTCATTGTTATGGAAAGTGATGAAGAAATAATTTTAAATCCATAAATCGAGAAAATGAATTCTGATCGTGAAAAAAAAGGAAATAAGCAGAGCGATGGTAAGGTCTTCTGTAGTAAAGTACTTACTTTCGGAAGAAAGGCTTTGGCGAATTTGACAGAAATGGATAATTTAAGGACTGCAAAAAATTTTCAGATATGTAAGTTAGTTGATTTTGATCAAGAGAGAGCATATACTGATGAGATTGAGGGCGGCTCTTCAGATGTTCAATACAATAGTGTTGAGAAGAATGCTGACGGATCCGTTATACCAAATCTTGCTCAATTTTTAGCTGAGCAAAAGAGTGAAGTTACTGAAACAAAGAAACGTACTGGTCGCATAAGGAATTACGAAGTAGAATTAAGCAGTGACGGCTCTGATCTAGATTTTATTCCTGGTTCCACAACTGACAGTGAATCTAATGAGTGTCCAATCACTGAAAAAGCTAAGAGCAGTTGTAGCTTAAGAGAAGATGTGCAAAAGAACAAATCGCTTATTGAGAAGAATGCTGATGAATCCGTTATACCAAATCTTGCTCAATTTTTGACTGCACAAAGGATTAAAGTTGCTGAAACAAGGAAGCGTACTGGTCGCGTAAGGAATTATGAAGTGGAATTAAGTAGCGAAAGGTCGGATGTGGATTTTATTCCTGGTTCTACAACTGACCGTGAATATACTGAGTGTCCAATTATTGAAAAAGCTAAGTTAAGAAAAAAAGTGCTAAAGAACAAATTGCTTATCAAGAAACAGTCTGCACATGTGTGTCAAAATATTGATGTTGATTTGAGAGAAAATTCAAACTGTACACCAGGCGTGTATCGAAAACGAAATGACAAATCAGTTTCAAATAGAATTCATTACAAGAAGAAGCATCTTATTGCAAAATCGAGAATGGAAGCTAAGAGTGTATTTGAGGAAAATGTTAATATAGCTAGTGAAACAGTGACGCCTATACAAGAAACAAATGAAGAAGCAAATGTCACCCCAGAAATAAATAGAGCACACGGTGTCACAGTTGTGAAAACGAATAATCTTAGCAAAAGAATTTACGATAAAAGATTTTATTGTCTGTTTTGTGACGTTAGCGTTGCCAAACTCAAACCACACTTAGTTGCTCGACACGCTGATGAAGTAGAGATTGCGCAGATGATGGCAACTAAAATTGAAAAATTAAGAAATGAGAAATTGCTAAAGATTAGGAATCTTGGAAATCATAAACACAACTGTGAAATGTTAACCCAGAACTCTGGAGATTTAATAGTTGCGTATCGACCATCAAATGGAAACATAGAAGTTTCTGCTGACGAATTTGTGCCCTGTCCATATTGCTTTGGATATTACAATAAGGACCAGCTATGGAGGCATTGTGAACGGTGTAAATTGTCTCCCAGCTCAGTGCCGAAATATAGTAGGATTTTGTCAAAAGCTCAATTGCTACTTCCAGTAAGTTCAGTTGTTCATTCCGGCACCTTAGAGATACTCAGCAAAATGAAATCAGACAATGTTAAACGTGCAGTAATTAATGATGAAATAATAATGAAATTTGGTAATAAAATTAGAGCAAAACACTTGCATGACCCGGATTTGCATGAGCATGTGAGATGTAAGATACAAGAACTCGGTCGCCTGTTAGTTGCTATCACGGAACGTCTCGATATTCATTCTCTGGAAGAAGCAATGAAGCCTCCGAATTTCAAGTATCTACTCGGCTGTGTGAGAAGAATCACAGGTTTTGATGAACAAACAAACAGCTACCGGACGCCGTCATTGGCGTTGAAATTGGGACATTCATTAAAGAAGTGTGTCGTTATTCTGAAGTCTGCCTCCATTCAAACTACATCTAATAGGAGCGAGAAGCTGTTGCCGATTCATTTCGTAGTCTGTGCGAAATAGAATGGTCTGATAAAGTGAGTGGAAAGGCATTAAGGACTTTAAAAATGAATAAGCTGAACAAGACAAAGCTGTTGCCATTGACTAAAGATATCACGCAACTGTCAAATTTTCTTAGCGAACGATCTATAGAGTGCATCGAATGCCTAAATTCTGATGCTGAACTGGAAGTTAGAGCACTTGCTTGGCTAAAGCTAGCTGAAGTTGCACTTGTGCAACTCATTTTATTTAACAGGAGAAGAAGTGGTGAGGTTTCCAAGATGAGTATAGATATGTTCCAGGCTGGACTATCAGGGGATGTAAACAGACAGACAGACGTTACTCAGCACTTGAGTGAACTTGAGCGTTCTCTATGTCGAGTTCTCACCAGAATAGAAATACCAGGAAAGAGAGCAAACACTGTTCCTGTGCTCTTTACATCCCGATTAAAGAAAGCTGTTGAATGTTTGATTCAATTTCGTCAAGTTGCTAATGTAAATTCAGAAAATACTTACATTTTTGCACGCCCAAAGTCGACTCATCATATTAGAGGAACAGATGCCATTAGAAAGTATTCACTGCAGTGTGGTGCGCAGGAACCTGGTGCATTGAGGTCTACTGCTCTTCGTAAACAAATCGCAACTATTTCTCAGGTTGTCAACTTGCGTGATAATGAACTGGATCTTCTAGCCCTATTCATGGGCCATGATGTCAGAGTTCACAGTGAATTCTATCGCTTGCCTTCTGATTTAATAAAAAATAATAAATAAATAAAGGTTTAACGTCCGTTTCCTCATCCAGGGATGATGTCAGGGACGTCCCCAACAGCACACATCACTACAGATCAATTCACCCAGACAATCTGCGAAAGAAATGTGCTGAGGAGAAGTAAGGTCCTAAACGAAAGCCAGTCCGGTGATCAAACAATGGTCAAGGTAGATTGATTATGTCTATGGTGGAAAAGGTAAGTTTTAAGCTTGTTAGAGAATGTTGAAAGAGAAGAACAAGAGCGAAGATTAGCAGGTAAAGAGTTTCAGATTGTGCCCAATGACGTGAGAATATTTGGAATTGAGAGAAGATTGGCATCGGTGGAGCGAAGTGCACGTGAGGGACGATAGGGAAGAGGAATTTCAGATAAGTAAGAAGGCTTGCAAAATGGCAGAGTTTTTAAAGTTAATAGGGCAATTTTATATTTTATGCGTTGATTAACAGGGAGCCAATGAAGATTGCGAAGTAGAGAAAGAGAGCGAAATTGAAGTCGAGAGGACTTACAAACAACACGCGCAAGAGAATTTTGGACGTGCTGCAAACGATTGAGAGAAGAAGTAGGCAACCCATGTAATAATGAATTACAGTAGTCAAGCTTTGAATGAACTATAGAATTAGCACGGATAGTGGCTGAATTTCTAGTAAGGGATGGACGTATTTGCCTAATCTGACGAATCTGAAAGAAAGAAGCGCGACAAACAGAAGAGATATGGGATTTAAAGTCAAGGTTTTCTTCAAATATGACTCCAAGGTTTTTGGCGGATCGAGAAGGTGAAAGAGCAAGAGTCTGAAAATTAACAGAGCTATAGGTAATTTTACTTCTTTGCAAAGGAGTGCCAATTAAAAGGTATTCAGTTTTGGAAGGATTAACAGCAAGACGGTTAGCACAAAACCAGGAATAAACCTTGTCTAGAATGGATGAGAGATGAGCCAGTTTTTAATCAGAATCATGATTAGAAAAGGAAATATATAGTTGTGTGTCGTCTGCATAGAAATGAAAATTTATGGAGGACTGAGCAAGCAGGTAGCTAAGAGGAGTGATATATAAAGAGAAGAGCAATGGACCTAACACTGAACCTTGAGGAACACCGCGTAGGAGGGGTAGTTCAGAAGAGCGATTTTGACCAATAACAACAGATTGTGTGCGACATGAGAGATATGATGTGAGAAGGGAAAAAGCAGAATCAGATATGCCAAAACAAGATTTGCTGCAAATAGCAAAAGTAGCTAAGCTATTGTTAGCTCTGGAAAGTGGACAGTATAAAAGTTTAACTGGAAAGTCACTCGATGAGATTCAAGTGGACGTCGATGAAGGTTTGATATTTTTATACTCATTTTTGTTGTAAAACCTAAACCAGGCTGTGTAATGCATTAATTGAGGGTGCTCAGATGTTTATGAGAATGTGCCAAGTACAAAATGTGTTTTGTCTGCTGTAATTCTTTTTAAAGCCTAGAACTGCAACAGTGTTATATATGAACATTTTTGAAATTACAGTAATTATTTTTGTAATATTTGGGCTGCCATAATTTTCTCTATTAAACCGTCTGTATTTTTTGTGCGATTTTCTTTCATGCTTTAGAATAAGAAACCTTTATTAGATAGAAATTGAAAACACTAGAAACGTTTCTGTATAACCTAAAGTGCCATTTTTGTGTGTATCTGGATCTCAAATGTCTCAAATTATTCAATTATTTTATTAATACATTCATGTTTTTAATGAAACGAAATATGGCTTCCGAGGTAGTTTCTCAAACTAGTTTTCTCAGTATCTGCATTATTTTATTCATCATCATCATCTTCCCTGAAATCCCAGTTTAACTAAGGTCGGAATATGAATAGACTGTTTCAAATCCTCTCTGTGCTACATCAGTCAATCCCCTATTTGAGACTTCTTCATTCGTTTAAATTTTTGTAGCAATTTCTGGAGCCTAGGCGCTAGCCAACCGAATGCCCTTTCTAGCTAAAAACCCATCTCTTTCCACCGTAGGTCTAAATTTTGACCCGCTTGCCGTGGATCTTTGACTTGCACTGGTTTGATCTCGCTTTCTCTTGTGGTCTCAGTGTACTCAGTCTTCATCATGTGGTGTTTTGGCGCCTGTTTGTGTAGAGTCTGCAGGAGACATCCCTGACATTGCCTTATGTCGAGGAACCGGACGTTAAATTCTTATTGATTGATTGATAGAATTCACAGAGGAAGAAAATTGCTCCCTTCAAAAAATAGAAGACGATGATGAGAGTGATGAAGACGGTGAAGAGGTGGGATAAGGCACTACTCAAAATACATCAGTGGAGAATGATCCCTCGCCTCTGCCCTCAGCATCGGATGCTTTATAACCGGGAGTGCGGTCGCGGGACTAGGTACAGTTTTTTGTTATTGGTGTTGTCATGTTGCAGTGATTGTTGTACTATGTCGTACTGTGTATAGGACGAATTTAAGTACATAGGACTGTACCAGTACTTGTTGTACTCTATTGTACTATGTTGTACTGTGTATAGGACAAATTTAAGTACATAGAACTGGAAGAGTACTTGTTGTACTCAATTGTACTATGTTGTACTGTCTATAGGACAAATTTAAGAACATAGGACTGGAAGAGTACTTGTTGTACTCTATTGTATTATGTTGTCCTGTGTATAGGACGAATTTTAAGTGCATATTTCTGTACGAGTACGTTTTGTACTGTATTCTACTCTATTTTCCTGTGTTTGGGACAAATTTTAAGTACATAGGATTGGACGAGTACTTTTTGTACTATATTCTACTACGTTGTAATGTGTTAGAGTGATGATGCACATAAGTTCTGAAATTAAAAAATTATATTTACACCCTTTTTTGGAAATACATGTATATAAATAATTGTTACTTTATACAAAAAATTAATGGAATAAACTTATTATAATGCGCAAAAAATTGCCATTTAATGAAAAATCTATTTTTGCAATAAGAAACTGGTAAAGCTAATGTTAACGTCAGTTTCCTCAATTGAAAGCCACGTCAGTGAAGGGCGAGCCCAGGATTTGAACCCCGCACATACTGATCCGCGGTCGAGTATCTTACCGACATCGCCACTGGCTCCAGCCAGATGGCTTTAATTGTCGGTATGATGTCAGGATGCATGATCATTTTCCTATTGTACTTGTCCAATGGGCAGCAGGACCTAGGAGTGTCTGTATAGCACATATGTATATACAGCCTCTCATAAATCTGATAATTCTAATTTCTTGCTAGTCTTAAATATCATTTTTTTAAATCGTTTAAGATCTAGAAATTGTTCTGTTACTGAAATGTATCTAAATAATTTAATTACGATAAGTGGTTTCAGTCAAAATAATTTAATAGCACTGTGATAATTAAATAATTAATTAGCCTACTGTGGTTATCAAAAGTTCTAATGAATGACATAATGCCTAACTATTATATCAAAGGTTCTGCTATGACTATTGCGTTGTGTTGTCTTATGTTTCTTGTTGTTCTTATAACACTTAATCTCTGTGAACCTCTGACTTGGGAAACTAGTGACTCACAGGTAGTATTTTATTAATTGGCCGTCGACTATTTGTATTGTTGCATCTTACTTGTGAAGCACGATAAAAAGACACATTAATAGAAAAACAGTCATTATAATATAATCAGGGTTTATTATTATTAATTAATTAGCAATTACAACTCTAGCAAGACACCAATGTTTATTATCATATAATTATTCTAGACAGGCAATATGCTTTCACACTTATGACCAGTCCCTAATACTACTACTTAAACTTGATATATAAACATATGTATAATTATATATATATAAATATAATTAACTTTTGCTCCCCATAAATATATATCTCTTCTACTGTTCTACTATCTTTACTCTAAATTATTTCTGCTACTGTCTGTGGCAAACTTCTAAATCTAAGTATTAAAGTATTAATATACAAGGTTTACAGTAAATGAAATCTTTAAGTCTACAGTTGCTACTACATAATATTTTATTGTTTATTGGGGAGCGAATACTCCCTGTACCTCTTTTATAATAACAATGTACAGCCGACGTATTTCAGCTACAGTGTAGTCCCTACACCAGTATAAATAATCACATATCTATACCGTATTCGTGGTTCCCGCATTCTCTTTACTCTGATAGATTTACGGCTTGATTGCTTTATTGATATACCACACATGTAAGTTTATACGGACCCAAGATGAATATGAAACTTAACTATACATTGTATTTATTCAACATATTATTTAAACTAGAAATACGATTATGGTAACACTATCTACAAGTAGCCGAGTGTTCGGTATTAATTAATTTAAAACTTACAAGTAAATGCTAGCTTAAGGTCTGCCACAGATCTGTATTGTGTTATATCGAAGAGAATGGCGGCTAACTCTCTCGCTGCTAGACCGAATGAATGAATGATCCCTCCAGCTGCTAGCTAGCGGTTTATATATTTGTACTGGCGTCAGATATCAATACATCCTACTCCAGCGTCCTGTATTAATACGTATCTCTCTCTCTCTCTCTCTTGTATTAATACAATTATCCATTCTCTCCAGTACACTCTCTCTCTCTCTCTCTCTCTCTCTCTCTCTCTCTCTCTCTCCCTCTCTCTTGTATTAATACAGTAGGCCTAGAATCTCTCCATTACCATAGCATGCTAAGGCATCTCTATACTTTACAAAATTTACGGTAAGTCAAGCAATATAGGCCTATAATAAAATGCACATAGTAAAAATCATTACAGTATCAAACAACCATCATATGTGACATGCCTTAAATATAGTAATCTGAGAGATTTATCAGTGAGCAGAATTTACGTGGAATGATCTTGTAAAAAGATGTCTTAAGACTCCTTTTAAAGCGATCAGGTTTATCAGAATGTCGGATAAAACGTGGAAGTTCATTCCTCAATTTGGGACCCGCTACAGGAAACGACTTGTCACGTTAACTCGGAAACTGCAGTATGGGAACAAAATATGAATTAGAGAATTCTAGTTGGATTTGAAGGGCGAGCCATTTAAACACTAATCAAAAACTATAGGCCCATACCAGACGTCACCGCATTGGCATTACTCTTCGAGTATCTCGATCCTCCTTCCGCCCTTCCATCAACAGTAACGTCACCCAATCTGTGTGGTCGGTGCTAAAAACTCCAGCCAATAAACAGCAGAGTAGAGGTCACGTGACTGTATACGATTTGCATGGTCATGTTGGGAACAGAATAGATAACTAAAAATAGATAACCCATGCTAACATAGCAAGAAATGGAGGGACACTGATAAGGATTAACTTATAAAATAGTTTACATCCTTGGCCAAATATCCGAATATCCACTTCTATATCATACTATTTAATTCACCTGTGAAACATAAGTACCACGTACTGAAGATTAAGATTAAAGGCAAAGAAAAGTTTAACGTCAGTTTTCTGCTCGATAGCATGTCAGTGAAGGTAGAAGACTGGATTTGAACCCCGCACATACTGAGAAGATTAGTTATATCTGAATAAACTCAAATTATCAAATGTAATTGATCATCTCAGTTCTCTGACTCTGTCAGAGCCTGCAATACTGTCAGCTATTTGGTGTTTGATTGATTGATTGACCGTTTGACTAATTGATTGATTGATTGATTGATCGATTGATTGATTGATTGATTGATAGACTGATTGATTGTTTGACTGATTGATTTATTGATTGATTTATTGTTTGTTTGGTTGACATATTGATTGATTGATCGATCAATTGATCGATTTAGTCAATCATTGATTGATTTACTGACTGATTGATTGATTGTTTGATTGGTTGATTGACTGTTTGATTGACTGATAGCTTGATTGATCGATTGATTAACTAATTGATTGATTGATTGATTGATTGATTCATTGATTCATTCATTCATTCATTCATTCATTCATTGACTGATTGGTTGACTGTGTGACTGACTGACTGATAGATTGTTTATTGATTGACTGACTGACTGACTGATTGAGCAATCAATCAGTAAATAAATAAATAAATAAGCCAGCACCCCAATTTCCAAAGCAACAGGGTCAAAGTTTACATAGCTATCCATAGCGGAAAGAGATGGGTTTTTAGCTTGCCCATGAACGTACTATTACAGTTACAATATAGAAGATTTTACGGCAATGAGTTCCATATTATCGGAGCTGAAACTATGAAGTGTGCCAATGGCAGATTAGGTTTCATGTTTGTTACAGTTTTTCAAACATCGCCACTGGCTCCAGCCAATGGCGACGTATGTAATATCTTGAAGACAAAGCTAAGAAAAAACTCCCAAGTTCTTGTCCGTCAGTCAAACATGAAAAAGATCTCTGGTTGAATTAAAATCGAAAACCAATGTATCCTGAATGGAAAACTACATTAGTGACGTTTTAAACCCTTATTCGCCACTCAACTAGAGACGTAACGTCACTGCAGTGGGAGGAGCTTTAAACGTCTCGCCAATGATCAGCCGCAGAGATCACGTGACTATTTAGTGTGGGCGAGGTCAGACTGAGAGATGGATATGAAAGATATTTGTCAGGGATAGTCTTAGGTGTAGGTCTTATGCCGCATGATTTCAATAGGAAGCGATGTCCACTGAGGCCTCGTGGCGCATTGCTGACCTGTGAAATGGGGCCCCGAAAGGGCTCGGGTATCAGCCCATGCTAACATAGCAAGCAAAGGAGGGACACTGATAAAGGATTAACTTATAAAATAGTTTACATCCTTGGCCAAATATCCGAGTATCCACCACTTCTATATCATACTATTTAATTCACCTGTGAAACATAAGTACCACGTACTGAAGATTAAGATTAAAGGCAAAGAAAAGTTTAACGTCAGTTTTCTGCTCGATAGCTTGTCAGTGAAGGTAGAAGACTGGATTTGAACCCCGCACATATTGAGAAGATTAGTTATATCTAATAAAACTCCAATTATCAAATGTAAATGATCATCTCAGTTCTCTGACTCTGTCAGAGCCTGCAATACTGTCAGCTATTTGGTGTTTGATTGATTGATTGACCGTTTGACTAGACTGATTGATTGTTTGACTGATTGATTTATTTATTGATTTATTGTTTGTTTGGTTGACATATTGATTGATTGATCGATCAATTGATCGATTTAGTCAATCATTGATTGATTTACTGACTGATTGATTGATTGTTTGATTGGTTGATTGATTGATTCCGCGATTGATTAACTAATTAATTAATTGATTGATTGATTGATTGATTGATTCATTCATTCATTCATTCATTGACTGATTGGTTGACTGTGTGACTGACTGACTGATAGATTGTTTATTGATTGACTGACTGACTGACGGAGTAAATCTCAATTTATCAAATACATAGCTATCTATAGCGGAAAGAGATGGGTTTTTAGCTTGCCCATGAACGTACTATTACAGTTACAATATAGAAGATTTTACGGCAATGAGTTCCATATTATCGGAGCTGAAACTATGAAGTGTGCCAATGGCAGATTAGGTTTCATGTTTGTTACAGTTTTTCAAACATCGCCACTGGCTCCAGCCAATGGCGACGTATGTAATATCTTGAAGACAAAGCTAAGAAAAACTCCCAAGTTCTTGTCCGTCAGTCAAACATGAAAAAGATCTCTGGTTGAATTAAAATCGAAAACCAATGTATCCTGAATGGAAAACTACATTAGTGACGTTTTAAACCCTTATTCGCCACTCAACTAGAGACGTAACGTCACTGCAGTGGGAGAGCTTTAAAACGTCTCGCCAATGATCAGCCGCAGAGATCACGTGACTATTTAGTGTGGGCGAGGTCAGACTGAGAGATGGATATGAAAGATATTTGTCAGGGATAGTCTTAGGTGTAGGTCTTATGCCGCATGATTTCAATAGGAAGCGATGTCCACTGAGGCCTCGTGGCGCATTGCTGACCTGTGAAATGGGGCCCCGAAAGGGCTCGGGTATCAGCCCATGCTAACATAGCAAGCAAAGGAGGGACACTGATAAAGGATTAACTTATAAAATAGTTTACATCCTTGGCCAAATATCCGAGTATCCACCACTTCTATATCATACTATTTAATTCACCTGTGAAACATAAGTACCACGTACTGAAGATTAAGATTAAAGGCAAAGAAAAGTTTAACGTCAGTTTTCTGCTCGATAGCTTGTCAGTGACGGTAGAAGACTGGATTTGAACCCCGCACATATTGAGAAGATTAGTTATATCTAATAAAACTCCAATTATCAAATGTAAATGATCATCTCAGTTCTCTGACTCTGTCAGAGCCTGCAATACTGTCAGCTATTTGGTGTTGATTGATTGATTGACCGTTTGACTAATTGATTGATTGATTGATTGATTGATAGACTGATTGATTGTTTGACTGATTGATTTATTTATTGATTTATTGTTTGTTTGGTTGACATATTGATTGATTGATCGATCAATTGATCGATTTAGTCAATCATTGATTGATTTACTGACTGATTGATTGATTGTTTGATTGGTTGATTGACTGTTTGATTGACTGATCGCTTGATTGATCGATTGATTAACTAATTAATTAATTGATTGATTGATTGATTGATTGATTCATTCATTCATTCATTCATTGACTGATTGGTTGACTGTGTGACTGACTGACTGATAGATTGTTTATTGATTGACTGACTGACTGACTGATTGAGCAATCAATCAGTAAATAAATAAGTAAATAAACCAGCACCTCAATTTCCAAAACAACAGGGTCAAAGTTTACATAGCTATCTATAGCGGAAAGAGATGGGTTTTTAGCTTGCCCATGAACGTACTATTACAGTTACAATATAGAAGATTTTACGGCAATGAGTTCCATATTATCGGAGCTGAAACTATGAAGTGTGCCAATGGCAGATTAGGTTTCATGTTTGTTACAGTTTTTCAAACATCGCCACTGGCTCCAGCCAATGGCGACGTATGTAATATCTTGAAGACAAAGCTAAGAAAAACTCCCAAGTTCTTGTCCGTCAGTCAAACATGAAAAAGATCTCTGGTTGAATTAAAATCGAAAACCAATGTATCCTGAATGGAAAACTACATTAGTGACGTTTTAAACCCTTATTCGCCACTCAACTAGAGACGTAACGTCACTGCAGTGGGAGGAGCTTTAAACGTCTCGCCAATGATCAGCCGCAGAGATCACGTGACTATTTAGTGTGGGCGAGGTCAGACTGAGAGATGGATATGAAAGATATTTGTCAGGGATAGTCTTAGGTGTAGGTCTTATGCCGCATGATTTCAATAGGAAGCGATGGTCCACTGAGGCCTCGTGGCGCATTGCTGACCTTGAAATGGGGCCCCGAAAGGCTCGGGTATCAGCCCATGCTAACATAGCAAGCAAAGGAGGGACACTGATAAAGGATTAACTTATAAAATAGTTTTACATCCTTGGCCAATATCCGAGTATCCACCACTTCTATATCATACTATTTAATTCACCTGTGAAACATAAGTACCACGTACTGAAGATTAAGATTAAAGGCAAAGAAAAGTTTAACGTCAGTTTTCTGCTCGATAGCTTGTCAGTGACGGTAGAAGACTGGATTTGAACCCCGCACATATTGAGAAGATTAGTTATATCTAATAAAACTCCAATTATCAATGTAAATGATCATCTCAGTTCTCTGACTCTGTCAAGCCTGCAATACTGTCAGCTATTTGGTGTTTGATTGATTGATTGACCGTTTGACTAATTGATTGATTGATTGATTGATTGATAGACTGATTGATTGTTTGACTGATTGATTTATTTATTGATTTATTGTTTGTTTGGTTGACATATTGATTGATTGATCGATCAATTGATCGATTTAGTCAATCATTGATTGATTTACTGACTGATTGATTGATTGTTTGATTGGTTGATTGACTGTTTGGTTGACTGATCGCTTGATTGATCGATTTATTAACTAATTAATTGATTGATTGATTGATTGATTGATTGATTCATTCATTCATTCATTCATTCATTGACTGATTGGTTGACTGTGTGACTGACTGACTGATAGATTGTTTATTGATTGACTGACTGACTGACTGATTGAGCAATCAATCAGTAAATAAATAAATAAATAAGCCAGCACCCCAATTTCCAAAGCAACAGGGTCAAAGTTTACATAGCTATCCATAGCGGAAAGAGATGGGTTTTTAGCTTGCCCATGAACGTACTATTACAGTTACAATATAGAAGATTTTACGGCAATGAGTTCCATATTATCGGAGCTGAAACTATGAAGTGTGCCAATGGCAGATTAGGTTTCATGTTTGTTACAGTTTTTCAAACATCGCCACTGGCTCCAGCCAATGGCGACGTATGTAATATCTTGAAGACAAAGCTAAGAAAAACCTCCCAAGTTCTTGTCCGTCAGTCAAACATGAAAAAGATCTCTGGTTGAATTAAAATCGAAAACCAATGTATCCTGAATGGAAAACTACATTAGTGACGTTTTAAACCCTTATTCGCCACTCAACTAGAGACGTAACGTCACTGCAGTGGGAGGAGCTTTAAACGTCTCGCCAATGATCAGCCGCAGAGATCACGTGACTATTTAGTGTGGGCGAGGTCAGACTGAGAGATGGATATGAAAGATATTTGTCAGGGATAGTCTTAGGTGTAGGTCTTATGCCGCATGATTTCAATAGGAAGCGATGTCCACTGAGGCCTCGTGGCGCATTGCTGACCTGTGAAATGGGGCCCCGAAAGGGCTCGGGTATCAGCCCATGCTAACATAGCAAGCAAAGGAGGGACACTGATAAAGGATTAACTTATAAAATAGTTTACATCCTTGGCCAAATATCCGAGTATCCACCACTTCTATATCATACTATTTAATTCACCTGTGAAACATAAGTACCACGTACTGAAGATTAAGATTAAAGGCAAAGAAAAGTTTAACGTCAGTTTTCTGCTCGATAGCTTGTCAGTGAAGGTAGAAGACTGGATTTGAACCCCGCACATATTGAGAAGATTAGTTATATCTAATAAAACTCCAATTATCAAATGTAAATGATCATCTCAGTTCTCTGACTCTGTCAGAGCCTGCAATACTGTCAGCTATTTGGTGTTTGATTGATTGATTGACCGTTTGACTAATTGATTGATTGATTGATTGATTGATAGACTGATTGATTGTTTGACTGATTGATTTATTTATTGATTTATTGTTTGTTTGGTTGACATATTGATTGATTGATCGATCAATTGATCGATTTAGTCAATCATTGATTGATTTACTGACTGATTGATTGATTGTTTGATTGGTTGATTGACTGTTTGATTGACTGATCGCTTGATTGATCGATTGATTAACTAATTAATTAATTGATTGATTGATTGATTGATTGATTCATTCATTCATTCATTCATTGACTGATTGGTTGACTGTGTGACTGACTGACTGATAGATTGTTTATTGATTGACTGACTGACTGACTGATTGAGCAATCAATCAGTAAATAAATAAGTAAATAAACCAGCACCTCAATTTCCAAAACAACAGGGTCAAAGTTTACATAGCTATCTATAGCGGAAAGAGATGGGTTTTTAGCTTGCCCATGAACGTACTATTACAGTTACAATATAGAAGATTTTACGGCAATGAGTTCCATATTATCGGAGCTGAAACTATGAAGTGTGCCAATGGCAGATTAGGTTTCATGTTTGTTACAGTTTTTCAAACATCGCCACTGGCTCCAGCCAATGGCGACGTATGTAATATCTTGAAGACAAAGCTAAGAAAAAACTCCCAAGTTCTTGTCCGTCAGTCAAACATGAAAAAGATCTCTGGTTGAATTAAAATCGAAAACCAATGTATCCTGAATGGAAAACTACATTAGTGACGTTTTAAACCCTTATTCGCCACTCAACTAGAGACGTAACGTCACTGCAGTGGGAGGAGCTTTAAACGTCTCGCCAATGATCAGCCGCAGAGATCACGTGACTATTTAGTGTGGGCGAGGTCAGACTGAGAGATGGATATGAAAGATATTTGTCAGGGATAGTCTTAGGTGTAGGTCTTATGCCGCATGATTTCAATAGGAAGCGATGTCCACTGAGGCCTCGTGGCGCATTGCTGACCTGTGAAATGGGGCCCCGAAAGGGCTCGGGTATCAGCCCATGCTAACATAGCAAGCAAAGGAGGGACACTGATAAAGGATTAACTTATAAAATAGTTTACATCCTTGGCCAAATATCCGAGTATCCACCACTTCTATATCATACTATTTAATTCACCTGTGAAACATAAGTACCACGTACTGAAGATTAAGATTAAAGGCAAAGAAAAGTTTAACGTCAGTTTTCTGCTCGATAGCTTGTCAGTGACGGTAGAAGACTGGATTTGAACCCCGCACATATTGAGAAGATTAGTTATATCTAATAAAACTCCAATTATCAAATGTAAATGATCATCTCAGTTCTCTGACTCTGTCAGAGCCTGCAATACTGTCAGCTATTTGGTGTTTGATTGATTGATTGATACTGACTGACTAAATGATTGATTGATTGATTGATTGTTTATCCAGTCTGGTAGTCATAGCATGAATTAATAGATAAACTTTTCTACACTCCTGTATTCACAGCATTAACTATCAGTCGAATGAACTAATGGATAAACTATTCTACACTCCAGTATTTATAACATAAACGGCAGATCCCAATTCTTCAGTCCATATCCCACATACAGAGAGCCGAATATATTCTTTCCAGGCACATGGAGGAAGACGTACCCAGGCCACATCAAACTCTTGATGATCACCACAGCGCCACCTCTCTCGTACTGCACGCTCCAGCAGCCCAACGGCAGGTCCTCTGAAGCCTTGTCCATGAACTCAAAGGACATATCGAGGTCGGCCCTGGCTAGCAGAGACTTCTCGAAGAGCTTGACAGCCGCCCGGAAGTGATAGTAGTTGTCGAGCTTCGAGGCCTCGGCCAGCTGTAAACCACAGAACAGCGTGTTGCTGATGACCTTACCTTTGGGCGCCAGCAGATAGGCTCCTATAGAAATAGGTCAAGACTAATGTCTATGAACCAATATTAAATGTCATTTTATCAGTGGATACTATAAGATAAGCTCTTGTAGAAATAGATCAAGGCTAAAGGCTAAGTGCGAATGTTAAGTGTCGTTTTATCAGTGAATATCAGCAGATAGGCTCCTGCAGAAACAGGTCAAGGCTAAAGACTAAGCTCCAATGTTAAAAGTCATTCTAGAAATGGGTTATATCAGCTAGACTAATATACATGTAGAAACAAGTCAATACCAAACTAGAGACTAAAGGCTTGTTTTATGTCACCGTAGCAAAGTGCTCCGGCAGATAAGCTCCTGTAATATAGAGCAAAGTATTGTCATGCGGTTCAGTGGGTGACAAATAGAAGCAACGTAATGCAATGCAATGTAGCAAACTCCATGGCAATATAATATAGCACAGTGCAAGCACTACGATGCACCCTATCAGAACATAATCATCATCATCATCATCCTCCCTTGAATCATAGTTTAACTAGGATCGGGATACGAATAGACTGTCTCAAACCCTCTTTAACTGTCTCAAATCAGAGCATAATAAAATACAATAAAATTCAGTGCCAATTTATATACAGTATACTATTAAATAAAATTAATATAAACATTTTGATGCTTTAATATTCGTTGACTGTCTGATTGATCAAAGATTGACTAATCCGCTGTTTGATTGTTTAATTGTTAGATTGATTGATCTATTGATTGACTAATTAGCTGACTGGTAGATATAATGATTTATCAAGTGATCAATTGATTTACTGCTTAGTTGGCTGATATTTATAGTGATTGATCAAGTGATTGATTAATTATTTAACCGCAAGATATAGTGGTTGATCAATTAATCGACTAACTAGTTGACTGCTAGACCAAATGATAGATTGATTGTTTAAGTGTTATATATAGTGATGGACCAAGTGATTGATTGATCGTTTAATTGTTAGATATACTAATTGATCAAGTGATTGATTGATTGACTGACGTACCAAAGTGTCAGATTGATTGTTGAAGTGACTGGTTAAATGATAGATTAATTGATTGATTTATTGAGTGACTCACTAATTGATGAAATGATGTAATTAACTGATTGACTCGTCGGTCAAGTTATTTATAGATTAATCAAGATTAATCAAGAGATTGATTGACTGCCTGATTGATTGTTTGATCTATCAATCAATCGATTAACCTCCCATAGACCCCTAGGCACCAAGCTGGTGTTGAAGTTGTAATTGTGATTAGTGATTGGTAATTGCAATTGTCATTGGTATAATTGATTGATTGAATGATCGACTGACTGATTGTTTGATTGATCTATCAATCGATTGACCTCCCATAGACCCCTGGACACAAGGCTGGTGTCGAAGCTGTAATCGTAACTGTGATTGGTGTAATTAATTGACAGACAGACTTCTAGGAACGAGGCTGGTGTCGAAGCTTAATTTTGATTTGTAATTGTAACTGTAATTGTGATTGGAGATTGTAATCGTAACTGTGATTGGTGTAATTGATTGATTGACATACCTCTAGGCACGAGGCTGGTGTCGAAGCTGATCTCGGCTACAATGGCCGCCAATCTCTCTTCCTCCTTCAACGTCAGCGCCGTGCGTCCCGTTATCTCATCGTCGTATCTCTCTTGTTCCTCTTCTTCTACCTCTTCCTCCTCCTGTTCCTCTTCCACCTCTTCCACCTGCTGCCCCGCATCCCCCGTCTCGCTCGTCGAGCTCCCGCCCTCAGAGTCCAGGTCAGCCTCGAGGAAGGATCGGAGGATAGGCGCCGTCGTGCCCTGCTCCTCGCCCACGCCCTCCTCTCCCCCCAGGTGCTCCTAGAGGGGCAGGCAATCAGTCAACACCCGGTCTAGATGATCAACACTGAGAGAACAACTTAAGAAAGTCAGCGCCTGTTGTTTTTGTCAATAGAATGTTCATCGAGTAAATTGTACTGGTTGGAGCCAGTGGCGAAATCGGTAGGACACTTAGCTACGGATCAGTATGTGCGGGATTCAAATACTGGGCTCGCCCGTCACTGATATCGCTTTGGAATGTAGAAACTGACGTAGATTTTACCTTAGCTTTTAAAGTTATATGTAATATCGTGCAGAAGAAGGAAGGAAGATATCAGGAAACTAGGGGCATTGGATAGGTGGATAAGGAAAAGAATGGAAGGATTAGTTGGACTCAAAAGGTTATATATGAGGAAGTTCTGGAGTGAGTTGATACAGATAGACAGTTGATACATGTATTGAGAAATAGAAAGAAGAGTTGGATAGGGCACATTCTAAAGGGGGAAAGTATATTACAATAGCTCATAGAAGGCAGAATGGAAGGAAAAGAGGCTGCGGCAGGCCGATATTAGGTATGTTAAAAGATTTAAAGACTCACTCGTATGTAGACATAAGGAGGAAAACAAAAGACAGAAAAGGGTGGAGGCGTTCTATACCATGGACCTGCCAGTAGGCAGTGCACTAAGAGAGGTGCATTAAGAGAGTTATACATCCTGATAGCGTAGGGGTAATGAAATTTTAAAGGACAGATCCTAAGGTGAATTGAATCCCAGCCGCGCTGATCTGAGAGTAAAATATCGCACATTCACTGGACTGGTTACACGGAAAATGCAATAAATTGCCTAACGGTTTAAACATGCGGTACTAAAAAGTGACAGATATCAACATAGTTGATCGTTTCACTATATTGCGTGTTTACTTTTTATGTTAACATTGCTATTAAAGTTAAACGGGTTCCATTTAGAAATTTAACTCAATCCAGTTGAACGTTAGAAATGTAGTCGTAACGATTTAGTTCTGCGACGGTGGACGAACTATAATGCGTGTTTACTTTTTTACGACTAGAGTTGATCGTTTCACTATATTGCGTGTTTACTTTTTATGTTAACATTGCTATTAAAGTTAAACGGGTTCCATTTAGAAATTTAACTCAATCCAGTTGAACGTTAGAAATGTAGTCGTAACGATTTAGTTCTGCGACGGTGGACGAACTATAATGCGTGTTTACTTTTTTACGACTAGACTGCTGCCCTACCTCACCCCTGCTCTTCTCCTCCACTGCTTCCTCCTCGGGCAGCCCGTTCTCTCTGACGTACCACTCGGGTGGAGTGGCTGGGTTGGCGATGTTCTTGTAGACGGACTGCGTGGCTACATGACTGAGGTCGCCCGTCAGAAGACTCTTGAAGATCAGAGCCTTGTCCCTCCTGGCCTTGTTCGTGTTAACTAGCAGCTTCCAGTGGAAGCAATCCCTGCTGAACATATAGCGTCTGTTCAAAGCGTCCGTCTCTATACCTGTGTGGTCAATCAATCAATCAATCAATCCCTGCTGAACATATAGCGTCTGTTCAAAGCGTCCGTCTCTATACCTGTGTGGTCAATCAATCAATCAATCAATCCCTGCTGAACATATAGCGTCTGTTCAAAGCGTCCGTCTCTATACCTGCTTGGTCAATCAATTAATCAATCAATCAATCAAGCAATCAATCAATAAATCAATCAATAACCTTGGACCTGCAACTTGGCAGAACATGAAAGAGTGGGTTAGAAATAGCGTAATTCCCACTGTTACAAGTGTTTCTTAGAATAATATTACGGGTTTTATTTTACAACAAGTGTATTGCTGAATTAGTATATAGTTAATTAAAAATTGTCTACTAAATGAGATTACCACGTAATAATCTCTCGTTGTTTGTATCATATATAATGATCTGTTTAATGTTTAATTAATAAAATTAATTATAGATTAATTATGCTTTGATCAATCAATAGGTTGATTGACTATTCTGTTTATTGGCAGAATATTCAATTAGACGACTGATCTGCTAATCAATAGCATAATCGATTGATTACTTTTATTAATTTATTTGTTAATATTAATTATATGTTTTATTATAATTATTATTTTAATATTTTATTTTGCTATTATATTATATATTAATTCACTTTTTTAATATTATTATGTATATGTTTATTTGCTATTTATTAATTTTTATTGCTTACTACTTACTAATTGATTGATAATTGATTGATTGATTGATTACCTTCAGCCACATAGTAGTCTCTCTTGCCGGTAGTTCTGATGACGCCCCAGAAGAGAACCCTGCTGAACTGCATCTCCTGCTGCAGTATGATGAGAGAGGTCTGAAGCTGTGACTTCTGCTGAGGCGTCAGTACCACCCCAGCGATACCCAGGTAGTCCACGTACAGGTGTAGAAACTGTGCGTCCATAGCGTCACCTACGTGAGATATCAACTATAGCGCTAGATGTTGTCATAGTTTTGAACATATTTCAGTGATACTCTGGTAGTCCACGTACATGTGTAGAAACTGTGCGTCCTAGGTTGGGCCGTGTGTTACCAAGAAAATATCAACTATAGCGCTATATGTAGTCATGGATTTGAACAGATTTAATTTAGTGACGAGGTAATACCTAATAGTGTTTTGACATCGTGATGCATTTTGCTGTTATCCGTTTTGTGTTCGGGTTGATATAAAAAGACTAACCATGGACTGCACGTGACGTAAAAGGCGTCAAAACACTAAGGTCCATATCAACATCAGAAAGGGCATTCGGTTTGTGAGCGCCTAGGCTTCAGACAATTGCTAAGTTATTGTTGTATAGTATTAAGACTTGCGTTTGCATAATATACTATATTAAACATTAAACATTATTCAACGCACAGGTGCAGAAATTGTTATTACATTTCTACATGCATGGCATATAGAAATCGTCAGTAAGATATTCGACAGCGGATAAGTATGTGCGGGTTCAAATTCCGGGCTCGCCCGTCACTGACAATGCTTTCGAGTGCGGATCCTGACGTTAACATAAGCTTTACCAGCTTTTGCTTTTTATGTGATCTAGAGAAGATAGACGTCATATAAAAAGTGCTAGGCGTCATCGTGGATAAATAGTGGGATACTCAGAGTGTTTGAGTTGTTTACGTATAGAAATTCTGCGTTTATTTCTAGCGCAAATACAATTTATATTATAACACAGGATGATCTCACGGATTTGAAGTTTACATAATGCGATCGATACCATTCTATGCTACATATAAACCAGTAAATATAGAAGATGCAGTCATATCTTATAATATTAAATCATAAAATTAATTTCTACTAATTTCTATACTATTGTTCAATTAAATAAATGCTATTCCTTCATTATTATGTTGATATGTTGATTTATGTTTCAATTTTGACCATTAAAGTGTCCAGTTGAAGTTCCTTATTGTTCACTAGTACATTGAAATAAGTTGTCTCGTTAGATTATCGAAAATTATGTGCAACCGAATTCGTACAGCACTTAATTCATCATTCAATTCACTTAATTCATCATTCAATTCACTTAATTCATCATTCCATTCACTTAATTACTTTATTATACGTAAACAACTCAAACACTCTAAGTATCCCACTATTTATCCACGATGACGCCTAGCACTTTTTATATGACGTCTATCTTCTCTAGATCACATAAAAAGCAAAAGCTGGTAAAGCTTATGTTAACGTCAGGATCCGCACTCGAAAGCATTGTCAGTGACGGGCGAGCCCGGAATTTGAACCCGCACATACTTATCCGCTGTCGAATATCTTACTGACGATTTCTATATGCCATGCATGTAGAAATGTAATAACAATTTCTGCACCTGTGCGTTGAATAATGTTTAATGTAGTATATTATATATTATGCAAACGCAGCTCTAAATACTATACAACAATAACGTACAGTAAAACAAACAATAAAATACACATCATGACATCCGTCATCATCGTCATCCTCTTCATTGAATTTTAGAATGTCTAAATAGTGTAGGGGTAACGTCATGAAGTTTTAAATGACAAATCCTGAGGTGATTTGAATCCTCGTGGGTTCGAATTCCGGCCGCGCTGATCTGAGAGTAAAATCTCGGACATTCACTTATACGGAAAATGGTCTAAATTGCCTAACGGATTAAATATGTGGTTTAAAAAAGTGATAGATATCAACATAGTTGATTATTCACTAAAATGCGTGTTTACTTTTACTTTACTTAATTCGGCATTCAGTAATTTTATTAATTTTTCTTACCAAGTTATTTCTGACAATGTGCCTTAAATTTTATGCTAAATTATATTCCAGTTGTTTTTTAATTTTCTAACCTTTTACGTATACGGTGATTACTTCAGAGTCGAAAGAAGCAACAGTCAGAAATACTAATATTAATTTTATATATCAAAACAGACTCAATTCCAATACTACGTTTTTATATTTGCAAACAAACAAAATATGACGTCATATCAAGCTGCACAACGAAGTACTAGAGACTATTCTTTTATATCTATGAAGCTGCAGTCAACTCAACAACGTTTCTTCTTTCATTGAAATCGATATTGTATGCTAAACAACAACAACAATGTACGAAAGGTTGCTTCCGTCAACCTTGAAGACTACAATAGAGAGCACTACACATTTCTAAACATAAAAACTTAGTCATCCATGGCGATATTAGGCATCGTGATATTGAATTCGGGAAAAGATCAAATTTAATAGCGTAGTGTGTCAAGTATTGCTTCGAACTTTTGAATGGTTGTTCCTGAGGTCGATTTCCAGGCGAGCTTAACAGATAGACAAATCACGGACAAACACAGGACTGGTACAATGGATAAATAATTAAACTATCAATTACTCTATAAAGGCGTGATATTTTAAGTGCTAGATATCATCACGGATACTCATTATTCTGAGCGTTTCAATCTGTCAAATAAATAAGCAGTTAATTAATTAACCAATCAATTATTTTTCATTTAGTAATCAATTAATTAATCAATTAGTTGTCCGTCAATCACAATTGACATCTGTAACACAAAGTGAGATCGGTAGTGCTTGAGTGCTAATAATGCATGCAAATTGCTTCACAATTATGAAAAATCATTAATTATGCCCCAAACTACATACATTAAGTGGCTTGGTATAATCCACAAGTCAATTTCTCCCTTCTTGCGTTAATTGTGTAGCTCTGAAAATTAAATTTATTTTCTTCCTTCATCTTCTTTTCTCATGTTAATCTCCTAAAATAAACTTCCTATCAATTGCCTCAGCGCTCGTCGCCTAGTCTTACTATCTCCGTTAGGTTGGCCTTCCACACCCCATATTTTGTTATTTCACCACACAAGGCCTACACCCCTATACATTTGTAATTTCAACTCAAGCCTCCATGTTCTGTTATTTTATCCCACACCTCCATGTTTTGTTATTCATCCCACATACTTATTTTTTTATTTAGTTTTGTTATTTCAATACTTAGTTTTGTTATTTCTAGATCTTCTTCAAACACGAGGCATTTAATAGTAATACTGTTAAATGGCATATCAATCTCTCTACAGGCAGTACGTGAAATACAAAACAATATCAAAAATAAAAATAAACTATAGGCTAGGCAATAGAATTACATGTAAAAACAAAATAGAGGAGGACCCATAGATATTTGACATTAGGGAAAACAAAGGAGAAGTCGGAGCACAACGTAAATATACGATTAATCAAGGCATTGATTAGAGAAAAACGTTAACAGAACTTAATTACGTGTATTAATAGCATATTCAGTCCAGATACCCTGTTCTGCAGCTAAAGTCAGGGATGGCTTTGTCGAATCTGAGTAAAAAGCAAATCAAGTTCTTGCATAGATCAATCAATAAATGAATGCATCACAGTTTAATGAACTTACTTGATTATTTGATATACACGTAGAGAAGAATAAGAAGAAAAAAGGTGATGGTGGTGGTGATGATAATAATGATGATGATAATAAGATCGATACACAAAGCGAAATAGAATGACCGATATATAGTATAGTAACCAATATATTGTGCTGCTGCATTGTGAACTCATTAAAACCAAAGAGTACACTTTAATCAAAGAGAAATTAATAGCAACTGGAAATCTGTAATTCAATTGGAATAAATTCAAAAGTTTGTATTTTAAAAAATCAAAAGTTTATATTTGAAGACCAAGTTAATTTATATCTAAACCAAATCGCATTAAGCGCCATTCCAATCTCTGCGACGGTAGCTCGAGTCGTTACTAATGAGAGTTGCGACGAGCTTATGAATTCAGCTCTAGCAAAGCCCTACTAATTAATTTTATTAGCAAATCATCTCAATTAAATATATAATTAAAGAAAATATTGATACAAGCGATTGGAATATCAGTGGATACTACAAAACGTGGCTCTCATAAACGTGGCTCTCATAAACGTGGCTCTCATAAACGGGTCTCATCTCTCTACGCCACTAAACGTGGTTCTCATAAAACTAGACCCATATCCACGCCACTATACGTGACTCTCATAGAACTGATCCATATCCACGCCACTAAACGTGGCTCTCATAAAACTGGACCCATATCCACGCCACTAAACGTGGCTCTCATAAGCCACTGGAATTGGTCCAGTTTTAAGAGAGCCACTAAACGTGGATCTCATAGAAAGGGTCTCATATCCACGCCACTAAACGTGGCTCTCATAAAACTAGACCGATATCCACGCCACTAAACGTGGCTCTCATGGAACTGGACCCATATCCACGCCACTAAACATGGCTCTCATGGAACTGGACCCATGTCTGCGCCACTAAACGTGACATTATAGTACTGGACACATCTCTACGCCACTAAACGTGGCTCTCATAGAACTGGACCCATCTCTGCGCCACTAAAAGTGGCTCTATAGAACGGTGCCCAGTTATACGTCCCTATACGTGGCTCTCATATAGAGGATCCCTGCTGTTCAGTGTCCTATTATCTGATCGGCCAGACTGGGATAGATAGGTTGTGTTAGATTGACTGACGTTGCCCTTCTCTCGTCCTTGAAGCCGTGACCCTGTGCTCACCAGTGAGTGAGACGTGCTCCCCTACACAAAACCAGCACTTTGAGAGATCTCTTGTTAACAAGGAAGCCATCATTCAATCTAAATAATTAATTCTGATTTTAAAATATTTAGTTCTAATCGCAAATTGACGCTAGAATAAAGGTTACATTTCGAAATACAATGTGCTAGTAGTTCAAGAAAAATTTAGCTTAAGAAAATACAATACAACTATAAATGTTTTATCAAATATATGTAAATATTAATTGATATAAAGATATAAATTTTCCAAATCTTCCTCTCACTTCTACTCCCAAGCCTAAAAACCTTGGTGTCTTATTTGGTGAAAATCTTGACTTCAAATCTCATGTCTCATCTGTCTGTCATTCATCTTCTTTCTTCCAGATCCGTCAAATCAGACAGATACGTCATACCTTGATAAAAATTCATCCGTAATTCTTGTTAACCATTCTAGACTTGACTACTGCAATTCATTGCTCTATGGTTTACCTTCTTCTCTTATGCGTTTGGAACGCATTCAGAATTCTCTAGCACCAGCTGTCTGTCGATCCTCGAGGCTTCAGGCCACCTCTAGTTCCATGCTTAATAATCGTCATTGGCTTCCTGTAGTTCAAAGAATTAAGTATAAAATTACTCTGTTAACTTTCAAAATACTTCTCTGTGGCAAACTTTCTTACCTTTCTGATCTCCTAATCCAATATCAACCTTCTCGTAAGCTTCGTTCTTCCGATACCAAACTGCTCAAAATTCATAATATTCTCACTTCGTTAGGTGGACGTTCATTTTCCTTCTCCGCTCCTACTGTTTTGAACTCTCTGCCTCCTGAACTTCGCTCATGTTCTACTACTTCCACTTTCCGTTGTAGGTTGAAAACACATCTCTTCCCACCATAGACTTTTTAAATTCGCCTGATTGTTTTTTTTGTATCACCGGACCGGCACCTTTTAGGATCTTTTTCTTTATCTTCAGCACATGTTTTTTTCAGATAGTTTTGGGGTGAATCGATTTTGCAGTGACATGTGATGGGGACGTCCCTGACATTATTCTTGTATGAGGAAACGGACGTTAAATCTTTAATATTATTTATTATTTACTAACTAAATACAAAACACTTCTATCAATGTGACAACATACATTGATATCCGTGACGTCAGATCTGGCGAGAGTGGTAACGGTTGGAATGGATGTGAGGGTAACGCTGGGATGTTCTTTGTTCCACGGGTCCACCTGGAAGCCTTCCACATAGTCCACCAGCCTCCGATGTCTAACTAGAGCCGGACCCCAGTACACAGTGGGCAGGGACAGATTCTTCAACCTCTGACATAGGAATCAAGAGCGTTATCAGAACAGCAAATAAATATCGAATGTATGATACAGTAATGTTTTGCCTGTGTTGTGGCCGGGTTGTTTGAAGAATACACCAACCGTGTAAATATGCACGTGTCGTATAAGGCGGCATACACAGTAGATTCAAACCAACGTCAGAAAGGGCATTTGTTTGGTGAGCGCCTAGGCTCCAGGAATTGCTAAAAAACTGAAGCGATTGGATCAAGTCTATTTGTATCCCGACCCTAGTTAAACTGGGATTTAAGGGAAGATGATGCTGACTGATTATGATATATGATAGAGAAATTTCTAAAGTCATCATCATCTTAACTTTAAAAAGCTGGTAAAGCTAATGTTAACGTCAGTTTCCGAACACGAAAGCGATGTCAATGATGCCAGTTCTGGCGAGCCCAGAACTTGCTTTAAGCGAAGTTTAACTTTTGCATCAGGACAAGAATAGGCTTTCTCCAATCGTCTCTGACTAACAGTTATCGGGAGTGTTTAAAAGATATACTTATGTCAAAGATACTAAAGGAAAGAGAAGTAGAGGTAGACCGAGATTAGAAATACTAGATGAATCAAATATCTATTCAGAGATGAAAGTTAAGAAGAAAAGAGGTCGAAAACGTAGCCGTAATAAACCATGGACCTGCCAGTAGCCAGTGAATTAATTGAGAAATAAATCTGACAAAATAATGAATCAAAGATCCTCCCGCCAGACATAGATAAAAAAATACAGTCGTTATATACCATGGACCTGCCCTTAGTCAGTGCATTAATTGAGAGATAAACCTATGACGTAACAATGGTGATAATCAGACTTGAATCAAAGCTCCGCCCACCTGACACAGTGACCCCTCCCACTCTCTGCAGACAAGCACGAGGGCGACGATGGGGATGCAGATGACGGAAGAGAGGGTCATGAGCCACCCCAGCCCCTCAGCCCAGGCAGGGTAGGGCGTAGAGCCGTACCTGGGCGGCGAGTACTTGACCCATTGAAATACCAGCACAAACTGAAATAAATGAGTGAGTGAGTGAGTGAGTGAGTGAGTGAGTGAGTGAGTGAGTGAGTGAGTGAGTGAGTGAGTGAGTGAGTGAGTGAGTGAGTGAGTGAGTGAGTGAGTGAGTGAGTGAGTGAGTGTGTTCAGCGATTCATTCAGTCAATCAGTCAGTCATTCGGTCTTTAATATTTCAGTCAGTCAATCAGTCAGTCAGTAAATCAGTCAGCCAGTCAATAAATCAGTCTGTCGACATCAAAGACATCTTATACTAGAACACAGGAATCAGATAGTTTAAAGGTTTACGCAACGCAGAATGTTTAAGATTAACGTCGCAGTCTATTTTCATCATAAGTTTACAGCCGAGACGGGTAAAGAACCAGACGCCTCTTGTTCACACAAGCTTGATGCGTGTGAACAAGAGACGTAGATTCGAACCCACGAGGGTTCAATTCACCTCAGGATGTGTCATTTAAAACTTTATAACGTTACCTCTGATACCCCTCATTATTTTTACAATAAAGTTGTAAGAAGTTGACTGATGTTCTTGAAATTTAGAATACTTTACCAGCAGCCAATTTCAAAAAACATAGAAAAATTTCATTTGAATAACTTTAATAACTTGGAAGTTATAGTTTTGTGAATAGGAGTGGGGTCAGATAAGATATTTCCAGTACAGGTTTACGGGCATGTTGCATGCAGAGTAAAATTACCTCTATATAATAATAGCGAACACGTAACATAAAATTTCTACTAAAACTATTTTGAATGGGCAATTATTTCTTTTCAAAAGGACGTAAAATATGTGTTGATATGCTCTTAATTGACAAAGTTATTGAACTTTTAATGCATGCATTAGGTCATTAGGCCTACGTGTGCTAGGCGAGAGCTCAGCTGCCGTGAGACGATGAGATTAGCTTTAACAGTAGCTAGTAACAGGAATTAACAGTAGCTTAGCTACTGTTAATTCCCTTCATGCAATGCATGTATTAAAAGTTCAATAACTTTGGCAATTTATAACATATCAGCACGAATATTACGTCGTTTTGAAAAGATTTGAATGCTCTTCAAAATAGCATTAGAAGAAATTTTTTACTTTTTCGCTATTATTTTTATGGAGATAATTTACGCTGCCTGTATCACGCCCGTAATCCTGAACTGGACATTTTTTCTCTGACCCCATTCCTATTCGCAAAGCTAAAACTTTCAAGTTATTAAAGATATTTCAACGAAATTTTAATATATTTGGTCGAATTGGCTGCTGGTCTAGTTCTGCAATTTCAGAAACGTCGGTCAACTCCTTACGACTTTATTGTAAAAATAGTTTGGGGTATCAGTTACAAAAAGCACAGCATATTATTAAGATGGACACTTACGGTGAGGAAGGCTGGAGTGAAGCAGAGCCAACAGAGCTTCCACCAGAGCTGAGGTCCACTGCCCAGCATGATCCTGATGTCCTCCCCAAACCTTCCCACACCTGGGCACACCACAGCACAGCTCTGTTTAAAGTCAGTTTCCTCACCAGATGGCGAAGAAGATGATTATATAATATAGCTGTTCATTTGGTGTGTCTTAATAGCGTAGGGGTAACGTCGTGAAGTTTTAAATGTCAGATCCTGAGGTGAATTGAAACCTCGTGGGTTCGATTCTCAGCCGCGCTGATCTAAGAGTAAAATCTCGGACATTCACTGGACTGGTTACACGAAAAATGAAATAAATTGCCTAATGGTTTCTCATTTGGTATTAAAAAGTGATAGATATAAACATAGTTCATCATTTCACTATATTGTGTGTTTTTTAATGGACAGATTTTATAGCTTTCAATACTTTGTGACATATTTTAAAAAAATTAAAATAGCCACAGCGAAAGATTATAGGTCAGCTTTTTATCTCCTTTTGGTTTTTGCGGATTGACATTTGCGAACCGATTTTGAAAATTGTTTCAGAATTATAAAGTAGAAGAAAAGTATCAATCTTAAATCTAGTTTTTGTGACAATTCCGGTATATTTTAAACAATAACAGACGATTTTATAAACATAGTCTGTCTTTGTTTAAATTTTAAAATGGTGTTTACTAAAGCAGATTAAGGGTTCACAAAAACTTGTACCTCTTAAAGTGTTGTGGCTCACATTGGTTGATTGCCGAATTTCCAACAAAAAACTGGATTCTGGGAGGGCCAGATTGCTTATTAAAGAAATTACACCGAAAAGAAGAAAATAAATAACGTGGACTAGTTGAAGCAACGCCTGGTGGACGTTTGGCAAGACATGAAGCAATCTGTCATTGATAAAGCAATAGATGAGTGGCGCAAGCATCTCCGAGCTTGTATTCCAGCTAATGGAGGGCATTTTGAGCATAATTAAGCTTGACAGTAGCAGTAGGCCTATAATACTGCTTGTTCGTTTTTTGTTAAGCCACGGATTTGTAAACATTCTGTAGCGATTGATTTACTTAAACTGAATATTTTCAGTCGCGCATATTTTCAAGCACTGCTTCAACGCAAAAATAATATTTAACAGAGTCACTTAACGTTATTTTATAGCAAATGTGTTCCTGATTATACCTATGCAAAAATTTAAAAAATCGGTTCACTAATACCAAAGTTATGGGCGAAAGACTGCGCACATGTTTTTTTTGACTCACAGTGTATATATATATATATATATATATATATATATATATATATATATATATATATATATAATTTAACTTGAGGATCTGCCTTGCGGCAATCACTGAGCTGTAGGGAAAAATTGAGTCCCTTGAACCTGATATGTGGCTGATCACTGAGTGCGATAGAGAGAACTAAGGACAAGTCATTTAGAATGAAACTTCAAGAATCGAGATTGCGTCGTGAAAAACGTGATCGTTTAAGATCAGCAATTTAATCTTAACGTTTAGGATCAGCAATTTAATCTTAACGTTTAGGATCAGCAATTTAATCTTAACGTTTAGGATCAGCAATTTAATCTTAACGTTTAGGATCAGCAATTTAATCTTAACGTTTAGGATCAGCAATTTAATCTTAACGTTTAGGATCAGCAATTTAATCTTAACGTTTAGGATCAGCAATTTAATCTTAACGTTTAGGATCAGCAATTTAATCTTAACGTTTAGGATCAGCAATTTAATCTTAACGTTTAGGATCAGCAATTTAATCTTAACGTTTAGGATCAGCAATTTAATCTTAACGTTTAGGATCAGCAATTTAATTATAAAGACAAGAGTAGGATAGAAAGCTCTTAGGACCTGCTTTTCCTAAAGCGACTGAGCGAGAACGAGAGAGATTAAAACTATGAGCATCTGAGACCTGTTGCTTAAGGGCATGATCGAGATTTAATAAGTCCTAGGACCTACTATTAAAAAAGCACTGAGTGATAGAGATATCTGAACGAGCACTCATCGTACACTCATATAAATGCAATACAATAAAATGCAGTACAATACAATACAATACAATGCAATATAATATAGTACAGTACGGTACAGTACAGTGCACTAGTGCCACTGGCTGGAGCCAGTGGGGCGAAGTCTCTGAGATACTTGACTGCGGATCAGTATATGCGAGGTTCAAATCCTGGGCTCGCCCATCACTGACATCGGTTTCGAGTGAGGAATCTGACGTTAACATTAGCCTTTTTAGCTTTACTACAGTACAGTACAGTAAACTACAGTACAGTACAGTACAGTAAATACAATACAATACAATACAATACACTGCAGTACAATACAATACAATACAATATAACACTTACCGTACACCCAGGATATTGCAATGCATTCTATCAGACCAATCAGCAATAGGTTCCAACTACTGCAGTAGGAGTTTAGTAGTTCTAGGATATAATTCCCTCCCTAGAAATCAAACAACCAATTAAAATAACAACATTAAGCAACTTTAACAATCATCAAGTTAATCAATTCTAATAATTTTCTTCCTAAAATCAATCACTTAATCAGTGGATTAATTCATTAATCTGTATAATATATTAACCTAAGAGAGAGCGAGAATGAGATGAGGGATAGAGAGTGAAAGAGAGGCATAAAGAAAGAGAGAGACTAAGAGAAGAGAAAGAGAGAGAAAGAGAGAAAATACGGCAGAAAGTTATGTTGGTAATAAAATTAGAGAGGAATCTAGATGGCATGATAAATCAACAGAAGGGGCGACTTAGTGATACTGACATGCATACACAGAGGAAGACCGAGAAGAAAGAGAGTGACACAGAGCGTGAGAATAGTCCAGCTCTTGTAGGGTCTGATAGCAGGGAACTGGTCCAACAGAGCTGTTAATACTGTCTCTAGTGTGGCGAACTACAATCAATCAATCAATTAAATCAATCAGCCAAACAATTAGCAAATAAACAGTGAACCTAACAAGTATTCAATCAATCAATAACCAATAACTCACTCACTCACTCAATCACTCAGTCACTCACTCACTTTATCAATCAATCAATCTTACAATCAATCAATCACTTAATTAATCAATTATCAATCAATCGATTGAATAGCAATCAATAAATTTATCGATCAATCAATCAATGAACCAAATAATTAATCAATCAATTAATCAATCAATCATTCAATCAATCAATCACTCACCATAATCATCATCATCATCATCATCACGCACCTGACTGTCTAGCCCCAGTGTGAGCAGCATGAGGAAGAAGAGGATGGACCAGAGAGATGATATCGGCATCTTCGTCACAGCGTCTGGGTAGACGACGAACGCCAGACCCGGCCCTGCGGCACAGCAACGTCGTTTCTAAAACTAATTTCACGTCCTTTTCGATACCACAATAAGTAATATAAAGCTAATTTTAACGTCCTTTTCGTTACCACAAAAAATAATATAAATATAATTTTAACTTCTGTTTCAGTATCACAAGGAATCATATCGAGCTAATTTTAGCGTCTATTTCAGTACCACGAGGAATAGTGTCAAGTTAATTTTAATGTCTATTTCATTACCACGAGGAATAATATGAAGCTAATTTTAATGTCTGTTTCATTACGACAAGCAATAATATAAAGCTCATTTTGAAGTTTTTTCATTACCAAGAGGAATAATACCAGGCTAATTTTAGCGTCTATTTCAGTACCACAAGGAATAATATCAAGCTAAATTTAAAGTCTCTTTCAATATAACAAATAAGTGACATTTCGGATACGATTCGAACCTCCTGTCTATTCACATATACTGCTTCCTTGTTGCTGTCAATGATAACTTGCATGCACAAGTCTGGAAAGCTTTTATTATTTGGTTATTTTAGTTATAATTTAGGTATTATATCTTTTCAGCGCATGTTTTTTTCCAAATAGCACCAATGAATCGCAAGAGACATGGGGTGATGTTTCTGACATCATCATGTTTGAAGAAACGGACGTTAAAAGTTATTATGATTATAACTAAGATTACCAA
The DNA here is from genome assembly GCA_905160935.1 of Enchytraeus crypticus. Taxonomy (NCBI): domain Eukaryota; kingdom Metazoa; phylum Annelida; class Clitellata; order Enchytraeida; family Enchytraeidae; genus Enchytraeus; species Enchytraeus crypticus. The sequence continues at coordinate 352,108 of CAJHZI010000473.1, read as the reverse complement.
TTCTAATGATGACGAACTCAAACCTAAATTTATCAATCCTCTCGTTTGCAATATCGCTGCATCTTTATGCAATGAACTCAATTGCTTTCTTGCCAATGAAATCAATTGCTTTCTTGCCAATGAAATCAATTGCTTTCTTGCCAATGAACTCAATTGCTTTCTTGCCAATGAAATCAATTGCTTTCTTGCCAATGAACTCAATTGCTTTCTTGCCAATGAAATCAATTGCTTTCTTGCCTAATGAAATCAATTGCTTTCTTGCCAATGAAATCAATTGCTTTCTTGCCAATGAAATCAATTGCTTTCTTGTCAATGAACTCAATTGCTTTCTTGCCAATGAAATCAATTGCTTTCTTGCCAATGAAATCAATTGCTTTCTTGCCAATGAAATCAATTGCTTTCTTGCTAATGAAATCAATTGCTTTCTTGCTAATGAAATCAATTGCTTTCTTGCTAATGAAATCAATTGCTTTCTTGCTAATGAAATCAATTGCTTTCTTGCCAATGAAATCAATTGCTTTCTTGCCAATGAACTCAATTGCTTTCTTGCCAATGAACTCAATTGCTTTCTTGCCAATGAAATCAATTGCTTTCTTGCCAATGAAATCAATTGCTTTCTTGCCAATGAACTCAATTGCTTTCTTGCCAATGAAATCAATTGCTTTCTTGCCAATGAACTCAATTGCTTTCTTGCCAATGAAATCAATTGCTTTCTTGCCAATGAAATCAATTGCTTTCTTGCCAATGAACTCAATTGCTTTCATGCCAATGAACTCAATTGCTTTCTTGCCAATGAACTCAATTGCTTTCTTGCCAATGAAATCAATTGCTTTCTTGCCAATGAAATCAATTGCTTTCTTGCCAATGAAATCAATTGCTTTCTTGCCAATGAAATCAATTGCTTTCTTGCCAATGAAATCAATTGCTTTCTTGCCAATGAAATCAATTGCTTTCTTGCCAATGAACTCAATTGCTTTCTTGCCAATGAAATCAATTGCTTTCTTGCCAATGAACTCAATTGCTTTCTTGCTAATGAAATCAATTGCTTTCTTGCTAATGAAATCAATTGCTTTCTTGCTAATGAAATCAATTGCTTTCTTGCTAATGAAATCAATTGCTTTCTTGCTAATGAAATCAATTTTCTTGCTAATGAAATCAATTGCGTTCTTGACACGGAAAAAAATCAATTGGTTCTTGCCAATGAATCAATTGCTTTATTGCCAATGAAAACAATTGCTTCGTGCAAGAATACAATTGCTTTCTTGCCAATGAACTCAATTGCTTTCTTGCCAATGAAATCAATTGCTTTCTTGCCAATGAAATCAATTGCTTTCTTGCCAATGAAATCAATTGCTTTCTTGCCAATGAAATCAATTGCTTTCTTGCTAATGAAATCAATTGCTTTCTTGCCAATGAAATCAATTGCTTTCTTGCTAATGAAATCAATTGCTTTCTTGCTAATGAAATCAATTGCTTTCTTGCTAATGAAATCAATTGCTTTCTTGCTAATGAAATCAATTGCTTTCTTGCTAATGAAATCAATTGCTTTCTTGCTAATGAAATCAATTGCTTTCTTGCTAATGAAATCAATTGCTTTCTTGCTAATGAAATCAATTGCTTTCTTGCTAATGAAATCAATTGCTTTCTTGCTAATGAAATCAATTGCTTTCTTGCTAATGAAATCAATTGCTTTCTTGCCAATGAAATCAATTGCTTTCTTGCCAATGAACTCAATTGCTTTCTTGCCAATGAAATCAATTGCTTTCTTGCCAATGAAATCAATTGCTTTCTTGCCAATGAAATCAATTGCTTTCTTGCCAATGAAATCAAGTGCTTTCTTGCCAATTGAAATCAAATTGCTTTCTTGCTAAGAAATCAATTGCTTCTTGCTAAATGAAAATCATTGCTTTCTTTTGCTAAGGAAATCAATTGCTTTCTTCCAAAGGAAATCAATTGCTTTCTTGCAAGAACTCAATTGCTGGGGTTTCTTGCCAATGAAATCAATTGCTTTATCTGACAATGAAATCAATTGCTTGTCTTGCTAATGAAATCAATTGCTTTCTTGCCAATGAAATCAATTGCTTTCTTGCCAATGAAATCAATTGCTTTCTTGCCAATGAAATCAATTGCTTTCTTGCCAATGAAATCAATTGCTTTCTTGCCAATGAACTCAATTGCTTTCTTGCCAATGAACTCAATTGCTTTCTTGCCAATGAACTCAATTGCTTTCTTGCCAATGAACTCAATTGCTTTCTTGCCAATGAAATCAATTGCTTTCTTGCCAATGAAATCAATTGCTTTCTTGCCAATGAAATCAATTGCTTTCTTGCCAATGAAATCAATTGCTTTCTTGCCAATGAAATCAATTGCTTTCTTGCCAATGAAATCAATTGCTTTCTTGCCAATGAAATCAATTGCTTTCTTGCCAATGAACTCAATTGCTTTCTTGCCAATGAAATCAATTGCTTTCTTGCCAATGAAATCAATTGCTTTCTTGCCAATGAAACTCAATTGCTTTCTTGCCAATGAAATCAATTGCTTTCTTGCCAATGAACTCAATTGCTTTCTTGCCAATGAAATCAATTGCTTTCTTGCCAATTAAATCAATTGCTTTCTTGCCAATGAAATCAATTGCTTTCTTGCCAATGAACTCAATTGCTTTCTTGCCAATGAAATCAATTGCTTTCTTGCCAATGAACTCAATTGCTTTCTTGCCAATGAAATCAATTGCTTTCTTGCCAATGAAATCAATTGCTTTCTTGCCAATGAAATCAATTGCTTTCTTGCCAATGAAATCAATTGCTTTCTTGCCAATGAAATCAATTGCTTTCTTGCTAATGAAATCAATTGCTTTCTTGCCAATGAAATCAATTGCTTTCTTGCCAATGAAATCAATTGCTTTCTTGCCAATGAAATCAATTGCTTTCTTGCTAATGAAATCAATTGCTTTCTTGCTAATGAAATCAATTGCTTTCTTGCCAATGAAATCAATTGCTTTCTTGCCAATGAATCAATTGCTTTCGTGCCAATGAAATCAATTGCTTTCTTGCCAATGAACTCAATTGCTTTCTTGCCAATGAACTCAATTGCTTTCTTGCCAATGAAATCAATTGCTTTCTTGCCAATGAAATCAATTGCTTTCTTGCCAATGAACTCAATTGCTTTCTTGCCAATGAAATCAATTGCTTTCTTGCCAATGAACTCAATTGCTTTCTTGCCAATGAAATCAATTGCTTTCTTGCCAATGAAATCAATTGCTTTCTTGCCAATGAACTCAATTGCTTTCATGCCAATGAACTCAATTGCTTTCTTGCCAATGAACTCAATTGCTTTCTTGCCAATGAAATCAATTGCTTTCTTGCCAATGAAATCAATTGCTTTCTTGCCAATGAAATCAATTGCTTTCTTGCCAATGAAATCAATTGCTTTCTTGCCAATGAAATCAATTGCTTTCTTGCCAATGAAATCAATTGCTTTCTTGCCAATGAACTCAATTGCTTTCTTGCCAATGAAATCAATTGCTTTCTTGCCAATGAACTCAATTGCTTTCTTGCCAATGAAATCAATTGCTTTCTTGCCAATGAACTCAATTGCTTTCTTGCCAATGAAATCAATTGCTTTCTTGCTAATGAAATCAATTGCTTTCTTGCTAATGAAATCAATTGCTTTCTTGCTAATGAAATCAATTGCTTTCTTGCTAATGAAATCAATTGCTTTCTTGCTAATGAAATCAATTGCTTTCTTGCTAATGAAATCAATTGCTTTCTTGCCAATGAAATCAATTGCTTTCTTGCCAATGAACTCAATTGCTTTCTTGCCAATGAAATCAATTGCTTTCTTGCCAACGAACTCAATTGCTTTCTTGCCAATGAAATCAATTGCTTTCATGCTAAGTGTTACATTTGTAGGGAATGATTTAAATTAAATTATTATTTACGCCATTTTCTATAATGCTTGCACACATAATTTTGTAACTTTTTTATAGTATCACATTATTCACGTGCAATTCTAGGTAACTATGCTATTCCACTTGTTTGGCAACAATATAGATATATCCGTTAATACTCTTTGCTGCTGCATAATTTTTGCCTTTTGTATGTATGTTTGCTGATGTTTCTGTATTGCTGTATTCTTTGTAGAGAATTAAAAATATATTACAACTACTATCAATACCGTATTGTGTGCGGGACACTGAAGAACAGACCAACGGTTAACTGCACGTGTTACAAGAGGCTATTCAGTAAGAACTGATTACGACAACGTGAAACCACCTCAGAAGCCATATTTTTTCTCAGGCTACAGTTTAAATAAGGTATAGATAACGCATTACTTTTTGCGAAATGATTAACTTGTTGATCCCTGGAATGCTCTTGAATGAACGTGAACCTAGACTTTGAGTATGAATATGTACCTAGGACCTGCTACTTCACAGAACACTATAGAGAGAGAGAGAGAACTACAAATTAATTAACGTTTGTTATGTTCATTTTGCGCTTTATTCATTTTTAATCGTGTCACTGAAAATGAACAACAACAATGAAATCTGAGTGCAACGGCTATCAGTGACAACACCGAGGACAATTAAATCAAATCCAAACCGACGAGTAAAAGCAGCAGTATCAAAGGCGGTGCAAATGCTAAACAGCGTCAGCCACTCTCTCACCTTGGTCTACTACTTTATCAACAGTGGTGTCCATGCGTCCCGCCATAAAACCCAGAAAGCTGAAGATAACCAGTCCAGCAAAAATGCCCGTGAAGAAGTTGACGAGAGTGACTATCATGGTATCTCTGTAGCAGTTGTTGTGGAACCGGTTATAACTGGCTAGAGCGATCAGACCTCCCCAACAGTTAGACATCGAGAAAAACATCTGCACCGCTGCGTCACTCCAAACCTTAACAAAAAATAACGACTATAAAGCAGATATTCAGAGGTTAAAGCAGGAGAACGCAGGGGAACTCAGTTTCCCTAGCTCTCACTTTCTCTAAGGTGCGTTCCCCTTCTATGGGTCCATATTAGATACCAGGAGATCTCTAAATACATTACAGTGGGGTCGAACAATTCTGACCCTTCCCCTAGCTCTTAATTCCCACTTAAACAACTGCCTTTACCAAAACACGACAAAAACATGATTGACAAAGATTTAGATCAACCAAGATTATGCTTAATGAAGTTTTGGATGATTCACTTTTATCTCTTTCGGCCAAGTGTCAATATTCTGACCTTCTTTATAGAAAATTATTAACGAGTACGTTAATTAAGTTTAATTTAATTAACTTCAATCAAATTTAATTTAGTTTAGTTTAGAAAAAGGAAAATCTTTTCGTATCCCCACCCTGGTTAAACTGGGATTTAGGGAAAGATGATGATGATGAATTTAGTTTAGTTTAATTTAATTTAATTTAATTTAGTTTAAGTTAATTCGCTTGATGATGACACTAGCTCTCTGTCAGTTAACGAGCTCTTTTTATATAAATGCAAGCACTCACCCCAGCGTCAGTGAGCCTACTGAAGTCAGGCTTGAGGTAGTAGATGATCCCCACTGTCGACCCTTCCAGTGTTAACCCTCGTATAAACAAAATAACCAATACCACGTAGGGAAACAGTGCCGTGAAATATACCACCTGTCAATCAAACAATGAAATATACCAACTGTCAATCAAGTAATGAAATATACCTCCTGTCAATCTAGTAATGAAATGTACCACCTGTCAATCATACAATGAAATATACCACCTGTCAATCAAGTAATGAAATATACCACCTGTCAAACATGCAATGAAATATAGGCTACCACCTGTCAATCAAACAATGAAATTTACAACCTGTCGATCAGACAATGAAGTGTACAACTTGTCAATCAAGAAGTGAAATATACTAAACTAAGAATTCTAATTAAATAAACGATTAATCTATTAATTCATTGATTGACGAGATTCGTAATTTGCAGACTGAAAATTGACGCTATCAAAAATTAAATAATTAAAAATGGTTACAGTCACTGATATTCTGATCAATCAATCAGTAATTAGGAAGCTAGGTAACTATGTAGCTAGGTAACTATGCCTCATTGATGCCGTTCTATATTGCATGATTTAGTTAAAGACTAATTACATCTCTCTTGGATAGATTCATTACGAGACAGGATCAATTTATTGATTGAGTGATCGATTAATTGATTGATTGATTGAGTGATTGATTACATACCTTGCCCGTTGTCTTAATACCCTTAACCATACACAGGAATGATATGACCCATGCAAGCAACAGCGACAGTGTGAGATCCCATTCTACGTGACCCATTTCCTCTATACCACTGCTTAACCTTAGCACTCTTCGACTGTTTCAATCAATCAATAAATCAATCAATCAATCAGTAACCAGGCCATCAATTGAAGAAATAAAAAAAAATTAATCAGATAATCAATTAAGCAATGATTTAGTCAATAAATAAATCAATCAATTTTAAATCAATAAATAAACATTCACTCATTAATTTAAATAAGAAATAATTTTTCTAAATAATAAGCTAATTGATCTACTGATCTCTTGAATGACTAGAGTGATGGCTGAATGATTTTACTAATCGATTTATTTGACAGACATATTAACTGCTCTGAGTGATTGATTAATTGATTTTTTGTTTAATTGATTCATGTTCAGATTAATTGATTGACTGTAAGCTTAATCGATGGATTAGTTATCAAACTGATTAATCTACTTGTACTACTCCTCGCTGGCTGATGGACGATTGATTGCTTGATTGCTTGATTGATTGATCGATCGATTGATTCATTTATTGATTGATCTAATTGTAGTACTCCTCGCTGGCTGATGGACGATTGATTGATTGCTTGATTGATTGATTGATCTACTTGTAGTACTCCTCGCTGGCTGATGGACGCTTGAGATGGAAGGAAGTTCTGTTCCACACTCCCACTCGCTCAGTTCCGTTGTAGCAGGCTCCATCTGTCGCTCTCTTCAACTGTTGAGACTGGTCACATGACATGTCTGGTACCCTGTCTATGCACACTGCAATGTATGCATCAAGCATGATTAATCAATAGCACATCATCATCATCATCCTCCCTTGAATCCCAGTTTAACTAGGGTCGGGACACAAATGGACTGTCTCAAATCCTCTCTGTCCTACATCATATCATCAGTCAATCACCTATTTGAGACTTTTCATCCGTTTAAGTTTTTTTTATCAATTTCTGGATCCTAGGCGCTCACCAACCGTTTGCCCTTTCTGACGTTGATGTAGATCTTAATGCTTAAGTCGCCTTCTACGACACGTGCAGTCACCGGTTGGTCAATTCATCAAACAACCGTGACACAACACGGGGAAATCAATACCACAATATATACACGATTAATCAATACCACAATATCTCTCTTAGTGCACTGCCTACTGGCAGGTCCATGGTACATAACGCCTCCACTCTTCTCTGTCTTTCGCCTTCCTCTTCATTTCCACATATGAGTTGGTCTTTAAATCATCTAACATACCTAATCTCGGCCTGCCCCTGCCTCTTTGTCCTTCCATTCTACCTTCTATGACCTTTTTTAATAGACCTTCCCCCCTTAGAATGTGTCCTATCCATCTCTTCTTCCTATTTCTTAATACATTTATCACAGTATATGCACGATTAATTAATACCAGAATATACACGATTAATCAATACAACAATATATGCACGATTAATCAATACCACAATATATACACGATTAATCAATACCACAGTATATACACGATTAATCAATACCACAATATATGCACGATTAATCAATACCACAGTATATACACGATTAATCAATACCACAGTATATACACGATTAATCAATACCACAATATATACACGATTAATCAATACCACAGTATATGCACGATTAATCAATACCACAGTATATGCACGATTAATCAATACCACAGTATATACACGATTAATCAATACCACAGTATATGCACGATTAATCAATACCACAGTATATGCACGATTAATCAATACCACAGTATATGCACGATTAATCAATACCACAGTATATGCACGATTAATCAATACCACAGTATATACACGATTAATCAATACCACGGTATATGCACGATTAATCAATACCACAATATATGCACGATTAATCAATACCACAGTATATGCACGATTAATCAATACAACAATGAATACACGATTAATCAATACTATGAAATATGCACGACTAATTAATAATGAAAAACATGCACGATTAGTCAATACAGCAACATATGCATCATGCACGATTAATCAATACTGTATTTTAGATCTATGTACATTTAATTACTACTTCAGGTTATAGTGATGGTTATCGTTATGTTTATTGAGATGGTTATTTTGATGGTTATTGAGATGGTTATTGTAATGGTTATTGTGATGGTAATTTTGATGGTTATTTTGATAAATATTGATATGGTTATTTTGATGGCTATTATGATGATTGAATTGACGGACTGCTTGATAAATTAACCTTATATACTATATGACTGATTAAAAGATATGATAATATCATTTTACTGATTTATGGGCTTTTGATTGATTTATAGATCAGTCTGCTGACTGATTTCTTACAGTCGCTGTTCCAGTAGTTGAAGCAGGAGGCCCAGGGCAGAGATCTGATGTTGATGAGAGAAGAGAAGAGATAAAAGAGAGACCAAGCGATTATCATGTTGTAGTATATAGAAACCTCTGCTGATATTATCAACTGCGCTAAACCTAGACCTACATGTACATCAGTCAATCAACAGATCAATAAATCGATTGATTAATCGATAATAAAATCAATCAACAATTGATACAATAATAATTCAATTAGTTAACCAATCAATCGATCATCTAAGGGTCTTCAACAAGCGCCCAAAGCTTTATGACCCAGTATGTCGTTACGATATATTAACAATTTGACTCCACTATAAAACCTAGGTCTTTATCATAACATATCATAGCCTATAACTGAGAAACTTATGGCTTCTGAAGTGGTTGCTCAATGCCTTCGTAGGATTCTACTGGTCACCTCATAAGGTACGTGTATTATGCGGCTGAAATAATATTCAATGGCTCTTATACAAAGCAGGGAACCTTACGTAAAAACTTGTGAAAATATAGTTTGCAAATGATTTATCTTTGTTTTCATCAGTTCATGCTTAGACTTCTTTACAACACGTGCAATTAACAATCGATCAATTCTTTGATGGCCAGTAGACTATACAACACATGACTGAAGAAAAAAAAGATTTCTTCATATCTTTCTCAGTGCACTGCCTAATGGCAGGTCCATGGTATATAACGAGTCCCGCTCTCCTCCCTCCCTCCTCCCTCCCTCCTCCCTCCCTCCTCCCTCCCTCCTCCCTCCCTCCTCCCTCCCTCCTCCCTCCCTCCTTCCTCCCTCGCGTTTCTTCATTTACAAAATAGTCATTATCGATTTCCAGCATTATTGATTAATTTACGTATTAAGTAAAAAGCTGGTAAAGCTAATGTTAACGTCAGTTTCCTCACTCGAAAGCGATGTCAGTGACGGGCGACCCCAGGATTTGATCCCCGCACATACTCATCCGGGGTCGAGTATCTTACCGACATCGCCACTGATTCTAGCCAGTGGTGATGTCTCGTATTGAAGATAAATACCTTTAAATAGAGGAGCAAACTCCCAGCAGGTGAGAGGTCCACAGCTGGTGAACTGTCCTATAACAAGCTCCATGTAGAACATGGGCATGCCCACCAGTATCAGCACAATGGCGTAGGGAATGAGAAATGCCCCGCCCCCATTTCTGTAGCAGAGATATGGAAACCTCCAGACATTACCCAATCCAACAGCGTAACTGTCAGTAAATTACACAACACCAAATAGCCGAGTTATCAGTGGTGGAACTAGGCTATGTTACGTCGAGCTCGGTCAGAAAGTGGATGGGCGATCATTTTTAAAGACCGAGTGATGAATGGTATGAATAAAAACACCGGGGTGTCGTACGATTATTCTTGAATCCGCGCTGGCTACAATTTACGCAATCATAAAACAACTATTAATGAATCAATGAGAATTTAACGTCCGATTCCTCCTTGTAAGACAATGTCAAGGATGGTTACGAATAAACATGGAGAAATACGGAAATAATGAAACCGAAAAGCTAGAGAACAAGGCAACGAAACTCTGTTGTCTGTGTTGTTATGCACGTGTACAACTATAGCCACAAAGACCCAACCAAACTTATGCGACCATCTGCAAGTCCCTGCACCCGTAGTTATACATTATGAGGCTGCAGCCGGTGGCGATGTCGGTAAGATATTCTACCGCGGATCAGTATAATTATGCGGGGTTCATAACTCGGGCTCGTCTGTCTCTGACATCGCTTTCGAGTGAGGAAACTGACATTAACGTTAGCTTTGCAAACTTTTTTACCAGCTTAAAATAAATAGTCCATTAACGATCCATTTAGCATTTCCATTACAAGTCCGTGCGATGTATTGTTTGCTCGAGATTGTCATCGACGACAATTGTTGTTGTCCAGGATTTTTTACTCATAAGTAAGGTCACCTCTCTCCAGTGTCTCAACATGTGGTAGTGGTATGTGCGCTGAGGTATAACATCGTTTTAACAAATCCGAAATATCTACTCCAGCGATATCTGATATCGACCTCATGATGTTGTCATGGACGACGTGAACTTAATAATTACGTAGGAATTGTTCGCCATTAATCAATTAATCTCACATCAATTAAGAAATTAATAGAATGATAGACTGAACGATACAGTAATTGATTGACTAAGTGACCAATGAACTCCCTATCTGATTAATTAGTTGATAACTAACTGAAAGCTAAATTTAATAATTAATTGATTAATTGATTGATGGATCGATTGATTGATTGATTGACTGATTGATTAACTCACCCGAGTAAAGATAGAAGGAAATCAGCCTTTCCCGTCCAGTTGCCTCTCTCCTCGTTTTCATCTACTCCAAAAACCTGAACCCCCACCCCCTCCCCTTTTGTCCCGGGTACCTCCCCTCCCTGCACAAATATTGCGCCTTTTACTTAATATTTAAGACATTTAGTATTATTCTAATTCCTTTGTAGCATCTATTTAAATATTGTTATGACCGAGCCACTATAGAATTGAACATTTTTTACCTTTAAATCTTTTATATTTAAATCTTTTACCTTTAAATCTTTTACCTTTAAATATATTATCTCTAAATAGTTTACCTTTAAATATTTGACCTTGAAATATTTGACCTTTAGCTTCAGCCTTTACATATAAAATGTCGCAGTATTGTTTTATTAATTTAGTATAATTTTACTAAAACATTTCTATGAATATTTAAATGAGCAATTTTCCATTTTCATTTGTTATATTTTGAGTTGCTACCTTATCATTAACAATATTTTAGCAGCTTATTGTTCTGTGATATCTTCGCTACCATTCCTTGCAAATGACCAAGGAATGGTAGCGGGCAGCGAGATTGGATTGCAGAAGATAATGAATAGGCTGAATAATACGGCCATAAGATATGGCATGAAGATTAATATAAAAAAGACCAAGGTTATAAGAGTGTCCAATAATAAAGGTGAAGTTAATATCACAATAAATGGTACGAAATTGGAACAGGTAAGGAGTTTCAAATATTTTGGTCATACTATAACCGATGATGGGAAATGTGAGACAGAAATATGCAGTAGGATTGCACAAGCAAAAGTGGCCTTTGGTAGTAGAAAAGAACTTTTAACAAAAAGTCTAAAGAAAGACACAAAGATAAAGACAGTGAAAACTTTGGTTTGGACCACGCTATTATATGGATGTGAAACATGGACCTTAAGAAAGGAAGATATTAGGAAACTGGAGGCATTGGAAATGTGGATTTGGAGAAGAATGGAGAGGATTAGCTGGACTCAAAGGATTACAAATGAGGAAGTCCTGGAGAGAGTTGGCACAGATAGACAGTTGATAAATGTATTAAGAAATAGGAAGAAGAGATGGATAGGACACATTCTAAGGGGGGAAGGTCTATTAAAATAGGTCATAGTAGGTAGAATGGAAGGAAAAAGAGGCAGGAGCAGGCCGAGATTAGGTATATTAGATGATTTAAAGACCCACTCATATGTGGAAATGAAGAGGAAGGCGGAAGACAGAGAAGAGTGGAGGCGTTATGTACCATGGACCTGCCAGTAGGCAGTGCACTAAGAGAGAGATCTTCGGAACATTGATGAATAGTACAACCGTGTCGTAAGAGGCTACTAATGCAAGAACTGAGATGGCCTAGAGAAAATTAAAAATTTATCATGTTTCTATAAGTAGGGTCTGCTATGACATGATTGACCCTGAGCTAATCATGTGCAAATGCAATTCATATAAGCATAATTAAGTTTTAAATATTAAATACTGGCTTTCTTCTACAGACTTATTCTCAACATGTAGCACACATTTTGACGTGCAATCTTATACGTAACCCAGCCTTTAAAAACCTATCATATCGAAAGCAGAAAAAGATGGGCGTAAAAATGTGCCAAAAATTAGTGAAAATTTTAAAACTAACAAATTAGCCATATAAAGCATATAATCTTTCTATTTCGTCATTTGAAATTCATCTCAGATTCTCTCTCTCTCTCTCTCTCTATCTCTCTCTCTCTCTCTCTCTCTCTTAGTGCTCTGCCTCTTGGCAGGTCCATGGTATATAACGCATCCACTCATCTCAATCTATCGTCTTTCTCTTCATGTCCACATACATCTCAGATTATATAAGTTAAATTTAAATTTATTTATTATTTAAGTTTGACCCATATATTAACTAAAAATATCTTCTAAACTACGATTAAATGTAACAGTATAAGACCTTTCCTGTTGTCGTGGACGCCGATGTTCCTAATCCAGTATCTTCACTGGTTGACCTGTCCCGCCTACCCTGTGCAGCTGCTGGCCCAGCTGTCGAGGCAGCTACCGGGGGAGAATAGCAACTGTCTATAGAGTCATTGCGCAGCAGCTGTCTGTTGCTAACTGACCTCAATCCATCACTCAGCTGTGCTCCCCAACCCTAGATCAATCAGTTAATCAATTAATCCATTAGTCAATCGCTTAATAAATCAGCCAATAAATTAATTATTCAGCCAAATAAACTAACCATCAAATGAGTGGACCACTCAGCAATCAACCAATCAACCTACCAATTAATCAATCAATCTATCAACCAACCAACCAACCAAACAACCAACTAATTAATCAATCAACCAATCAACCTATTAACAAACAAACCCAACAAATCAACCAACTAAGCAACCAATTACTCAATCAGTCCATTTACCAATAAAACAAACAATCAACCTATCAACTAACCAATCAATCACTCTAAAAGCAATGGACCAATTCGTTAATTCCATAAAACTAGCATTAATCTCATCATCATCAACATCATTTGACTTAAATCCAAGTTTAACTTCGGTCGTGATAGGAATCGACTTTCTCAAATCAAGTAAAAAATAATATTTTTACAAACGTTTTTATAATAATTTAATATAGAATATATCTATATATATATATATATATATATATATATATATATATATATATATATATATATATATAAATTCGATACAGAGGAATAAAATTCCCTTTACCGTAAATTTATTGTAGAAAACAGTTTTCGACATGGCAGTGACGTAATGAAGATCTTTGACTAGCACCCTGCGGTTGTGATGTGTGTCAACTTAGAGGCATAGATGATACGAGATGTGTAGACTGCTTCACACTAAATACAACAACAGCATTAACAACAACAACATAGTTAACAACAACAACAACAACAGCATTAATAACAACAACAGCATTAACAACAACAATCAATCAATCAATCTATCAAAATGAATTTAACGTCCGGTTCCTCGCCATAAGGCTATGTCAGGGACGTCTCTTGCAGACTCTACACAAACAGCCGCTAAAACACCACACGATGAAGACTGAGTACACAGAGACCATTAGAGAAAGCGAGATCAAAACAGTGCAAGTCCAAGATCCAAGGCAAGCGGGCCAAACTTTAGACCTATAGCGGAATGAGATGGGTTTAGCAACAGCATTAACCACAACAACAACAACAACAACAGCAACAACTATAGTGACGCCAGTGACATCATCGAGAATATTAATAATAATAGCAGTAATTTGTATCCTAACAATATTAATATACATAGTATTATTTAAAATACTAATAATTATACTAAAAAAGTAAAAGCTAATGTTAACGTCAGTTTCCTCACTCGAAAGCGATGTCAGTGACGGGCAAGCCCAGGATTTGAACCCCGCACCTACTGAGCCGCGTTCGAGTATCTTACCGACTTCACCACTGGCTCCAGCTAGTAAAGTAGTACTAATAAAGCTAAGATAATACTAGTCGTACCATAGTAATACTAAAAATAATTTTATTACTACTACTACTAATACTGATAAGAACATATTGCATGATGCAGGCATGTCATTGATTGTATGTGCCGGATCAGGAATATCAACACATATTAGAATATGTATACTTTATTTAATATGAGGCTACTACATGTACATGTATTTTGAACATCTTTTGAAAATAGCAATGAAATTTTCTATGACGCTATAGTTGCGAATATACTGCTCATTTAAATCTACACATTTATCATATTCATGTACTTATATTCTTTAACAACTGTACTCACATGTAGGATTTTAATTGCTAATTTAAAATTTAGATTAGCATATAATAAAGGTGTTTCCTACCATCGAGCAATGACGTGAAAATAAGTTAATTAATATTTCTCGAGTAATATCTCAACTGAACCGCTTACGCAAACAATTCATGAATATTGTATAACAATGCTTACCTGTTAGTGATGAGAATTAAATTCGAATTCTGGTCCAGTTTTCTCATTGAAATTCCTTTGAACTTAATCCAATCGAATCAGCAGGCTGTCTTCAACAATACATATTAACAACACATTATTTGCAATTAACTGAGGAAAGCAATGAAAAACCATCTCAGAAGCTATATTTTTCTAAGACGATAGTATAGATTAGGCATAGCTTTTTGTGAATAAGTGAAATAAAATAAAATAAATAAAATATAATAAGTGAAATAAACCAACCCACCGATTGGTGGGCAGAATAAGTTTCTGCGCTCTATAAAAGCAGGAAATCGTGGGTTTAAATCCTGACTGAATCAGTTATAAACAACACAAGACAATTTAACGAAGATTTTATTTCAGGTTTTCATTCAAAGAGAATGAAAGAGATTGTAATGCATTGATTAGAGACATGCTGGATATAAATCAATTTAACTAAAACATTATTTGTGATTATAATTGTAAAAAATGTTACATTTTATTACATTTCTTGTCATGACCCGGATCCTATGATTTTGCTTATCAATTTCTTTTGGAAATTATCTCTCTCTCTCTCTCTCATTAGTGTTCTGCTAAGTGGCAGGTCTAAGTTAAGTATGAATTCATACTTATATTCTGCTTTCACACTCCATCAAGAGCACTCCATAGATCAACAAGTTAATAACTTCCCAAAATACAAGGCCTCATCAATAACTTATGTAGCTATAGCTTGGGAAATATAGGGCTTCTTAGGTGGTTTTCCGTGGCCTTCCTCAGTTCTTACATAGTCGCCTCGTACTGTAACGGATGGTCTATTCTTCTGTGTACCGGACACAAGGAAATATCTGCTGTTAATGTTAATTAAAATTGAAGAAAAGCCAGTTAAAGTGTGAACGAGGAAGTAATGAGATAGAATTACAACAACACAAAGAAACTATAAGATTGTCTAAGAGACAGCCTAATGCCTGTGTTATATACTACATGTTGCTATGAAAGAAGAGAGAAATAGTTCTATATAGCTATAACACACACCATCATCATCTTCTAATACACACCATCATCACCATCTTCCCTTGGTCCCACTTTATCCCAGTTTATCTAGGGACGAGATTAGACATTTTTTCGGTAATTTCTGGAGCCTAAGCGCTCAACAAACTAATGCCCCCATTGACGTTGTTTGGATCTTACAGATATATCAGTCAATGGAAATTTAATTCCTCTTACATATGTTACAGGTAGTGATTGTTACAGGTAGTGATTTCCCAAAAAGCTAAAACTGAGTGAAAATGTATTTCCGTAGAAAGTTCGGCTGAGTAGTTAGTGGTGAAGTAGCTACTGAATAGTTCGTCTTGCATAAACATTTAAATTATCAGGTACCTATGATAGGAGTATAACCAGGATATACCTTGTAATGAAAATGTACCCCTATTACAACCTCATTCAAAACCATTCAAAAACAAACTCATTGCCGCAGACATACTGTAAATTTAAATTTATAAGTCAGTTTAATATCCCTGAACCAGATATGTCCATAACTTTGCAACTGCTTTAGCACTGGCTAAATCTGCAAAGTGCACACCTTTTCTATTCCCATTTGTAATTAATTATCATTTCTAAGCCTTATTAACAGACTGTTTCACTGTTAAGATAATAAGTAGCATACACTGAATCTAATGAGCTGCAATATTTAGAAAGATTTTATTCAAATCTACTTTGCTACTACTCAAACCTACTTATATTCGTGCTTACATTTCGCTGATTGGCCGGCAGGCAGAAAGACTTCGTTACACAGGTTTTTTGTTATACAGCATAGAACACCTGGATGTTAATCTTACCGGCCTCAGCACTCGTCAATAAACTAGGCCGATTCAAAGTGACATGAAAAACGAATCAGTGACTTTAATGAAACGGTAACAACCAAACTGGAAAACAAGCCATTTAAACATTATTTATTACTAACTATTTTATCGGTTCACTAAATAGTTTATTCCTTGATACATGTTCTTCAGAAAATTGGAGCCGAAAGTATTTTTAATTAATTGATAATAATAAGTGTTCAATTAGTAATCAACATATCAACACAGTTATTGCCTCAATCTGCTCAGTCTATGACCGGTATATGTATGATAATCAGGTCTGTTATGACAATCATGTCTGTTTATGACAATCATGTCTGTTATGACAATCATGTCTGTTATGACAATCATGTCTATTTATAACAATCAGATCTGTTTATGACCATCATGTCTATTTATGACAATCAGGTCTGTTTATGACAATCAGGTCTGTTTATAACAATCAGGTATATTTATGACAATCATGTCTGTTTATGACAATCAGATATGTTTATGACAATCAGGTATGTTTATGACAATCATGTTTGTTTATGACAATCAGGTCTGTTTATGACAATCAAGCCTATATATGACAATCAAGCCTATATATGACAATCAGGTCTATGCATGAAAATCATGTCTGTTGATGGCAATCATGTGTGTTTATGACTATCATGTATCGGTACGACAATCAAGTCTCTGTATGACAATCAGGCCAGTGTATGACAGTCATGAAAGACACTGGCGACATTAGAGTAATGACAATTATCAACAAATTATAGGAGAGTCATGTACGAGACTATTTCACAACATAGAATCAGTTAGAGTAGTGTTGTTAAAGTGTAGTTGAATCAGTTAAAGTAATGTAGTTAAAATGTTGTAAAATATAGTAAAATGTAGTATAATCAGTTAGAGTAATGTAGTTGTATGGTAGTAATAAAGTTGCCGACATATTTGTCTAATCAAACATGGCGGCACCGCTCGTTCTAGTTTTATTTAATCTAACAGAAAGGTTCACAGGACACGCATGGACTGTCAATAAGGCGCCAGGCTGCCTTGGCTTTGCCTGAAGGCTGCACTCGCCCGTGTTTTATATTTAGAAAATGAGCTTTTCACTCATAAGTAGGTCTCTGACCTAATACATACACCAGACTGCAGCCACTGAGCGGCCTTAGCTTACATGTATTACTGTAAGCTACATACGTGCAGTGTGAATCATCAATCAATTGATCAATCAATCCCGAGCCAACCAATCAACCAAGCAAACAATCAATCAATCAATCTATTAATTAATCAATATAACCAATTAATCAATCGATCGATCACTCACTAACTCACTCACACTCACACACTAAATCAGTCACTCTGTTAGTCAGTCAGTCAGTCAGTCAATCAGCACATCAATAATTTCATCAATTAATCAATCAGTCAGTCAGTCAGTAAGTCCGTCTATCAGTCAGTCAGCCAGTCAGGAAGTCAATCACTCTATCAGTCAATCAGTCATGCACTGACAGTAACGCAAATACAAAACTCACAAACATAAACACACACACATACACACACACACATAACCATAACAGTACTCAGAATGAGCGAATATTTTCCATAGAATCACCTGTTGATTGACTCATACTTCTGAACAGGTAAAAGTTACCTGATCTTTTCTACAGGTGTTCTTTGTTGTAATGTTTAGCAGGTCGGTTACTCAGTCATTTCATTTTACAGATCACACGTTACAAAATTGTTTAAATTTAAATCCATTCTCTTTGGCAAAACAACAACAACAACAGAACAACATGTTTTCAAAATCGTTACGAGTGATTCGCCTTCAGTTGCCTTTGAACATTGTGTGCTGCACTTGTGTTATTGATTAATTAACTGATTGGTCGATTAATGACACATTGATTGATTGACTGCTTCATTGATAATTGATTGATTGATTTAGTGAGTTAGTCAGTGAGCGATTGATTGATTGATATAAGGATTGATTGATAATTGACTGATTGATTGATGAATTGATAGACTGACTACCTGGCTGACAGATTAATTGATTGATTGCTTGATTGATTGATTGATTTTGTTGGTGCAATGTAATGTAAGGACATGGTAAGTTAAGTGTTTTCTGCAAACAGTGGCAGATCCAGGGGGGGCCCAGGGGGGCCGGGTCCACCGTAGGCCAGGTGATAAAATTTTTAAAACCATATAATTTTGTTTCTATGGCAATTTTTATGTGTCATTATGTTTATAATGGTTGCAGTAGTTGGGAAGGGGGGGGGAGGGGTATGAGAGGGAACTCAGTTCAACTAGCTCAAATATGGAATTAGGCGCCCATATTTAGTCAACTAGGAGCCCTATATAATGGAAGGGGGCCCAAAAAATGTTGATCGTTGCACTAGCTCCCAATTTTCACTTTAACCACTGTGTAAGTAAACAATGTGAACTCTGTCCCCGAAGCAGTGGTGTGAACAGCCTAGGTTGGGAGGGGCTTAAGCCCCTTATCTCCAAAACTATATCAATTTTTTGCATTTCGTCTAGATCCTCTGAGTTTCTTAAGAGGTGAAAAAATTAATCTAATTATTTTCAAAAACAATTGTAGGAATTTAGATTTTTCCATGGCTTTAGTACGGGTATGTGTGGAGGGGTAAAATACGGGGATACACTCACACTATGAGCCGAGCGCAGCAGTGAAAAAAATTTAGCCCCCACAGCATTTTTTCTGGTAGCGTTGCGTTACATTTTTACCACATCTAAAGAAAAGTCTCTCCTCTGTCGTCTTTATCACCACTTCGTTTGATGTTGAAAGTCATTTATTGAACTAATTATTTCAGCCACACTGAAGATGTAGGCGGCTGTTGCTTGGCTCATATTTCTCATTGTTTTCTGTCGTTTTATTGCATTAATTCGACACATTAATAATGTGGAATATTTTGGAGCATGACGTGACTATGGCAGTTTCGTCACCAGCGAATAATAGAGTTAGAAAAGTGTGGCTTAGATCAATACAAATGGTTAATCACTGTTTGACCATAAAGAGTCTGAAAATATTGTCTCGTTATGCATTGATCACTTTTTTGAAAGCTTATTTATTATTAGTTGTTTACTGCTCGAGAATATTCCTATATTTCTGTGCTGGTAAACTGATTCTTATATTTATTTATTTGTTAATAATAATAATAATAATAATAATAATAATAATCCTATTCATAATCATAATCATAATAATAATAATAATAACAGCATTCTTAGAAGCGTTCTTTGCACATTGTCGAATGCAGCCTCCCAGAGCGTAGAGGAATTATTTTAAATATTTCTTTTTCATTTTTAAAAAAATTAAATAAAGTCTTTCTTTTATCTTATCTTTAACCCAGGGCCCTATTCAGCCCAGGGAAATTTAAAAATAATAATAATTATAATAATAATAATTATTATTATTATTGTTATTATTATTATTATTATTATGACGATGATAGCAATAATATTAGTAGCAATAGCAATGATAACAACAACAATAATTTGAATACAAAAATAATAATAGCAAACAATAATAAAACAAATGACGCGCAGCAAACGAAGCAAAGAAAAAATACAAAGAATACAATACACTGCAATACACTTTGGGTATCGAGAAATATAAAGCGAAGTCTGACGAGGAAACACTGACAATATATCAATGATCTAAACCCAGCAATAAATCTAAATGTATTAAAACCCTTCTCTTTCCGCCATAGTTCTAAATTTTGACCCGCTTGCCTTGGATCTTGGACTTACACTGTTTTGATCTCGCTTTCTCTTGTGGTCTATGTGTACTCAGTCGTCATCGTGTGGTGCTTTGGCGCCTGTTTGTGTAGCGTCTGCAAGAGACGTCCCTGACATTGACTTATGGCGAGGAACCGGACGTTGAATTTTTATTGATTGATTGATTGATTAACCAATCTCGCTCTCTCTTCTGTCCTGGAACCCTCAAGCCACCGAGCAGCCTCCAGCGCGGAGGTCACCTTTAGAGCAGTCCACTCAACACGATCCTCCACGGGACGCTGGGCAGGGATAGCAGGACTGCCTGGAGCAGGAAGACCACGGGAATTCACTAGTACAGCGACACATTGGATGAAGCCTTGAACCCACGTAGTCGTACGCAATTAATAAGAAGAAATAGTCGTCTGATAATAGAAAATCATCCTGAAATATTTCCCCCCAGGATTATATGGTAATTAATCCCCCTAACTAAGGAAGGCAACGGGAAACAACCTCAGAAGTCATATTTTTCCCAAGCTATAGGCTACATAATGTATGAATAAGGCATAGACTTTGTGAAGAGATTAACTTGTTTATCTAAGGAGTGCTCTTATGGAGCGAGAAAGCAGACTTTGAATATGAATATGTACCTTGAACCTATTCAGCTTAGCTTAGCAATCAACCTGCGAGTTGATTCAGTCAAACAAATGACCAAACTTTTACTAACAATGATCCTGTGTTACCTTTGATTTAGGAACGTATTGTTTCGAAACAGGGCTACATTTGGGGGGTTCAGGGGAAGGGTAGGCTCAACCCCTGTTGGGGGATTTTAACCCCCTGAAAAAAGTATTAACTCCCAGTTTTAACTCCCCTGACAAGGCCAGGATTGACCACTCTGGAAAACCTTCGACTCCAAATGACCCCCGTTGGAATATTGTAACAAATATAACACCGCTTCGGAAATGATTTTAATTGCCTCTTTTAATAACTCCGTTGGACACCTCTAACGGTACACTTACAGTTTTCGATAGGTTTGTTCTAATGAGACAACAAGAACAATGGCAACAGTAGAATGATTTTATTCAAGTGATCATACATTTTGCAGATTATTACAACATCACGTGATCAATATTGTATTTCCAAATAAACTCGTCCTACTTCCATTCGTAGCCTATATCTTCTAGATTCTGCGCGGTGTTGACTCTTTGAAAGCATCGGCTATTGGCGGATCAAATTCTATCATAGTGTGATACATTCGCACCCTACTAAACCAGAAATAACTCCACAAAAAACGAAAAACTCTACAAAATATTATAAATACATTTACTTCATTTACTCAAATCATTTCAAATATTTATTTACAATAAATAACTAGATAACAATGCATTTTTGTGATACATTAAATGAAATGAATTCATTGACAAAAACGGTTAATTACTGAGTGTATTAATTACCAATAATCGGATCTGATACGTCCTGGGATAGTTCACTGGTGGATTAAATTGTTTAACTTATCAGATAACTAATAGATTTAGTTAGTTAAAGCTTAAAGATATTTTACAAACACTCGTACATGCAATCTACTGTATTTAGATTTTAAAAAACACAAAAAATTTGTGTAAATATTTTCTCAAATATCGCGACAAGCAAACACCACAAACTAACGAACTATTGACTAATAATCATAAACAAGCATTTCCGTTTTTTGCCCTCACGCTGAAGAATACATCAACCGTAAACCGCACGCATCTTAAAAGGCTACTGAACAAGTACTGAGAAAGGTGAAATTATTGTAAATTTATATAAGAAATATATATGTATATGAATTATATGCAAAGTTGCAAAATTAAACTTACAAATTAAATACTGCTCGTCAGAATTTTCCATTTTCTTTTCAACAAAGTAACAAATCATCCAGCTGGTCATATCATCGCTACTAATTACAGTGCTACTGTAGTCAATGATTCAATGGAGCAATGATTCTATTGAGCAATGATTCA
The DNA here is from genome assembly GCA_905160935.1 of Enchytraeus crypticus. Lineage (NCBI taxonomy): Eukaryota > Metazoa > Annelida > Clitellata > Enchytraeida > Enchytraeidae > Enchytraeus > Enchytraeus crypticus. The sequence continues at coordinate 329,679 of CAJHZI010000473.1, read as the reverse complement.
ATGGAGCAATGTTTCTATTGAGCAATGATTCAATGGAGCAATGATTCAATTGAGCAATGATTCAATGGAGCTGTGATTCAATGGAGCAGTGATTCAATGGAGCAGTGATTCAATGGAGCAGTGATTCAATGAATCAATTATTCAGTTGAGCAATGATTCAATGGAGCAATGATTCGATTGAGCAATGATTCAATGGAGCAATGATTCAATTGAGCAATAATTCGATGGAGCAATAATTTGGTTCGACGTTGTCCTTTTCATAGTCTCTGCAGTATACACATATATTTTAACATATATACAACGACATAAATCATTTAACTATATCAATCCTGAATATAATCACATAAATCATTTAACTAAATCATAAAAGAAACACATAAATCATTTAACTAAATCATAAAAGAAACACATAATCATTTAACTAAAATCATAAAAGAAACACATAAATCATTTAACTAAATCATAAAAGAAACACATAAATCATTTAACTAAATCATAAAAGAAACACATAATCATTTAACTAAATCATAAAAGAAACACATAATCATTTAACTAAATCATAAAAGAAACACATAAATCATTTAACTAAATCATAAAAGAAACACATAAATCATTTAACTAAATCATAAAGGAAACACATAAATCATTTAACTAAATCATAAAAGAAACACATAAATCATTTAACTAAATCATAAAAGAAACACATAATCATTTAACTAAAGCATTCATAAAAGAAACACATTAATAATTTAACTAAATCATTCATAGACAAAGCTTCATGAACATTAAAATCAATTGTCTAAAGTAAGCGTCAAAACACATTGGTGTAGAGTCTTAGATGTAACGAAATAAAACAAACTAAATACTAATAACATAAAACACGAATATGCAAGTACCACAAATATGCAGACCAGTCAGTTTAGACTCATGAACAATTTTTATTTAGATTTAGATTTGGTACATCAAAACGAGGTTTCTTACTGAGAAACACTTGAAATGATCACTAAAAACTAAACGCCTTCTGCGCTGTTTGATTTAATAGACGATTACAAAGTACGTGTAGATACAGTAAATCACTACAAAAACTATTATATGTTTAAACATATTATATAAAGTCCACGAATGATTAAATTTCAGGATTGGCCCAGACTCTAAATGTAGTTTTAATTAGATATGATCTAGATTCATTCAGATAGTCTTGTTTATGTGTTTATCTTTACGAAGCAAAGAGTTTAAGACGACAGCTTGATCGCTTCTTTAGAAGCGATTTGAGGTAGAGTTGCATCAAAACGCTTTTTGTATTATTGGCCTTAATGTCTTCTTCACCTTAGTTAACTTATCTGTCTTAGTTAACAGTGATATAAAGACCACTTCTTAGATAACAATAATATCAAGAGCACATTTTATATATGGACCACATCCCCAAACATAGACGTCCGTCGGCGAATGCGAGTAGCGCCAATGACGGAGAAAATGCGAGAAGAAAGGCTGCGCTGGTACGGCTATGTCATGAGAACTGACCACCATTCGGTTATCAAGACAGTGATGAGCATGAATCTACAAGGTCGTCGTCAGAGCGGGAGACACAAGTAGCGTTGGCTGGATAGAATAATCGAGGACATGCGCACAGTAATGGTCAATTCGGAAGACGTCCAAGAACGCGGCAAATGGAGGCAAGCATGTCGGTATGCGGACCCTGCAGAAAAGCGGGATTAACGCTAAGAAAAAGTAGATAAACAGCACACCTTATTTAGCAGTGCCATAAAAAACTAATCTTACTCAACAGTGCTAATGCTAAGTTAAGATTATTTTTCTAACGTCATTGAAAGCTAGAGTCAACATTTGATCTGGACCACGAGTGTAAGAGACTCTCTGATGGGCTATCGAGCCTATGACCTCTGGCATCTCCGCCAAGCGTGCTACCAACTACTCCACACACTATGTACACACACTAGGTTAACTGCCCTGACAATGTCTTATGGCGAGGAACCGGACGTTAAATTCCTTACTAGTTTCAGCACAGTTAGTTCTTAAAGTGACAAGTGAAACAGTTCTGGCACATAATATAGACCACTAAGGTATATTAGACTAATTGAAATTAGACTCGACTCCCAGAAAATAATTTTAGGCAGCCACGCCGACACAAGGGGCAACCTAGGCAGTCATGCTGTTCTTGCCTAGGGCTGTCTAGGCAGCTACACTTAGGCTAGGGCTGTCTAGGCAGCTACACTTAGGCCCGGGCAGCCTATGCTGCCTGGCTCATGGCAGGCACCACATCGTCGCTCTGGAAGGTTCTGTTGTCGTAGGCCTGATAGTTGACGACGTAGGGCGGCAGGTCCACCATGCCTGATCCTGTAGTGCTAGGCTTCTCTGAGAGACTGCTCTTACGTGAGGTAGATAGGGTGCCCTGCGGTTAACAGTTAACAATTATCATTATAATTATTGTAATTATTCTTAATGCCCTGCCGTTATATAGACAGTTAATTATCATTATAATTATTGTAATTATTCTTAATGCCCTGCCGTTATATAGACAGTTAATTATCATTATAATTATTGTAATTATTCTTAATGCCCCCTGCCGTTATATAGACAGTTAATTATCATTATAATTATTGTAATTATTCTTAATGCCCTGCCGTTATATAGACAGTTAATTATCATTATAATTATTGTAATTATTCTTAATGCCATGCCGTTATATAGACAGTTAATTATCATTATAATTATTGTAATTATTCTTAATGCCCTGCCGTTATATAGACAGTTAATTATCATTATAATTATTGTAATTATTCTTAATGCCTTGCCGTTATATAGACAGTTAATTATCATTATAATTATTGTAATTATTCTTAATGCCCTGCCGTTATATAGACAGTTAATTATCATTATAATTATTGTAATTATTCTTAATGCCATGCCGTTATATAGACAGTTAATTATCATTATAATTATTGTAATTATTATTAATTATTATTAGTGCCCTTCGGTTATATAGACAGTTAACAGTTATCATTAGAATTATTATAAGTATTATTAATGCCCTATGGTTATATAAACAGCTATCAATTGCTATTATAATTATTCTAATTATTATGGGTGACCTGGGGATATATCAACAGTTAACAATTATTATTATAATTATTATTAGTGCCCTGCGGTTATATGGACAGTTAACAAGTATCTGTACATTATATTTTATATCATATACTCGCATATTTATTCCAAAAAAGGAACAATGAATTAATGTTTAGTAAATAGTTAATCGTATTTGGTATTTAGCATGATGATGCATGGAGTGAATACGAATTTAATACAGTGCACGAAAATAAAGACACTGAATGCAAAACAGAAGACCATACAAAAGGATGATGCTTTCATTAAAGTAATATATTTAGTAAAAATGTGCGAACAACACGCGATGCGAAATGCAGTACTACTTTTCATTGCAATAGCTAAATTATTTAATGGCCTGATATAAACTGTGCTGATAAATAAATAATCAATATAACAATAAAACACATTCTAGCATATTTAATTAGATAAGATCTTTAATAATATCTTTAAGATCTTAAAATTTACTGTAATGCTTAAAACACAATACAGTACTGTTGAGTATATTAAAGAACAGTCCAGTATAGAAAGAAATAAAAGAAAAAATGGAAACAAAGAAACAAAGCAGACAAACAAGCAAAAAGAAAAAAATGAACAAACAGAGAATTAGAGAACGAGATAAAAATTTGGCGCCTGTTTGTGTAGATTCTGCAAAAGACGTCCTTGACATTGGTGGGAAACCAGACGTTAAATTCTCATTGCTTGCTTGACTGACAAATAACGCTGTTTAACCGGATATCAGAAACGACTATATATATAATATATATTATTATATATATATATATATATATATATATATAATATATATATATATATATATATATATGTGCCCAAGCGGCGAAATATATATAATATATATATATATATATATATATATCATATATATATATATATCTTTATTCGCCGCTTGGGCAACCAAAACACACACAGAACAGGAACAAAAAACGCAAACGCGCAACAAAAGAAGAAAATTACACACAAAGAAAAACAACAGACTGTGCCTCTAGAAGCATGCAACTTTAACTCCAAAATCATCAATATTGAAACCGCATAGTAACATTTGCCAAATTTCCAAATCTATAATTATTATACAGTTCTGCTTACATTTAAATCGAGTCCGGGATTTGCGTAGACTGCCACATCGGACACAGAATGCCTGGCGGAACCCGGATGTTCCTTGTTCCACGGGTCCACCTGGAAGTTGTCCACGTAATCCACCAGTGCCCGGAACTTTGGTAGAGCAGGACCCCAGTATACTGTTGAGCTGATCGCAGTCTTCAGTCGCTGCGATTAATACATAGACGTGTTTTTAGGCATTTGCACCGCCTTTGGACCTTCTTTTGAACTTCGGCTTGGATTTGTCTCAGTAGTTCTTGATGTTGTCATGGACGACAGGTGCAATCTGATTGTTGTTATGATATGTTAACTAAACTAATGACGAAGTGTTCGAATGGGCATAGACAATTAAACATTGGTTGTAAACATTGAGTATTTTCTTTACCTTAGGTCACAGATATAGTAGTATCTTCTTCTTCAGTGCACTGCCAAGTGACAGGTTCAAGATGAATATTCATACTCCAAGTCTGCTTTCTCGCTCCATAAGAGCACTCCTTAGATCAACAAGTTAATCCCTTCACAAAGTTAATGCCTTAGCCATACCTTATGTAGCCCATAGCTTTTGAAAAGCATAGCTTCTGAGGTGGTTTCCCGTTGACTTCCTCAGTTAGATGGATTAATTACCATTTAATCGTGGGTGAAATATTTCATGGTGAGGTGGGTCCCCTCTTGTCATCCGCAGCTCCTGCCTTAGTCGCCTCTTACGTATACGCAGCGAATTGTTTGCGGTTTCCCTATTCTTCAGTGGTCCAACCACACCCGAGCACAATACGGGGATATCGATAATGAATCAGGAGTGAGGCAGAGAGACAGGGAGAGAGAGAGAGGGAGTGAAGAGAGAGACAGGCAGGGAGCGAGAGACAGAGACAGAGAAAGAGAGAGAGAAAGAGAGAGAGAGAGAGAGAGAGAGAGAGAGAGAGAATGTAAAAGTGTTAACTGTATTGTTACCTGACATATGTTTCCATCAGTCTGTGCCACTAGCACATATATGGCGACTATAGGAATCCAGATAACTGAAGAGATAGCTATGATCCAGCCAAGCGCTTCCTGACCCTTTGTGTACGTAACGTAGTTGAAGCTGGGGGTCGAGTAGTTTATCCATTGAAATATCAACACGAACTGCACCACAAGTTACATTGATAGCAAATACAGTATTACCTTATGAAATTTATTTATAATAAAGGTTTAACGTCCGTTTCCTTTTACAAGGATGTTGTCAGGGAACAAAACTCATCATCATCATTGTCAGCGTCATCTTCATCGTCATTATAATCATCATCATCATCATCATCACCATTATCTTTCCTTGAATCACAGTTTAACTTAGGTAGGGATACAAATGAAAAATATTTGTATTCGCTGTTGAAAATATTGAAGCAATTTCTGGAGCCTACATGTAGACGATCAAGAACTGAATGCCCTTTCTGACGGTGGTCCATTGTTTGTTTGATTGGTGACTTTGGTTCTGAATTTTTAAGTTATTAAAATGGATAATTGATTTGAAAGGAGAAATATTATGAAAATAGAAGTCGGTCCATTAAGCTCATTATGAGGAAAAAGATTACTCTTTTCAAAATTTCACTTTTTCGTCAATTTCAGTACTATGTCGAATATAAGAGGAGGGTTAATTAGAGTAATAGAAAAATGGCATCTCAGCTGACGTTCATCTCAGGCAATTTAGTTTAAAAGTAAAATATAATATCATCGAAAATATTCTAAACAAATAATATATCATCCAATTTAATATGAAATTAAAAGATACTCTCTTCTAATCTATTTTGAAACAAATTAATTAATTCACATCCAAATTAATAATCTAAACTAGTAGATACCAACATCTAAGTATTTCTTATTAATAAAACACATAAAAATAAAAATAAACCACAGTAATAAGTGTTTGTTCAAATATCATTCTTGTTCATTCCAAGTGGCAGCTTCAAGGTTCAAATAATGCATATTCCTATGCACACGTTGTGTTCAAGCTAAGCAAAACCATTCAAAGACTTACTAAAGCTAAGTAAGATCATGTCAAGACTTAGTAGAGCTAAGTAAGACCATTTCAAGACTTAGTAGAGCTAAGTAAGACCATTCAAAGAGTTACTCCATTGAGCATCAATTGATCTCATCACAAAGGTTATGCCCTAATGTAATATAGTCATAGTAGGAAAATATGGATTCTTAAGTGGTTTTCGATTGCCTTCATCGGTTTCAGTTTAGTCGTCTTCTATGACAAGTACAGTATACTGTTGCTCAGTTCAGTGGCATGGTAGCAACACTTGTTTAAGATAACTAATTTCGAGTATTAGAAACTAAAAACCAATATTCCAATAGTATTCCACACGAATTTACAATTAACCACTAGCACTCACTAGTATTTTACTGGTATCTACAGCTAACCACTAGCATTCCATAATATTTGCAACTAACTACTAGTGTTACACTAGTTTTCCACTAGTATTTAAACTAACCACTAGTTCTTCACTAGTATTTAAACTAACCACTAGTATTCCACTAGTATTTAAACTATCCACTAGTATTCCACTAGTATTTAAGCTAACCACTAGTATTTCACTAGTATTTAAACTAACCACTAGTATTTAACTAACCACTAGTATTCCAGGAGTGAATATAGCCCAGCACAGCATCCAGTGGATCATGAACCTCTTTCCTATCATTAGCTCCACGTCCTTACTAAACCTTCGAACACCTATGCGTCAATCAGTCAATCAATCAATCAATAAATCAATATATTTATCAATTTGTCAATCAGTCAGTCAGTCAGAAAATCAGTCAGTTAATCGGTGAGCCAGTCAGACAGTCAGTCAGTCCGTCAGCCAATCAGTAAATTAATCAATTTTTCAACAAACATTTGATTTCGAAAAATCACTAACATGTGTCTACACAATTTAAATCAGTTTAAAACAGTTTTCACAGTCGAAAGTATTTCGGCTTTCATTGAAGATACTGCAATGTGTATCCATGGTCCCAGGCTCATAGTCTCCTTATATACCGTACGTGCAAGTTAATGAAAGGACCAACTGAAACCAAATAAATGAAGAAACAAAAGACTCGTATCTCTATTAAACTCCAGAGTTATACAGGATTCTGTAGCCTAGATGAAAATTAGTAAACGTATTTATTATTCTTAGATCAGTCGCCTATTAGGACTCTTGCAGTTTCCGGTTGTTCCACTCTCCAATTTCCCGGACATAAAACGGAAACGCGGATACAACATGGAAACACGTATCTAGCAGGCGAACTCCATGACACAACAAGGGGACGTGCTGGTATAACAGAGTAAATAGCAGGGATAGCTCGTGAACTAACCGTAGATCCAGGCTACCACAACAGTTTCACAGAGACCTATGACCAGCAGGTTCCACCCCCCACAAAACTGATTCATCAGCTCAAGCAAATATCCTCCTCCCTAATCAATCAATCAATAATAATAATAATAATAATAATAATAATAATAATAACAAAAAGAATATTAATAATAATAATAATAATAGTAATAATATTAATAATAATAATAATAATCATAATAATAATAATAAATGTTTAAAGTTCGTTTTCTCATAAATGGATGATGTCAGGGACGTCAATCAGACAATCAGTCAATCAATCACTCAATTAATAAATCAATCAATCAATCTATTTATAAATAAATAGATAATTTAATTAATTAATTAATTTATTTATTTATTAATATATTATTTTATTTATTTAATAATTAATTAATTAATTAATTACTCAATCAATCAAAAAACTCATTCGATAATCAATTTAATAAAAATCAATCAATCAAGCATCACCTTGTTAATCAATTAGTAAATTAATAGATCTAACAAAAAATCAATCAGTCCATTAAACACAATGAAAACGCCTCATTCCGCGCCAAGATGCAATGTCAGGGACGTCTCTTGGAAACTCTGCACAAACATATGCCTAAGCACCAAGCGCTGGGAGTTATGAACGTACTCTCTCTGTTAGTGCACTGCCCACTGGTAGGTCCATGGTATTATAATGCCTCCACTCTTCTCTGTCTTCCTCTTTCTTCTTCATATCAATATATGAGTGAATCTTTAAATCATATTACATTCCTAATCTCGGTTTTTCTCTACTTCTCTTTCTTTCCTTTTTACATCCAATATTTATCAATCTAAACATAGAAATATAGGTGTAAAGAAAGAGAGAGGGAAAGAGACAGGTAGTGAAAGAGAGAGAGAAAAAAAGTATTTTTTTATTACATGAGAGAGTATGAGAGATATAAATAAATAAATAAAGAGAGAGAAAGAGAGAGTGAGAAAGAGAGAGAGATAAAAAATGAGAGAGATACTTACGCCGGTACAAAGAGGAAGTCCAAGCAGATATAGAGAGACACAGAGACACAGCATGACTTTCTTCTTATGAGGCTTGAGGAATTCAAACTGATCCAAAAGAGCTGTCTGTATCGTCTCCACTGTGGTAAACTATGCAAACACATCCAAGATGACATTTCATACCAGTACACACTTCAATAAGATTTAACTTTCACTTTCTATCGTGAGACTATGTCAGGGATGTCTCAAGCAGAAATTACGCCGTGCTTGGTGTTGTCGTGGACCGCAGTAGGCTGTAGCACTCTAATACTGTTGTTGTTGTTTTACACCTCAAAGCAATTATATTTACATTGTAATTTGTTTCATGATTATTTATTTTATTTAGCGTATGCGTTAATCCAGACAGTTGCTTCACTTGTAAGGCAACTTAGCGTAGACAGTCCACCCGGTAGGCGGGTTAGAGGGCACTCCTCAACGATATGTTTCATGTTTTGCGATTGGCCGCAAAGCGGTGAATCACAAATACCCCAGCGAAACTCACTTTCTCTGCATCTACCATGACCCGTACGGAAACGATTCAAGTGGCACCAACTTCCTCTGCAGAGATTCATTCCTGGTAGCGCTTGAGACGGATCCTGAACCAGATGGTGGTTCCTAACATCAGCGACTGGACTGACCACTGTAATCTCCACTGGGACAGAGACGCCAAGGGATCACATTGCTGCTGCATCTCCCAAACAGGATATCGAGATTTGAGTCTCTTCGGAGGAGGATTAGACAAGTCCAGAGATAGAGGGAGGACATGAATTTCGCGAACCCTCTGCAGTTGCTCGTGTGTTATCTCCTTTCGACGGATATGAGGCGGCAGTATGTTACAAAGAACTGGGAGCCACGGCGTTGGAGTAGATTTGATTGTCCCAGAAACTATGCGTATGGAGTCATTTAGACGCGCATCGACGAGTTTTGTATGAGGCGAATGTTCCCATGATGGACAGCAGTGTTCAATTATTATTATTAATTTATTCAGTATTATTTTAAATGATAAATTTATATTACATCAAATTCATGTAATTGTTACACATACATGGTGATTTTTCACATAAATCGTAATGTATCCAATATCAGTAATACACTTTGGGTGATATCCCACATAAACTTTACAAATCGAGCTATTATATATATACTTACTATGAAAATAAACATAATTAATTAAATAATAAATATTATTAAGTGTTTTATCAGAGTATAACAACTGTGAGAACAACAATGAAGCAGAGTGGATAGCGAGTTTGTCAGATAAACAGAGCATTGGTTCAACACCCTGTCTCTGCTACGAATATAATGTGAGAGAAACATTTTCTAGTTTATATGCATAAATAAACGTTAAGATAAAGTTTAAAGTTTGAAGCCTTTAAATATTAAAGTTAGTATTAGTTAGTCACTTAGTTTAAGCTCCAATAAAAAAATAGAAGTGAGGGATGTTTAACTTAGTCATTTAGTTTAAGCTTCATTAAAGCATTACTCTGAGAGATGGTCAAGTTAGGCACTCAGTTTGAGCTTAATTAAAGCATTTAACTGCAGAACGGTTAAGTTAGTCAATTAAAGCGTCATTAAAGAATTTAACTGAGGGGTAGTTAAGTTTGTCACTTAGTTTAAGCTTCATTAAAGCATTTATCTGATGAATGATTACCTGTGTGTTGATTCCAATAGAAACAAGCATAATGAAGAAGAGGATGGACCATAGAGGAGACACAGCTGTTCTAGCCACGGCATCCGGAAACACGACGAAAGCCAAACCCGGGCCTGTCAAGATACAATACAGGGTTCTGCCGTTAGGCTCTCCCTCTTAGTGCACTGCCTACTGGCAGGTCCACTAATATAATGCCTCCACTCTTCTATGTCTTCCGCTTTCTTTTTCATGTCCACATAATACCAGTGGATCTTTAATTCTTTTAATATGATTTATCATTTACTATTGAGGGAAATCTGCTTATGAATTATTCATTTAAGTTATATTTTATTGATTTTTTATTTGCCCAGACAATTTTATTTTAATTATTGTATACCCATTGTATATATATATATATATATATATATATATATATATATATATATATATGTATATATGTATATATATATATATATATATATATATATATATATATATACTGTATATATATATAAGCTAAAGCTGGTAAAAAGCTAATGTTAACGTCAGTTTCCTCACTCGAAAACGATATCAGTGACGGGCGAGCGAGCTCAGGATTTGAACCCGCACCTACTGATCCACTGGCTCCAGCCAGTATATATATATATATATATACATATTATATATATATATATAGATATATATATATATAGTATATATATATATATATATATATATATATATATATATATATTTAGTATATATATATATATATATATACATACATACATCTATATATACAGACTGAGGCAAAAAAATAATCCCCTAGCGAAATCTCAATAACTTCAAGAAAACTCAAAATATCTCTACGAAATTTTCGAAGCTTCTAGGTGAGGAATTTCTGCGGATATTCTGAGAATTTTATGAAAATATTTTCATTAGTTACGAAATTACAGCATTTCAACGAGAAAAGTGCTGAAATCAATTTTAACAAGGCTTTTCGAAATGTCAGTCGTTTCTTTTAAAGAAAATAACGACCCTGAAAAGGGCCGTTTACTGAAGTGGTGGAGTTTAAGCCTGCACTACCTTGTTAGCTACTCCAATAAATGATGCTTAAAATTCGTTATTATGTTAAAATTATTCCTAAATTTTGAAGAAAATGTCCGGTATTTTTGTTTAAAAAAACCTTGCTAAAATTGGTTTTAACATTTTTTTCGAAGAAACGCTGTATTTTTGTTACTTGTGAATAAATTTTCACCAAATTTGCAAGATATGTGTAGGAATTCCTCCTCTGGAAGTTCCGAAAATTTTGTAGAACTATTTTGAGTTTTGTCCAAATTAATAAGACTTTCGTCAAAAAAGCCTTGTTAAAACTGATTTTGCACTTTTTTCGTAGAAACGCTGTAATATTTTTCCTGCTAAATAGATTTTCATCAAATTTTCAGGATATACGCAGAAATTCCTTCACTAGAAGCTCCTTAAATTTCGTAGAGAATTATTGAGTTTTTCTTAAAGTTACTTAGATCTCGCTAGGGGATTATTTTTTTGCCCCCAGTCTGTATATACTATATATATATATATATATATATATATATATATATATATATATATATATATATGCAGTATCTTTAAAGATAGTGAAAACTTTGGTTTGGACAACGCTATTGTATGGTTGTGAAACATGGACCTTAAGGAAGGATATTAGGAAACTGGAGGCATTGGAAATGTGGATTTGGAGAAGAATGGAGAGGATTATCTGGACTCAAAAGGCTACAAATGAGGAAGTTCTAGAGAGAGTTGGCACAGATAGACAGTTGATAAATGTATTAAGAAATAGGAAGAAGAGATGGATAGGACACATTCTAAGGGGGGAAGGTCTATCAAAAGAGGTCATAGAAGGTAGAATGGTAGGAAAAAGAGGCAGGGGCAGGCCGAAATTAGGTATGTTAGATTAAAATTGATTGATTTAAAGACCCACTCATATGTGGAAATGAAAAGGAAGGCGGAAGACAGAGAAGAGTGGAGGCGTTATATACCATGGACCTGCCAGTAGGCAGTGCACTAAGATATATATATATATATATATATATATATATATATATATATATATATATATATATATATATACCCTCAAATATAAATACCATATCATCCAGCTTACCTTGATCAGCAACCTTATCAACAGTGGTGCCCACTTCTGAAGCCAAAAACCCGAGAAAAGTGAAGATAACAAATCCGGCCAATATTCCTGTGAAGAAGTTAGTAATGGGCACGAAGAGTGCGTCGTTGTAGCAGTTGTTGTGGAAGCGGCTGTAACTGGCCAGGGTGCTCAGACCTCCCCAACACGTCGACATGCCGAAAAATATCTGACTGGCAGCGTCACTCCAAATCTACAGCCAATCAGTAACAAAGAAAAATCAATTCTGTTACGCCGATGGTTGAAATTAGCCACGCCCATTGAGGAAATTAGCTAATATCTTCAATGAGTTTGGATAATTTCATGGTTAATTTCATTCGGCAGACTAGCTAATCCCACTGATGAAAGTAGTTAATCCCACTAATTAAAGTAGCTAACCCCGTTGATGATGTAGTTAATTTCCCAATTAGGAAATTAACTACACCTACTGAGGAAATTACCTACGCCCATTGAGGTAATGAGCTTCGCCCATCATGTAATAATTATGCAGGATACAAGAGAATTATGAGTAAGGAAATGTTCAATTAGAGCGAAAACACATCAAGCGAATCAGAGTGTGAAATATCACATTCATCAGAAGGATCGGTGAAATGAATAATGAACAAAAAAATAATCTAACTTTTACTTTTTGAAGTGTGTAAGATACAATCATGGATGATCATCTTGAATATAATGTGTCTGTAACGCATGAGCATCTTTTCGTAATCAGTAGAGTCATATAAAACCGGTTACGCTAACTGCTACTTTACCACAAATATACTAAAACTACATATTCTTGTTTCAAAATGTTTAACAAAATTATGTGCTTGTGAGGTATATTAAATTTTTCTGCTTATTATATTAACTGCTACCCGTGTTTTGTCCGGGTTGTTTTGAAGAATTGACCAACCGGTGACTGCACGTGCCGTAGAAGACGACTAAAGCACTAAGATCCATACCAAAGTCAGAAAGGGTATTCGATTGGTGAGCGCCTAGGCTCGAGAAAATTTAAGCGAATGGAAAAGTCTCAAATAGGGGATTGACTGGTTGTGTGGTGTAGGACTGAGAGGATATAAGACAGTCTCTTCGTATCCCGACCCTAGATACACTGGGGTAATATGATGACGATAATTATAACATCTGTGACAGGTCATAAATATCTTCCAATCGATGAATTTTATGGTTAAAAGGATGACCTTAAAGCTTTGACAATATTCAGACAGTAAATATTTGCCTGAGAGAGAAAACTAACGGCAGCTCCGCTGAGAAGTTTGAAGTCAGGTTTGAGGAAGAAGATGACGCCATCAATTGATCCTTTCAGCAGCGCTCCACGAATCACCAGGATCACCAGAGCCGCGTATGGAATCAGCACTGTGATGTACACGACCTGAGATCAATCATTAGATCAGTTAATCAATGAGTCAGTGAATCGATGATTCAGTGAAGCGATAATTCAGTGAATCGATGATTCAGTGAATCAGTGCTACAAATAATTGATTCAGCTTTATCTGTCAGCTTTGTATGACGAATAACTAGATTAATATTTGATTTCATTTGATTCAAAAATCAATGACACAGAAATGAGCTGGTAAGCGAATGTTAACGTTAGTTTAAAAGGATTTTAAAGTTTATAAAGGATTTTAATAAAACGTAAATATATGAAACTCTTTATTTGTTCCCTTCTTGTACCATTTATTAAATATTGACTTCTCCTGCGTTCTGGGATACTCTCATCACTTTTTGAGCAAATCATTGACTTAACTGAACGTGATAGAAGACTATGAATTGACTCTTGTAACTTGAACCTGCTACTTATCAGAACACTAATAGAGATAACACGGTGAGAAAAAGAGAGAAAGAGACAGAAAGATACCGAGAGAGAGAGACAGAGAAAGAGACAGAGAGAGAGAGAGAGAGAGAGAGATGTAGAGAGAGAGAGACAGAGAGAGAAGTGAGTAGATTACCTTGCCTGTGACCTTGACTCCGTTGAAAATACTGAAGAATGTGATAGCCCATATGCACAGCAAGCAGAGAGCCAAGTCCCATTGGACCAATCCCATCTCATCCATCCCTCCAGTTACACGCAATACCCTGTTACTGAATCAATCAATCAATTGTTCCATCAATCCTCCAATCAATCACTCAATCAATCACACATTGATTCAATTACTCACTCAATCACTACCTCAAAGAATCCGCAAATCAGTCTATCAGTCAGAATCTAAACAATTTAATTTACTCTATATACTTCTTATAAACTTATTTTACTTTACAACTTACTTTTAAATTACTTTGAATTTTATTTAATATTTATCATTTATTTATATATTTTATTATTTAGTTTTAGCTGAGGAAAGCATAAAGGGCCCACCTTGTCATAAAAATATTAGCCCAAGAAAAATTGTGTAATCAAAAGGAATGTTAGAGATGATTGTAGGCGTTTTTCAGTCATTTTTAATTGCTAAACTAATTCCGATTTATTGAACATTATAAATTACTCTATAGATTTAGTAAAGCTATAGATTAACTTAATTGATCAATTTAATTTAATTGATCAATTTAATTTAATTGATCAATTTAATTTAATTGATCTAAATTTTTTATTGTTCACACACTAAGCTATTGAGACGTTTAGTTAAAAAAATAGAAAGATCAAAACAAGTACGACGCCATCAATGGCTGAGCCAGTGGTCATGTCAGTAAGATATCTGACTGCGGATCAGTAAGTACGGGTTCAAATCCGAGACAGAGAAGAGTGGAGGCATTATATACCATGGAACTGCCATTATGCTGTGCACTACGAGAGAGAATAAATATCAGTTCATTACTTCCAGTATTCTAGACTAGGTGAGGGTCGGGTTTCGTTGAAGAGGGAGGTGTTCCACACTCCAATGCGCTCAGTGCTGTTGTAGCAGGCTCCATCTGTAGCCTGAATCAAACCCTCCGTCTCGTTGCATGCCATGTCCGGTATCTTCGTCAGACATACTGCGCAATCAATCAATCAATCAACCAAATAATCAATATTCTTCTCTTTCTTAATTTAACGCTCGTTCAATCATGATCATTAGACATCATTCGACTCTTACATGTAACTGTGGTAAGAGTTGCTGTTGAAACGAGTATGGACGAGATTCTTTAAGTTAGCTGTGAAATTCGGCCGACTGGTAGACTCTATTCTGCCGACAATGATCATGTTTGTGAAGTGAAATATTTCGACTGAGCACAACATCCTGAGTTTTGTACATTGAACCTGTGCTCATGTGGAGTGGGTTGCGCATTAACTACAAGGGACATTGAATCCTGCTGAAGATTTAAACACAGGCCATCTGCATCCGAGGCGAACACTGTAACCGTTACACTATATCCCCTCTTAACTACTAAATTAATCAACCAAACAATCAATTATGCGTGACAATTGCCAATTACTGAGAGCAGAGTATGTATGGTCGACGTAAGGATGAAATGTTTAATAGAGTGCTTCTGGCTATCCCTTCCGTCTTCCTGTTTGTATCTCATTTCGGATTTCTTCACTTTAGTATGTGTAGTAGAGAAAAAAATAATTCATATGTTAATAGTTGCATAATTACGGCTATATAAATAGTGAAGCGAGAGGGAGAGAGGGAGAGAGAAACAGACAGTGAGAAAGAGTGAGTGTGAGAGAGTGAGAGATATGAGAGAGAGAGAGAGAAAGATAGGAGACATAGAGAAAATTATATATAGAGATAACTGTATGATGTAGATGACTGAATTGATTGATTGAGTTGATTAAAGCAGCTCACGTGGTGTGTTCCAGTAGTTGTCGCAGTGGGCCCAAGGCACATTTCTACAGTTGATGAGTGAGGAGGCCACGAAGAAGAGCGCCCAGGCGAGGATCATATTGTAGAATATAGCAACCTCTGTCGATACTACGATCTGAGCAACGCCTATACCTGTCCAGATATATATCAGTGATTTAGGAATCAATCAATCAATAAATATTCAACTAAATAAACATATATATATATATATATATATATATATATATATGAGTGCATATTATATATACAATGTATATATAGTGTGTATAATATATATATATATATATATATATTTATATATATATATATATATATATATATATATATATATATATATATATATATATGATACATGCATATCATGCATGTATCATACATGGTATGCATGTATGATACATACATGAATTATATATATATATATATATATATATATATATATATATATATATATATATATATATATATATATATATATACAATTATATATGTATATATATATATATAATTATATATTCATATATCATATATTTATTTATTTATTTAACTCTTGGTTGGAGGCAGTGGGGATGTCGGTAAGATATGCGATCGCGAATCAGTATGTGCGGGGTTCAAATCCTGGGCTCTCCCGTCACTGACATCGCTTTCGAGTGAGGAAACTGACGTTAACATTAGCTTTACGTTAGCTTGATATAATGATGATGATGATTAAATTATTCTATATATATATATACTATACAAAACCTGATGCGAATGTCCAGAAAAATTGGTAAAGTCAAAATTGGGAAAATTTAATACGCAAATTTAATTATTATCGTTGTTTAGATACCCTTAGCGATGGGCGCTAGTTCCCAGCAGGTGAGAGGTCCACAGCTGCTGAACTGTCCTATGATGAGCTCCATGTAGAAGATTGGTATGCCCACAAGGAGTAGGATTATAGCGTAGAGGATGAGGAAGGTGCCACCTCCGTTCTTATAACAGAGATAAGGGAATCTCCACACCGTTCCTATACCAACTGAATATCTGAAAAACACCAGGTAAACGTGCATCTATTTTAGAATTGAATCAATTTTTTAATTAAACGTTACAGTTTGTATGATTATTTTTGTGGTGTCCAGATTATTATTCCTAACCGGATTATTATACCCGGAAGGAATTTAAATTTGAGGATTTTATTGACGAATTTAGTAGAAAAGGGACAATAGAAAGGAGATATTTTTCTTCTTTAAGTAGCTTTTTAATTATTTTTACTTATAAGTTACTAAATACACATTCTTCGTGAAAGAGAACAAAGGATAAACGATGTTACACGTTATGAAGCTCAGCACCGTAAAACTGTCTAATGGAATTGACCGACTGAATACGAGCATATAATGTTTGTTAACGTTAATATTATAATTAATTATTATATACTTATTGTCTTGAACCTGTTAATTAAACAACAGTGCTCACACTCACCCCAGTACAGCGAGCAGACAATCCTTCTGATTCACCCAGTTACCCCTGTCAGGATTCTCATCTCCCTCTTCCGCTCCCCCCTCCACTGCTCCTCCCCCACTCTCTCCGATCTGAAGAATAACAGGTACATGTAGATCATGATAAATTATAAAAGATTTTAATATAACATAATATATATATATATATATATATATATATATATATATATATATACTATTATATATATCTACATGTATACATGTATATTTATATATATATATACATATATATATATATATATATACACACACATATATAATTGTCCGATACCGTTGAATTTAGGAGTGGATACCACATATGCCTGTGGCATTAATCGTTCCTAAGATATCAATATTTCAATCAGACAAAAATTTAATAACAATATCAAATTTTCCTGGTTGAACCTGGTAGAACTAGATAGAACTGGATTGAACCAGTTAGGTTTACCTGAGTGGGAGGCAGACCCATTTGTAGACTGCCAGATCTCTTGTACATCGTGAGATCAACGCTGCTCGGTGGCTCAGCGGCGACAGTGGAAGTTCTTGGGGAAGAACTGGAGTAACAGCAGAGTTCCTTAGGACATATAGACCCGCATCCGCTTAACCGTGTGCTCAAATCCTAAGCAATAAATCAAAAAATGTCTATAACCGAATAAATAAAATAATTTCGTTAATGAATCGATTAATTAATTAAATCATCATTATCACCTTCCCTTAAATACCAGCTTAACCAGGCAGGGTCGGATTAATTTATTAAATAATTAAGTAAAAAACATATAAATCTCGTATCATTATTCTGAATCTATTTAGAAATGGTATGTCACGTGATCGTCTTAGGGCTTGGTTCATCAGAAGATTTCTCTTTGATGTTCCTCCACAAAACTCTATTATTCGCCGTTCATTCATTTCTTCCTTTTGTTCTCCCATAAATGCTAACTCCAGCAGCCTTCCATCTTCCTTTAGGTCTTCCTGCTGTTCTTTTACCATCTGCTTTGTAGTTAAAATATCTTTCGAGGCTTTCTGTTAACTTCCATGCTCTGTACAGCTCATTTCAATCTCATTCTCTCGGTGATTTGATTTATTATTAATTTGTAGTATTTTCTTATCCCAGTGTTCTCAATTGTTACTCTTTGTAACTGATTCTTAGTATTCTCCTTATACCTAAATTTTCCATAGAATTCAATTTCTTTGTCATTTCCTTTGTTAATTCCCACGATTCACATCCGTAGATTAGTACTAGTATCATACAGGAGTTAAGAATTCTTAGTTTAACCTCTAGATTGACATCATGTCTTCTCATAAAGTTCTACAAATTGCTTAATGTTGCTCCTGCAAGAGAAATTCTTCTTTTAATTTCTGATTTTGATCCTCCTTCTGCTTTTATTTCGCTTCCGAGATGAACAAACTTGTTTACAATTTCAATCTTTTTCTTGAATTCTAACTGTTTTCCAACCGGTTCCATTCTTTGCTATGTTGGCATCAATTTTGTTTTACTTTGATTTATTTAGAAATATGGCTAACTAAGTACTAAATTAATTAATCAATCCTTTATTCCAAGAACCAGTATCTCACAGTGTATTTTCCACAGTGTAATTTATTAAAATTGAATGATGATATAAGAGAAGCTTTCACACGTGTATAGGTTAGATTGGCCGATATAGTGTAAGGCATTGTTAATTCTATCTCTCACTCTAGTGTTCTGCCAGGTACATGGAACCTATTCATACAACACATGCAGTTAACGGCTGGTCCATTCTTCTGTGTCTCGGACATAACACGACAAACGATTTTAGTTCACTGTCGGATTCTATTAAAGTTCAAAGGCAAATGAGCTTCATGTATTTATGAATTGAAAGTTACATTTGCACAGTATTCTCTCTCCCTCTCTCTGTCTCTTTCTCTCTTGGTTCATTGCCTAGTGGCAGCTCCAAGGCATCTAACTCCTACACATATTTCTATCATGACGTGATATTCATGTATTGTATTTTATGTCATTATAACAGTTCACATTAAGAGACTACGCACCTCTGGCATGCAATTTCGTAGTCTTGACATATTGTGTCGAATGCAGTAAATGACAAAATTCAAGGTTTTAAATCCACTGATGTCTCTGTTTATCTTCTGCAGGAAATCAAATATTAAGTAGTCCAAGCTTCACAAAGACTCCGTCCGATGTAGATAAGATAATCCTTATACCTGCAATTCAGTAGCAGAATGCCATACAACTTTAATATGTTATTAAAACCGAGAAGTTAAATATTTTTACAATAAAGTCGTAACGAGTTGACCAATGATCTTGAAATTTAAGAAAATTGACCATCAGTCAATTCTACCAAACAAAGGACAATATGATTCAAATATCTAAAAAAAGGAAAGTTATAATTTGGCGAATATTAGTGCGGTCAACTAAACAAATTTCCTGCATGCTTAGCAGTAAAGATATGTTACTAGACGCGTAAAGTGTTTTCCATTTCAACAATGGATAGTGTCAATATCACATAGCCTATGTCTCTCCCTGTCTTGCTCTCTCTCTCTCTCTCTCTCTCACTCTCTCTCTCTCAGTATACTGCCTACTGGCAGGTCTATAGTATATAACGCCTCCACTCTTCTCTCTCTTCCGCTTTCCTTTTCATGTCCACATATGAGTGGACCTTTAAACCATCTAGCTGTAAAATTCCTTTTGATATACCATTATTCTTGGAGAATTCTGCTTATGACGAGGTGGGCCCCTTATGCCTTCCTAAACTTCGACTAACATTTACTGGGCAGGGGCATCATTACCTGAAAAACAATCCTGTTCACCCAAAACTGTCACATATACTGTTTAATGTTTGTTTTCACATATAAGTTCTGTTAGTGGTATCATGAATTGCAATAAGTTCTTTCAAAACAGGTCTTTTGTTACAATACCTTCGCCAATTAAGAACATATTTAGCATCATATTTATATTTAGCATATATATATATATATATATATATATATATATATATATATATACTTGCTTGAATAATATATATTATATATATACATGTATAGTATGATATATATATATATATATATATATATATATATATATATATATATATATATATATACAGTATATATCATATTTAATTTAGCACATGTTTAGCCTCGTTTTGAAAAGAAGTGATAATATTTCAGTACAGCATAATTGTTTTAGCAGAGAATATTATTTTATGCTTTATGTTGCATGCCTCTATTCCTATACTTGAAATATCTTAGTTGACCCCACATATTCGGAAATACACAACTTCACATTTTTTAAAGATATTCTGATAAAATTTCCCTGCAATTGGCAGAATTGGCTACTAGTAAGGGTTTGGTAAATTTCAGTGACATCGGTCAACTCATAACGACTTTATTGTAAAATAATTATATTAGGGGTTACAAGAAGCACAGTGCATAATCAAATACTATATTATAACTCAATTAATATCAATAAACTACAAAAGACGTATAAATTTGAGTAAAATCTGGAAATGAACGAAATATAATTTTTATTATTACACTACACTATAAGAAGATTTTCTCTCTGTCTCTTGTCCTCTGTTTCTCTCTCTTTCTTTCTCTTTTATTTTCTCTCTCTCTCTCTCTCTGTTTCTCTCTTTATTTTTTCTCTCTCTCTATCTCTCTCTCTTTCTCTAAATTGTTTGGCAAAAGTACATGACCTAGGTACACATTCATATTCATAGTTTGCGTGCATTCTCATAAACAATATTCCATAGATCAACAAGTTAATTTCCAAAAACTGTGCCTTATCCAAGCCTCAAAGAAAAGCTGGATCATACGCTAATGTAAACTCTCTTAATGTACTGCCAATTGGCAGGTCCTTTGACATATACCTCCGCCACATAGTTCTATCCTCTGCCTTTCTCTTCATATTAACATATGAATTATTTATCAAATCATCAAAACTCAAGTCTCAGTCTTCCTCTAATCTTTTTCCTTTCCTTCTTCCCTCAATTAACTATTTCAGCAAAACTATTTCCTCTCAGTACATGACACTTCCAGTTATTCTTTCTATTATTTATGATTTAAAACAATTGCTATTGTCAACCCTATTTAGCACTTCTTCGTTCGTAATTTTGTCAGTCCATTCGATCTTCTCAATTCTTCTCTATAGCCACATTTGAGAATGCTTCTAGTATCGTCCTAGTATCATCCTAATAATTTATAATATCCCCACTTATTAATGTCCATGTTTCACAACCGTTCCACAACAATTGACCTGGCGCGACCTAGTTTAACATCCTTTATATCGAAAGCACTCAATCCAGATTGATATATCAGCTCTAAAGTCATAAAAATAAAACTTGTGCTTTCAGTTCATGTCATATCGCATTATTTGAAGTGTAGAAAGTAAACCATTAGCATTTAACTAAAACAATTTAATTATACCATAAATTGTACGGTTTCTATTTAATTTAATGAAATATAGAATGTTTAATAAAATATAGAATAAAACTGATATCACTACTTACGTTAATATTATACATTTCTTTATTCGTCAAAAAACAGACAGGATCAAGATGCATCACATATAAATATATACACACACATACATACAAAAACATAGGATCATAAAACAATCAAAAATGAAATACTAGAAACTTAACTAGAATTCCTGCTAATACAAGCACTAGCATTAAAAGCTTCGTAAATTAAATACACGCTTCTACCATACGACACTCTATTGTCTAGAATCATAGAAAAATTTATAGGCAGTCTAAAACAATGACACATTTTATCTAATTCCCTCAACATATTGAAGCTAGTCGCTTAATATATAGATAAAACATAATTTAAGTAGGCCTAAAGCAGCATCTTCTCTCAAGTGCACTGCCAGTGGCAGGTTCAAGGTACATATTTATACTCAAGTCTGTTTTCTCGCTCCATAAGAGCACACCTTAGATCAACAAGTTAATCCCTAACTGCTAGAGCAGCATATGCTGTGATTAGAGCAGCATATCTAGCTTTAATTAAACGTATTCTGAAATTGAGTCACACTTTAGCTATATTGGTGTTTAAATGCAGGTGAACACCTACCTGGACCATCAGATGCCTTGATTACTGAAGAGTTTAATAAGAAGATCCTATAATATCGCTTCTGTGTGAGTTAACGAGGGGTTTGCGTAGATGTTTAAAAGTGGCGAGGCATTTATAGGCAAATCACGTGTAGCGTGAATTAACCGTGGGGGTAAGAAAGTTACTGGCAACCTTGCGACATATAACAGTGGTGTAGGCAATGGAGAGAGTAGGGTGGGGAAGGGACAGAGTGACGGGAGAGTGATGGGAGAGAGTGACGTATTGAGTGAAAAAGCGAGTGATATGGATGATAGAGAGAGAGAGACACACAGAGAGAGAGAGAGAGAGAGAGCGCCTGACATAGTGAGTGCAAAGCAAGTGTTATGGAGAAGAGAGAGAGAGAGAGAGGGAGAGAGAGATTGAGAGAGTTGAAGAAAGAGACACAAATAATTGATCGTTATAAGCTATACTGAGAGAGGAAAAGAAAGAAAGAGATGGAGAAATAATGCGAGTATCAAAGAAAGAAGATGCACAGAGAGAAGGAAGAAAAGTTAATGAGAAGCAAATAGACAGTGAGAGAAAAATACAATGAGAGAAACAGAAAGAGACCAAGATGAATACCGATAGAGAAATAGAGAGAGAGAGAGAGAGAGAAAGAAAGAGATGGAGAGAAAGTGAGAGGAGAATGAGATATTAATTAATTAATTAATATATATTTAACACCACATATCAGAATCAAGACCACACGGGTGCTTAATAAATCAAACACGCAACAGAAACATTCACAAAAATCCACTGAAACGGTTAGCACAGACTAGATAAGTAGCATTGGCATATTCTGTTATAGGAACTATAAGTTCTTCCGATAAAAAATAGATTTATTAGTAAATTAGGTAAGAAAAGCTTGTAGCATATAGACGCTACTGCTTAACATTTATGCAGAGGCAATGATGGAGGAAGCCATGAAAGACATGGAGGGAGGAAGGAATAGAAGTAGGAGGAAGATTGCTACAAGATGTGAGATTTGCAGATGACCAAAGAATGGCAGCTGGCAGCGAGATTGGACTGCAGAAGATAATGGATAGGCTGAATGATACGGCATTTAGATATGGCATCAAGATTAATATATAAAAGACCAAAGTGATGAGAGTATTCCATAATAAAAGTGAAGCTAATATCACAATAAATGGTACGAAATTGGAACAGGTAAGGATTTTCAAATTTTTGGCTAAAACCGATGATGGGAAATTCTAGACTTTATGGACATGAAACATGAATTTTAAAGAAGTAAAATATCAGGAAACCAGAGACATTGGAATTGTAGAAATGGAGAAGAATGGAAAAGATTAGCTATAATGTCGCTCTAAGTTTAATATTACTGTGAAGATACACATATGCTTAATACATTATTTTAAGTATAATAGGCATACTACTGTAAATATAATTTTAAGTATACTACTACTAATTGACTATAAGTAAAATATTACTGTAAGTATAATATTATAATAAGATAAAAGATATATATAGAACTGTAGATGTACTGTGCAGATGTACAGTATGAAAAATAGCACAAGTAATAAATACTTATATAAAATATATTGTCAATATCATCAAGTATTATAGTACTATATTATGCATTACTTTAAATCTAATAATGTATATAAGATCTACTACCGCAAGATAAACATATTACTGTAAGCAAAATATCATTAAACTATAATATTAGGCTATTATAAAACACTGTAAATATAATATTAATATAAGGTAGGCCCTATATATATATATATATATATATATATATATATATATATATATATATATATATATATATATATATATATATACATGTATATATATACATGTATTATCTAACACTGTATATCACTATGAGTGTATATACTTAATACGAAGCGATTGAATGGTTTGGCGGCAACTCTAGAATTTCTAGAAAGCGAAGAATCTCTTCGTATTATTCATAAAGATTGTTATTAAGAAATCAGTTTTGTTAAACTTTTCAGTTTTATTAAACTTTTCAGTTTTGTTAAATTTTCAGTTTGTTGAACTTTTGCGCCATCGATAGATACATCACAACGGCGCTAGATCTCGAGATTACATTGTGTTTTCTATCGCATTTACATTGTGGATTAAGTAGATAATAGAAGTTTTAGCATACTGTACTGCTAACAAACTGCATGTTTTCAGCATTCGATACAACAGTTTTGTATGACTGTATATTTTAAGCATACTCTTGTGTTAGCATTAAGTTTTTAAGAAAACTGTATTAGATAACTCTCAAAAGACAGTTCGACAATACATTTTCAAAATTTATTCAATTCATTAAAATAATATTATTTAAAATGATTTAATTTTAATCTCCTTTTTTCAACTTTCAAGGTCTATCAATCAGACAATTCGGTGTAAATAGGTAGATTATTTGAAGAAAACGGTGTTAAAAGGCTAATATATACATGTAATAATTAATCAATTAATAACAGTCTCGAAATTTGAAGCATTAGGATAGAATGAATTACGCATTCGTATCAAAGCAATGCGAGTCTACAAAAGATGTTAAGACATCATCTAGAGTTAAAAGTTCAAACCAGTTAGAACTGGTTTTACTAGGGCACTTCACTGTAAAACTTTCCTTGCTTCATTGACTCCTCAGCAGCAAATCTTTTCATGAGTTCAGATTTTGATGTTATTACATTAAATGAAGTCCAAAATGTCAACTTATTAAATTTATTGCCAAAAAATTCCACGACCGGGTTCTGACGTCAATATAAGATTCGCGCCCAGTGTGCGCCCATGTTGTTAAAGGTTTCGTTTATCGTAATAAGTCAAAAAGTAAAGCATTAAATACTTGCATCTCTCTCTCTCTCTCTCTCTCACTCTCTCTCTCTCCTATTTTTTATCTTTCTCTCTATATCGCTTTATTAGTAGACTACCTAACAGCAGAACCATGAAGAATAATATGTGCAACGAATTCTATCCTCAGATTTCTTTTTTCTCTTATTATGAATTTGCTATTGCACCATATAACATCTGATAATCCATAGAACATCCGATAACCCATATAACATTCGATAACCGATATAACATTCGATAACCGATATAACATTCGATAACCCAAATAGCATGCCATAACCCATATATCTTCCGATAACCCCTACTTCCTGTAATTTATTTTCTTTGCACCCTTCCTACATGGCATCCCTCAGCAACCTCCCACCCTCAATGATGTGTCATATCGTCCATAATCTACATCCCCCCCACCCACATCCCCAATGACGTGACATATCATCCATATTCCAGTACTATATCGACCAAGAAATTGCTAAATAATTGTTAATTGAGCAATCTAGCCGAACTATAAAGCTGATTAAATCAATTATGCAGACATTGTGAAAACATTGGGAATACACCTGCTACTTGCCAAGTTTCAGCTTTTCCTTTTATACTAAATTTTAGTGGAGACCATACGAATTAATTCTTGCTGATTTCTGAAATTAAATGACAATTTAATGAACTTTTGAAATTTAACGACTGCTTCTTAACCACACAGGATACCATCCGACGCAGTCCGGTTAAGATTCGAGGATTAAATGACCTCCTGTTTCTCAGGCAAGCATGCTCTCCGCTTTGTCGTCCAAACGGTGTCAAGTATATATTTTTTAATTTTTATTTATTTATATTTTGCTATAAAATGTAGTAAATGCTTTGCAAAATAATATGTCTTTTTACCTCTTATTTTATTATCTCTTTATTTGTTTGGCAATGCTTAAAAAGATTTGATAATTGAAACTAAAATAATCTCTAAATAAGAAGAACATACCAGCTGAAAGGTTAAGTTGATTGCAAAGTACTATTTGATCCTCATATGGATTTAGAAATACAATAATATAGAGCAGTAAAGAGAGATAAAGAGAGCTTCAAATATATGTATATATATATATATATGTATATATATATATATATATATATATATATATATATATATATATATATATATATATATATATATATATATATATATATACCTGTATATATATATATATATATAGAGAGAGAGAGAGAGAGAGAGAGAGAGAGCCAGCGAGAGAGAGAGAGAGAGAATGTTGTAGAGAAAGCTGAAGAAAGCTGAAGAAAATAAAGCTGGCCTTCTTCGCTAATTTAATTTTTTTGTCAGCCATTTGCTTCAATTTATTTCAGAGACAAAACTACATACCAGTTTACATTTGAGCTCCCCTGCTATTAAAATATTAGTTATTTAATATAAAAAACTAAATTAAATCAGAAAAACAGACCAAAAGTTGGTTTGATGTATAAGTGTTATTTTCTCCCAATCACATGTAAGTTTGGAAGGTAGCGTAAAGCATCACAGAAGCTCTATTTTGTCCGCTATCGTTCAGTCCTCATTTGTTGGGGTTAAAAAGAATCTATAACCTTTCCTAGACTGCACCAGACAGCGAAGCGCCTCCTACTATTGCTTGCTGACACATTAGCAGCTTGAAAAAATCTGAAATAATTCAGTCTCAACGGTTTGTATTATCATGTCATAGCAGTGTTCAGTGTACAGTGTGATAGTATTATCATATAGCAGTTCTATAGGCATTGCATAGGAAGGCATAGGGGCCCACCTTGTCATAAGCAGAATCCCCCCAAAAATAACGTTATATCAAAAGGATTATTATACATGTAGATGAGATAAAGATCCACAGTATGTGCACTTGAAGAGGAAAGCGGAAGACAGAGAAGTGTGGAGGCGTTATATACAATGGACCTGCCAGTATGCAGTGCACTAAGAGAGAGACAGCCATTGTAATTAAAAGCTACAACGGTATTAACTTGGACGTTGGTTTTTATACCACAGGGTAAACTCTCAGAGTCGATTAGAATGAGTTTCGAATCGATCGACTCCTGTATGTTATGTAATCTCGCAACCAAAATGGCTATTCCTGGTAATACTAGCATAGCATTAATAGTAATAGTACATATATACACTCGCTGCTTTATGCAACATGCCACAGTAGCTAACTTAACGTTAGCTAAAGACCGGTGTTAGTGGCGATGTCGGTAAGATATTCGACCGCGGATCAGTATGTGAGGGGTTCAAATCTTAGGCTCGCCCGTCACTGACATCGCTTTCGAGTGAGGAAACTGACGTTAAAATTAGCTTCTAGCTTTATCAGTATCGCTAAAATAGGGCTAATATTATTCAATCTATTCATATTTAGACGACACAGTTCGTATCTGTCATAAAAACTAATAGTATAAACCATACAGATCCTTCCTTTGCAGCACCACACTCAATATTGTCGTGGACAACAGTAGCATTCTAGTCCTATTGTAGTATCGCCCGATATAGAACAATTTTGATAGCAAAACGTTAACACTCTTTCCTATGAAATTGTAAGACTATTCTAGATTCCTCATATGACAAAACCACACGTGTAACTATAATAGATAAATTTTGATTAGGCTTTTGATTAGACCAATAATTTACTGAAACAAATAATTTTACGCTATTAATATTATCAACAATATCTAACTTTTCTGACTACTGCTTGCAGTTCTATATACTGCTTGAGACGTCCCTGACATCACTCTAGGGTGACGAAGCGAAAGATAAATCGTTATTTTATTGATTTTTATTCATAATATTATATCTACTAAGTATTTTAAATCTCTAACTAATGTGTCCACTATAAGCACTATGCTGATGGCGATGGCGACGATGCTGATCATCATTATGATATTTATAATGATGATGAAGAAGATGATGATGATTATAATTATGAATTTGTTGATGATAATGATGATGATGATGATGCTGGTGATGATGATGATGATGATTATAATTATGAATTTGTTGATGATAATGATGATGATTATGATGCTGGTGATGATGATTATCATCATCATCATAATCATCATCATAATCATCATCATAATCATCATCATAATCATCATCATAATCATCATCATCATCATCATCATAATCATCATCATAATCATCATCATAATCATCATCATAATCATCATCATAATCATCATCATAATCATCACGAACACTATAAACTAGTGTCTCTCGAGGATTGTTATTTCCACAGGCTCTCTAGTTATCAGTCTCTGCTTTAAACCAGTCTGACCTCCTCACAACTCCTCTCTGTACATTATGACCTCCCGCCTATGACGCACGTCCCGTTATTCTCAATAATCAACTCACCCAGTCACGAGATTTTTTAAAGAAGAAGAGTGGAAGAGGATAGAAGGGTAGGGGTGGCCTCTGAGGGAGGGTTGTGCAGAACATGGGGTGGGATATCGGGGAGGGGGGTAGAGAGGTTAAGGAACTGAGAAGGGAAAAAGTCACGGCAACCACGAGATTAATAAGTCAGTGGCCACACATGGTCAGTTTTGCCATCAAAATCATCTGATAAATTTGATCGTGTGTGGCCGCGTCAGATTTGAAAATTGACGAGAGAACTGATGACCTAGTTTCTCCACACACGATCAAATTTAACTGATCAAACTTATCTGTTCAGATATCTGAACAGATAAATTTGATCGTGTGTGGGCAAAAACTGATGGGAAAACTGACGAGTGTCAGTTTTCAAAACTGATGGGAAAACCATAAAATTTATCTGAACAGATATCTGTTCAGATAAATTTGATCGTGTGCGGCCGCGTCAGTTTTCAGATCTGAAGACTTGTCCCGCCCACCAATAATTTTGGCGCACTTAACGGCCTAAACCTATTTTAATTTGAGCATTCTAAATAGATATTATTTTTTTTACAAGTAGGCGCCTAATCAAAATAAAATTATTATAAATCAAAAAGATGCTTTTGACATACTGAGATAAGCGTTATCGAATTAAATATCATTATTAAATTTCAATATTGATTTATATACTGTATATAAATTGAATGACTCGTAGTGCACTGATAGAGAGATCGCCTCCAGAACGAGAGGTCGCGAGTTCGGGACTGCGTTGCGACGTGAAAAATAAAAACAGTCGTGCAAGTGTGTTGGTGTCAAATCGATATACATGTATACATGTACGAGACCTTAATGTTCCATTTCCTATCTAGACCATTTCGTGCCGACCCCGAATAGGGATATATACGGGACTCTAAACTGATTTTTTAAAATTTCAATATTAAACACCTTCGCTAAACAAATTAAAATTTCATAAACAAAGAATAATAATTTGGTTCAATCGTGTCTTTTATTTATGTCAGTCTCTATTGTATTTCTCAGCAATAAAAATGCGCGCAATTTATATAATGTTCCACAATCTCCCGCGATAATGAACACTTCATAAACAGGCCATTTGGCGGGATTTAGCGCACTTGGTTTAGTTGCGCGTCAATTATCGAAGTTAAGCTACACCGATCTCGGTTAGTACTTTGCGAGTGACCACCTTGGAAGACCGAGTGTTGGTTGACAGCTTAGGAAGGAAAAAATCCCAGGGTGATGGAAGGTTATTCATAAATCCGCGCCGGCTGCAATTAATGCGCCACCAAAAGGAAACGATTACTAATAGCCACATGTGAAGAAGGAGGAAATTGGCATTAAACAAGCATCTGAGCTTCCTGACTCAGTGTGCCGTTATGTTATGTTATGTTATATATAGGCCTACATGTAAGAGGCTTTGCCTATACGAGGATGCAGAAATATAAACTAAATAGTGACGATGATGCAGAATACTTAATGATGCAGAATACCTACCATGTGGGTGTATAGACTATAACTAGTATTGCATTATACTGTTGTATTGATAGTGAAGTATTGGGTGGATATGGCGTAACGGTTAGAGTGTTTGCCTCGGATGCAATTGGCTTGGATTCAAACGCACAATCCACTGAAAAAACACAGACTAAATGTGATCTACATGCATGGTGAACGTAAATAAAACTAATGATAATAGTTGAACTTGTGCATACAAATACAGGGGTATAATTTTAAATTGAGATTAAAAAATAAAATAATAAAAATGAACTTATTAAATCATTAAATGACACTTCTATAATTTGAACAGCCACCATCAATCAGGGGATGGGTAGCTCTCAAATTAGTAGTTTAAATTGCTCAATAATTTATTGATTGACTGTAGTAAAAACAACGTCAGTCACGCGCGCTGCAGTCTGGAAATGATTGACAGCTAATTAGCATAACTGATCAGATATCTGAACAGTTAAATTTGACCGTGTGTGGGCGATAATCAGTTTTATCTGCAGATAAATTTGACTGTGTGTGGCCAAAATATCTGTTCAGATCTGAGATCTGAACAGATAAATTTGATCGTGTGTGGACGAATCAAATTGATCTGATCAGATATCTGTTCGGATATTTGTCAGTTAAATTTGACCGTGTGTGGGCTCCGTCAAATTTATCTGAACAGATATCTGTTCAGATAAATTTGATCGTTTGTGGCCACTTGGTACCGGGCGTTATTGTGAAATGATGGACCATATTGCTATCTTTAAAGTGGCCACACATTTAAACGTTTAATTAATGCCACATGTTAAACTGTTAGGAAATTTAGACCATTTCCGTATAACCAGTCCAGTGAATGTCCGAGATTTTACTCTCAGATCATTGCGGCTGGGAATCGAACTCACGAGAGTTCAATTCACCCCAGGGTCTGTCATTTAAGACTCATTCCTCTAACGGTAATCACTGAGCTATTGAGACATTCTAATCGTTCTCTGCAAAATGCTGCTAAAACGCTGGTGTCATTAAAATGAATTCATTGATTGAAACAATTATTCAAATACATGATAACTTAGACATAGATGGATGCATTTTCAGATAATTTAAGTATTTCATATTTTATAGTATGAGCCATTACTTTCCTATGAGCAATTATATGGGCAGTAGATAGCGAAAACGTATCAGTTTATTTTAATTTTATTATTAGATTTCGGTAGCCGCTTCGCGGGTTATACTAACAATACGACTTCGCCACAGCCAGTGGCGAAGTCGGTAAGACACTCGACCGCGGATCAGTAGGTGCGGGTTCAAATCCTGGGCTCGCCCGTCACTGACATCGCTTTCGAGTGAGGAAACTGACGTTAACCTTAGCTTTTTTAGCTTTACAATTTGCATCTAATATCATCTATCTTCTCGTAATATATCTGCGCAGAGTATTATGGAATGCAATTAACCTAATGTGGCTTTTAAAAAAAGTTAAAGCTAAAAAATATAAAACACTGTGAAATAGGGAAGGAGATGATGGTACAAATGTCTCAGCTTTACGATCATATCCCAAAGCACAAACACCTTAAGAAGAAATGTAATATTAGTTCCAAAACTGAAACTAATTCAACACGCTCCTGTGTGCAGCGTTCTTGGTGAGAAACTGCAAGGGGGTTGGATGACATACATGGTGCGCCCTATCTTGAGTGATGGCGTCCTGCAGTGTAACAGACAAACAGAGAGAAATGCGAACCTGGGTGCATATTAGTATTTCCATCCCGTGTCCATGGATTGTCATGTACTCATGTATTTTTCTGCAGCCATTGCACCTCGTGAGTCTAATTCACAAGTTTTCCATTATCTCTCTTAGATGACCGTCTGTTAGACCTTGGATACATAGTGCTCGATGCTATCATGGTCATCTACGTATAGCATTGTCAATAGTGTTGTTGTTGTCAGACCGGTCGTGATTTAGTACAGTGTACATAATGGACTATAGTAAATAAATGTCACGTGACACCTAGCATTCGCAACAAAATCTGCTTATATTTCGGCCTATGTCCATGGTAACTTAAAGCTTTTGATCTTGCTATTTCTTCTGCTTTAAATTGCATACACAAGAATGCCATGGAATTATTGTAAGCGCATGGTTAGAGCTTATAATTAGGGCTAGTTTTAACTCTTAGGACTAGGGTGCGTTTAAGTCTTATGAAGATTGCTGTTTCTTTCGTTAAATTAGGTCGATATCTAAGGGGAGATTTCACAACAATCAATTCTATAGTGATATTGTCAGGTGACGTCTTCTTCACACAACAATGATACGTTTTAATGCACTCCTGTATATCATGAATATGTCGTTATGTCACCGCCTGAATAGAGATAAAGTGTAGATCATAAACATGCCGTTAAATCATAGCTGAATAAGAGATAAAGTGTAGATCATAAACATGCCGTTAAATCATGGCTGAATAGGAGATAAAGATCAAACAATTTTAATTAGATCTGTAGCAGATAGTAGCCAATCTCTCTCTTCAAACCAAACTCTACGTACAGAGCTCTAAGAAGAACTCAAAAGCGACGTCAGCGACGGGCGAACCCAGGACTCGAACCCCGCACACACCGATCCGCAATCGAATATGATTGCGGATCGGTATGCTATATCTATATATGCTGCTATATCTTCAGTGACTACTTCAATTTATAATCCGGAAATAATATCAAATACACAATAGTGGTTAAGAGATACAGTGTAGATCATAAATACACGTTTATATATTGCTCTCTCTCTCTCTATCACTCTCTCTCTCTATCTCTCTCTCTCTCTCTCTATCTATCTATCTCTCACACACTCTCTCTTAGTGCACTGCCTTTTAGTAGGTCCATGGCATATAACGTTTATTTTTATCCTCTACCTTTATCTTCATATTGCCCTTCTGCAGCAGCTGCAACTGATTGTGCAGCTGCTGTTGCTGTTTGTGCATTAGCTGCAGCTGCAACACCAGATTGTGCAGCTGCTGTTGCTGTTTGTGCAGCTGATGCTGATTGTGCAGTCGAGCCGGTGGCGTGTTGGTAAATAGTTTTAAAGTGGATCAATATATACAGAGTTCAAAATTAATACTCTGCCGTAACTGATATACTTTGAGCAAGAAACTTAAGTTAAACATCGCCTCATCTTTAGTTGGTGCAGCTAATCAGCATTTTTAATTTAAAACTGTTTTTGTCTTGATAAAAATAACAGTACTAATGCTAATAAATCTGGTAAAGCTAAGATTAACATCAGCCTCTTCACAAGAAAGCGATATCAATGACGGGCGAGCCCAGAATTTGAACCCCATACATACTGATCCGCGGCCGAGTAGCATACCGACATCGCCACTGGCTCCAGCCAGTAATACTTTTATTTAAATACTAATAGTATTTCTAGATACTAAAAACTAATTTATACTAATAATGCTCAATGCTACAGAATGCTTTAGAATCAAATTATGGTAAACATAGGCTTACAATGTTTACTTTCGCTCAAGTAAAAGATAATTACATATATACTTAACTAGCAAATAAACACATAATAACGAAGAATTTTAGCACAAAAGAGCCTAAACTCTATTAAATAATAGTCAGTAGCAGCTAGTAACATTAGAAATAGCAATACTTACTAATTGTCTTCTATGCCACAGAATACTGTATATTGTTATATGATGTAACTATACAATTTAACTATACCTATTATACAAATAAGATAACACCAAAATATCAAAAATAGGCTATAGTCAAGAACAATTTAAGACAAAACGCAGCCTATATAAGAATAAAAATCATAGTGAACTAAATCAATATCGAGCAAACATCACTCCAAAGGAAGTTAACTTAATAGTAGAAGGGAAAGTATGGCCTAGAGTTACATAATACTGGCTGGTTTAATGTTTGGTAATTGAGGACCACGTATATTCAAGCTCTAAATATAAATGTTTCACCGTGTTGTTTCAGGGTGTAGTTGGAACCATCGCAGAACAGGGCAACGGCAAAAACAAGCTGCTGAGTGTACGTAAGAGGCGATTAAGGCAGGATTTGAGGAAGGCAAAGTGAACCCACCTCACCATTAAATTTCCCCATTATAAAATGGCACACAGAACGAAGCAAATGAAAAATTTCTTGAAAGAGTCGGTACAGAGAGACAGTCAATAGATGTGATAAGAAATAGAAATAAAAGATAGATAGGACATCGCTTAAATGGGAATGGTTTACTGAAAGATGTAATAGAAGGAATATTGCAGGGAAAAAGAGTTAAGAGGCAGACCAAGACCTGAGTTATTAGATGATTTGATAGCAAATTCTTATAGAGCTGAAAAGAAAAGTTGGGATATAATAGTTTGGAAGAGTTATATGCCATGGATCTGCCGTTAGTCAGTGCACTAGTAGAATAATACACATATTAGTACTTGAAAAGTGAATTAAATATTTATTTATTGATCTAAAACAGTACGAATGTTTAACTACTAATTTTTTAGCCTGTTAATCTTCTTGGAATGATTAACGATTAATGATTTCATTAATGTGGGTAGACAATTATGTGTCAATTGAAATGCGAATAATACCGTAGAGTAAAAATTGAAATCTTGATCTTTTTTGCAGTTGCTGATAATTCAAAGCTTACCTTCACTCAACAACAACAATAGCAACAACAACAACAGAATTAGAGTGATAAATGTTCAATGTTGTCATCCATGACAACATTGAGTACTATGGTATCAAATCAAATCCATTGAGCAGAGTGTGGGGTCCAAAACGGTGCAGTAAGAATAATCCGGGATGTCAGTCCGAGGAAGGGTACTACTGGAATGGAGGTTTACGTGTTGGTCTCAGTTCCTGTGTAATGCTTGAATAGGAGAGGTCAAAGAGAAAAGCCTTCAACTCAGCTGATGCTACATTAGTTAAATGCTAAAAAATGTAAACGAATGGAAGTCTCAAATAGGAGATTGACAGACGATATGATGTAGGACAGAGAGGATTTGAGACAGCCTATTCGTATCCCTACACTAGTTAAACTGGGATTCAAGGGAAGATGATGATGACGATTCAGGAAGTCAATTGCGCATAATCCAGTATTTGTCTCTAATATTCTCTTTCAATGACACGATGGAAGAGGAATCTTTTTCAATAATATTTCCCAACATCGGGGTCGTCTTCTTCCTCTTTGGTCTATGTCGCTTAGCGCAACTTGGAAGTGTACCGTACAATAGAATGGTACAATTCTAAGTTTGATTTTAAGGTATCTCTCCCTCTTAGTGGACTACCTACTGTCAGGTCCATGGTATACAAAGCCTCAACTCCTCTGCTTTCATCTTCATGTCTACATAGGAGTGGATCCCCTATCATCTATAACATTCCTTTTGATATACCAGTATCTTAGGGGGTTCTGCGTATGACGAGGTGGGCCCTCAGTGCCTTCCTCAGCTACCCCGATTTCAGCTACGGGGTACCTCAGACTTTCAGGTATCCCGTAGAATTTAGTGACGCAAACTGCGTCATCGCTTATGTGGCGAAGACGCCCCTGCCCAAAATTATTCAAATTCAAAAGTGCACCATGTGCACTCAGCTGTCTCTTAAACTACCTCATACAGATAAAACCTTGCGTAACGAAACATTTAAAACGAGCATTTTTCCATGATTCACGCTCACTGAAACTTTGATGTATCCATTTAGCTTTGAGATGAATTATTACAGTAAATCATTGTAAATGAACTGCATACTAACTTTATGATCGGCCCTAGTTCTCAATCATTCTCCTAAGACCTGTTATGTCAAATGTGCTCTCTTTATCTTTTGCTCTTTTAACCTTTTATCATGACAAAAGTATTGATGGTGCCATACCAACTGGTCTCCATTACAATAACTTCTAAAATGTCTGTATCAGTTTTCTTCTAACTTTCTTTCAATGCTTGCTCAGCTACAAGGATATACACGTAGAATCAATTGTGTGAAATCTTTGTTATGCACTGGTAGTAAATAATATCACCGGGTGTTCGCAATACGGCCTGACAATTGACTGGTGCTAGTCAGTGCTCTTATGGGCCCAGTAACGTTGTGTGGCTAGAGACATCATGCTGGGTAGCATTGAAAGAAGAACTGAATTAGACTTGTGGAATCTGATTGTGTTTTATAGATTTTTGTGTGAACCAGAGCGATTGTGTTAAATCTGGTTTTGTCCGGTCTAAGTCGTGTGAAGAATTGCACCGTGTGAAGTTGTAATGAAATTATCAATGCGTCTACGCAACAATGATGTGCTTAGGTGTTATAGTTGAAAGAGAGAGAGAGAGAGAGAGAGAGAGAGAGAGAGAGAGAGAAAGAGAAAGAGAAAGAGAGAGAGAGAGAGATGGAGATAGAAACAGAGGGAGAGAGAGAGAGAAAGGGAGAGAGGAGAGAGAGAAAGAGAGAGAAAAACAGGATCTTTTATTTGTAGATGAGAAAAATTATTCTCGACGTATATGCAATTAAACGGCGGGATTTAGCGCACTTAGTTTAGTTACGCGTCAATACACGAAGTTAAGTTAATCTTATTCGGCCTCGGTTAGTACATGGTTGGGTGACCACCTTGAATGATCGAGTGTGACAGCTTTGAATGAAAAATCCCAGGGTGATGGAAGGTTATTCTTAAATCTGCACTGGCTGCAATTGATGCGCCATTAAGAGGTAACTATTACTAACAACCATGGAAAGGAAAAGCTAAAGCTAAGGTTAAAGCTAAGGTTAACGTCAGTTCCTCACTCGAAAGCGATGTCAGTGACGGGCGAGCCCAGGATTTGAACCCCGCACATACTGATCCGCGGTCGAGTATCTTACCGACTTTGCCACTGGCTCCAGCCGGAAGGAGCAAATGTGCCATAAACAAGCATCTATATTTCTTGACCTAGTGTGCAGTTATGTTATGTTAATTAACGCATCCGAAGGCCTATGTAATACACATACTTAGATATTTTCATAAGCGAAACTCTGTGTTTATACACTTGCATTCGTCTATTAACCTGCAGGTATAGGAAAATCTAAAAAACAAACCATTAAATGAAAAAAACATGACCAAAGCATGTATTCCTTCCAAGAGAAGTTTCGAGGCTCGCTAGTATCATAGAGCTATTATTTTCTTACTCATCGTAGGGACTTGTCTATTTCCAGACTTACTCTAATCTATAGCATGAAAATGTGAACTGAGAAAAGTCATTTTCTTTAATCGTCTTTATCATTAGATTTTTTCTGGAATTTGTAATTTGCTCGGTTTCGATGTGTCTCAGTTGTTCTCGATGTTGTCATGAATGAGAGTAGCATTCTAATTTTTGTTGTGTTATGGTTAATAATTTTTAATGCCTTCCTTTATTTCCAGTTTTTGCTAATGCAGTTTTTTCGCCATTTACGAAACCTGCACCCTGCAATATTGATCGGTAATGTTCACAATGTGTTGCCATTCACTTAATTTCAATACAGTATACGATTATAAATTATTAATAATAATAATAATAATAATAATAATAATAATACTATGATGAATCTTATGGTTATTATTATTTTTATCTTTTTTAATTATAGTTTTAGATTTGACTATTAATGCACTATCACCCATCTCCCTCACCCTGAAGCCCGACCAACGGTTGATGAACTGACCAACCTACCAAAGCAGCAGTCAGACTAGACTGAGTGATGGATGATTAATACATTTAATCCCGTTCTCAGTGTTAAATACACGACAAATATATCCAAACTGCTACCGTGCAATAAATATAAAAGTACAGCATGTACATGTACAAGTATATGTCGGTTTGGTTAACTGAAAGAGGTAATATTTCGGTTTACAAAAATTATATACAGTACATGCACATAATTATATGCGTCCGAGAGTTAATGCCGCCATATACATGCACATGTGTATACATATACACTATATAAGCTTACATGTATATATATATATATATATATATATATATATATATATATACATGTATAATATATGTATATATACATGTATAACATTGTATATATATATATATATATATATATATATATATATATATAAGTGTATATAGAGACCCAGTAGGCCTAGGGATTCCTCACTTGATTGACTTTAGTATCGTAGGTCTATCTACTTGGCTGGCTAAATGTTAAGGTAGTTGGTCTACAAGGTTTATTATCGCATTTAATTTATTTATCATTTTTATTTCATTACAGTTCGTTTATTTTCTGTAACTTATTAGTCTCAGTTTTTGTTTTCATCTCAAGCAGCGCTTAAAATTATAGTGGCAGAAAATGTCAGAAATAACTCCAGGCAAGAGAGCTGTAGTAAATAAATATTGTATATTTTAATATGGAATGCAATGTACAAAATAAAAGGCACTTCAATTAATTACAAACATCACTTAAAATTATTAAAACAAATATTGATACATTTATCCTGATCGTAAGTTATTTGTGTTAAGAAAAATAGAAATAAGGAAATAATAAAATAATATAAACACAGGATCTATCAACCATAATCCTGGTATTGACACATTAAATAAAAATATTAGAGAGGTCAAGATCAATCCTGGATGTACCTCAATCCCTATCATGATCTTAAGTTCAGTGCTTAATACAGGGGTATGAGTGTGATAATTAAGTGGCTGAATTATGCTGTTTGACAGGAAATTTACAGATACGAAGTGGCAGAGCCAGTGGCGAAGTCGGTAAGATACTCGACCGCGGATCAGTAGATGCGGGTTCAAATCCCGGGCTCTCCCGTCACTGACATCGCTTTCGAGTGAGAAAACTGAAGTTAATCTTAGCTTTACCAGCTTTACTTTTACTAGATAAATAAGAACAATATTTAAACAAATAATTAACAGGATTGTTTTCTTTTGGTAAACAGGATTGTTTTCTCAAGGAATGACGCCCCTGCCCAGTTAGTCGAAGCTGAGGAAGACATAGGGGGCCATCTCGTCATAAGAAAAATGCCACAAAGATAAGCGTGTATCAAGAGGAATGCTATAGATGATACAAAGTATGTGAACATGAAGAGTAAAACGGAAGATATCGATGAGTGGAAGCGTTCTATACCATGGACCTGCCAGTAAGCTGTGCACTAAGAGAGAGTGATAGATAGGTTCTGTCATACATAGGAACTCTTATGCTCCATCGTACAACGTATTCATACTGTAAATTAGGAACTCAAACATGCCCTAGAGCACAGTACCACATCACATTCAGCAATTATCTTATATACAATGCAAATATAAATTCGAAGAAAATATACAAAGTAGAATAAATATCCTGTTTCAAAATTAAACTTGGAAAATTGCTAGGAAGTTGGAAATACTATTTTCTTTGCAATAAACTGAAATAGTACAAAACAGATTTGCATCTCAGCCATTCGCTTTACAGATACTTTTAATTTGTATAGTACCTCTTCATTATAAGAATAAATTCAATATCATCTCAAGATCGATTAGCAGTTTAAACTTTGGATTTTCTATTCACTGCGGATCAAAATATGAAAGTTGCAATTCAAAGAAGTATAATCAAAATTTTTTCATTTAAGAAGGAAGTTGCGATCGATTGCACAGCGTAAGTAGAGTTTTACAAAATTGCAGGATTTGGTAGAGACATTGCAGTATTTGCTTCGTAGTAATTTTGTTCAAGCGTCATGATATCGTAGTAGAGAAAAATCAGAAAAATGTATTAAATTTTATTTAGAAGGCAATAATTAAACGTAAAACGGAGAAAACTAATTTTTACAACTAAGACACCATCATCTCTAGCAAATTAAACATTTACTAACATTTTGTTACAAAAAAGAGCGCAAAAATTATGTAAACTGAATTACTTCTCTGATTAAATTACATCTAAGGAATCTGAATCTCTGTAAAGCAAAGAGTAAACAAATAGCCTAATCAATAAGCTTAATCAACATCAAAAGATCAATAATCAAACATCATGACTAAATCAATCCATTTATTATCTACTTATCTAACACAACATTAACTTACTTTGTGTATAAACATTTTGTTTAATAAGTTAAGTCAGATTAAATCTGGTTTAAGTTCGCTTTAGCTAGTTTAAGGAGGTTAAATCTGGTATCTGGCCAAATTTGATATAGGCCTAATTTTTTATGACTCACTTGATTTTAGTACTCTTTATCTACGTGAAAAGAAATATTAGAATTAATCCAATTGCTTTCATGTGAAGTGGTTGTGCACCGAATTTGAATCACTTGTCCACTGGTAAATTTCTTTTTCTAACACTATTTGGCTGTGTAAAAGACTCCTCGAGAAGTTCTTCGAGAATTATTCTTATAGAAACTTCTGAAAATATAACCGATCAAGTATATCTTTATCTCTCTCTCACTTTCTCACACTCTACCATTTTCTCTCTCATTCTCTCTCTCTCTCTCTCACTCCCTCTATGTATCTATCTCTCTCATTCTCTCTTTCTCTCTCACTCTCTCTTTCTCTTTTTCTCTCTCTCTCATTCTCTCTTTCTCTCTCACTATCTCTTTCTCTTACTCTCTCTCTCGATATATATATATATATATACATGTATATATATATATATATATATATATATATATATATATACCGTATATCTACCTCTCTCTCTCTCACTCTCTCACTCTCTCACTCGGGCTCTACTCTTCAGATTGTAAATTTAGTTTTACAATAAACCTATCGGGTTAAACGCACGCTATCTAGAAACACATATCCACAATGACAGCTGGCACTGCCGGCACCAATCGTTTCAGTTATGACAAGCAGTTAGTTAGTAAGTGAGGCAGTCAGGCGTATTAACAGGCAGCTGTAGATCAGTGGAGCTATGCTTGGTTGTATTCTTCTTCACCCTGCTCGTCTGCCACAAACGTCTTGTTCTCACAACCGTCCTGATGATGCCAATGGTCAGCTACCTCAGTGACGTCCTGGTCGTCTAGGATCTGAACCTCGTCAGCCTTGTTGCTGCTGCGTGGAATGCCCTGCGATGAATATATGAATCGATGAATCACTGTATCGATTAGTCAATGAATTTATTAGTCAATGAAACGATTAGTTATTGAATTAACCAGTCAATAAATGAATTTGTCGATGAATCGATTAATCAATGAATCGATTAGTCAATGAATTGATTAGTCATTGAATCGATTAGTCAATGAATTGATTAGTCATTGAATCGATTAGTCAATGAATTGATTAGTCTTTGAATCGATTAATCAATGAAACGATTAATCAATGAATCGATTAATCAATGAATTAACTTAACAGTGAACGGATTAGTCAGTGAATTCATGAATATGTGAATAAATGAATTAGTATATCAATGGAATAATGAAAGAACAAATTAATCATTGAATTAGTGAACCAATGAATAATGAATCATGAATAATGAATCAATGAATAAATTAATCAACAAGACAATGAAACGATAAATTAAGGATTTTGCCTTTTATGATTCAGTGAATCAATGAAACAATCAACCAATGAATTAATGATTCTTTAATTTAATGTATCAACGAGTCAATGAGGCAGTCAGTCAGTCAATCAATCAATCAATCAGTTAGTCAGTCACTCAATAAATCAATCAGTTGGTCAGTCTGTCAGTCAAGCAACTAGTCAATTAGCGAGTCATTCTACAAATTTGTCAGTCATTCAGTTAATCAATCAATCGGTAAGTCAGTTAGTAATTAATTCGTTAGTCAATGAACTAATCAACCAATCACACTATCACACAATCAATCAGTTGAAAATTTTTGCAATTCAAATTCTGTCTATTTTCATTTCTATTCTTCTTCTTTTTCTGTCTGTTTGAAATAAACACAGTTCTCTCTCTCTCTCTAACAATCAACTGGTGGATGAAAATTAAAACTAATTTAATTTAATTACTCTCAGATAGCTTTAAGCAACCATCCGAATGCTATATTGTCAAGTGGTAAAAGTATTCAATGCATACGAGATATTCGATGCCAGTTGCCGTGTTTCTTCTGGAATTCTTCTGCAAGTCATTTTTAAAAATCAATGCAATATACAAATAATATAATATCATCAGCATCATAGTAATGTAATAATCACTTCATTTATGAAAAAGAAATGGCAGTTAGAATAAAGTTTTATAATGCCTCAAGAAGACTAAAAATGTTGACAATTTAGAAAGTATCTGAAGGAATTTTAATGCATAGGAGTATGTTGATTGTTGACCAAATGTTGAAAGCGAAATCCTTTAGAGTGATACAATAAAATAAAGCGATCGTTAACGTCAGCTTTCTCATTCACAAGCGATATCAGTGACGGGCGAGCCCATGATTTGAACTCTGCACATAATGATCCGCGGTCGAATATCTTACTGACATCGCCACTGGCTCCTTCCATGAAATGAATGCATTGTTTCCTCTTTATATCTATTCATTTCTGGGAGATGTCTTCATTATCAATAGTGATTCCTGAATTTAAGGAAAACTGTATGCATTGGATATGCTATTTAACAGTACGATATTGAGAGACAGGATGTGTATGTGCGTGCCCATGTGTGTGTGTGTGTGTGTGTGTGTGTGTGTGTGTGTGTGTGTGTGTGTGTGTGTGTGTGTGTGTGTGTGAAAGTATGTGCGTGTGAGAGAAAGAGAGATAAATTGAGGAAGAATAAGACTAACATTTGATAATCTATCGGCCATGTTCTATTTCTACATCATGATATTAAATAAAGACAATAGTTTAGCAACAATTTGTTATGCCTCTTATAAAATTACGTGATTTAAGATTAACAAGAACAGATTAAGACAAGAATGAATTACTATTGATTCATTTGTGATTCTACAACGTCTAAAAAGCTAAAAGCTAGTCAGTTATGCATATATGCACAAATTAAGAAAGAAATTAGGTTTATGAATTTAACTATCACTCCCCATACATACGTTGTATTCAATACTTGTCGCAGTATTTCTTCTGGAAGTTTTCTGTAAAACAGTAAAATAGAAGAGTAAAATATAACTTCATCAAAGTTTAAAAGCTGGTAAAGTTAACGTCAGTTTCCTCACTCGAAAACGATGTCAGTGACGGACGAGTCCAGGATTTGAACCACGTACATACTGATCCGCGGTCGAATATTTTACCGACATCTCCACTGGCTCTCGGCTGTGGCGATGCATTCACAAATGCGTAACAAATGCACTTTTCCGTCTTTTATGCGATTTTAAGCGTTACAAATGCAATTTTCCGCTAGCATCCTTCATTTAACTGATTGCCAAAAATTTGGCAAGCACCATGTATTGACCACGCACAGGCTGCTCATCGGTTTTGATTTGATTCCAAAGTGCTCGATGTTGTAATGGACTTCAGTAGCACTTTGCTCGCTTTGTTGTTTTTGTTGGTTTAACAAACTGACGCGAGATTCCGGGGAAACTGGATCATTTCAATTGACTTGAAAAAATAAAATTGATAATTTTTTACAATTTCTTCTTCGTTCATTAAAGGACGATTTAAAAATTTCTTTTTGCAGGAGAGTTTTTGCTTAGTTGTTTTTTTCTTCGCAATTATTAATTATATATGCTTATCATTAGTAGCCTTAAACCCTCTGAGAGAGGCTTAGGTTTATTGTAAACACATTTAACGCTCTTTATTTGACAGAAGAAAAGTATGAGGACCTTATAAATCGATAAGATAAATCGATAGTCAGTTGATGCAGATTCTGTTTGAGAATTCCCTGGCATTGACCTTTGCGGAGGAAACGGCCGCTAAATTCGTTTTGATTGATGAATAAATTGATTCACATTGTACTTAAGATAGTTGACATTTGAAAGAATTTTCATTTAATTTTTATTGTTGTTATATGGAATATAACTGCAACGATAAATGTAAGCATATAAGAAAATTATTGTATATGTGTGATAAATGGCATAACATTTTAGGGAGTGGTTGAACCACTGCAGAATAGGGCAACCACAAACAGTATGCTGCGTGTATGTAAGATGCGTCTAAGGCAAATGCTGTGGATGGCAAGAGGAGACCAATCTCACCATGAAATATTAACCACAGGATTAAATGATAATTAAGCGATCTAACTGAGGAAGAGGAAGGTAACGGGAAACCAACTCAGATGCCACACTTTTCAAAAAGTATTGTCTACTTAAGGTATGAATAAAGCATAGTCTTTGTGAAAGGATAAACTTGATGATCTAAGGAGTGCTCTTATGGAGCGTGAGAAAGCAAACTTTCAGTAAAAATATATAGATTGAACCTTCCACTTGGCAGTAAACTTAAGATGGGACGGCATAAACTGATAAAAAATATCGTATAGATGATGTATGAAGCACTTACGTTGTATTCAATACTTGTCGCAGTGCTTCTCCTCGAGCCCTTCTGTAACACAGTAGAATAGTATATCTTATTAAGATATGCTCACCAGAATAAACCCTCATCGGTGCTACCTCTATATTTACCTCTGTCTCTATTTTACTAATGGCAGATCTATGTCTTTATTCTCTCTCTCTCTCTCTCCCTCACTCTCTCTAGTGTTTTGCTAAATAACATTTGCAGTGTTGCATA
Organism: Enchytraeus crypticus; assembly: GCA_905160935.1. Classification (NCBI taxonomy): domain Eukaryota; kingdom Metazoa; phylum Annelida; class Clitellata; order Enchytraeida; family Enchytraeidae; genus Enchytraeus; species Enchytraeus crypticus. The sequence goes on along the minus strand of CAJHZI010000473.1, from coordinate 284,746 downwards.
TTTTTAATTTATATTAGGCCTTCGTATTATCGTATTCAAAAAATTACTGAAGTGATCACTAAGTTAATTCACAAACCTATAAAGAAAACTTAAATTTAGCCTTTTGCTTGGGCAAATAGTGCTTCTAAGGTGATTTATCGTGGCCTTCTTCAGCCCCATCTTAGTTAAAATAAGAATTTTATAAGAAACTCTAACTGATTTCTCATAAATCGATCAATAATGAATATTGATTCAATAAGATTCAATAAAATAAATCATCTTGGAGATGCGAACTTACGGTTTGGAGAGTCTTTAATTCATATAGTTACACACTTGCCAATCTGGTAACTTTAGTCGCTGATTTTACAAATTTCACTGAGCACAACTTCTAATTAATTAAATTCGATACTCTAAATTACATTTCAAAACCAATCGGATTTTTTTCTCTTTAATAATTGAACTGCTGATAATTGATTTTGATTCCCCGTGTTGTGTCCGGGTTGTTGAAGAATTAACCAACTAGTGACTGCACGTGTCATAGAAGGCGACTAAAGCACTAAAATCCACACCAACGTCAGCAAATGCATGCGGTTGGTGAGCGCCTAGGCTCCAGAAATTGCTACAAAATGTAAGCAAATGGAAAAGTCTCAAATAGGGGATTGACTGATGTTACGCTGTAGGACAGAGAGGACTGGAGAAAGTCTATTCGCATCCCCACCCTGGTTGAACTGGGATTCAAGGGGAGAAGATGATGATGATGATGATTGATCTAGATCTTAGGCTTCTTGTTGTTTAGTTGAGCGTATTACTCTCTCAATGATCGCCAGGCTATAGGTTTACTGTCGGTATTAATTATTTAATTATTAATTATTAAACGTGTAATTAAGCATTCTGGGTTTTTAAAAGTGTCATTTTAATATTATGCCATTTTGTCTGGGTCTTTAGAAGCCATTGTAAGTATATAAAATATATAAATAAAATATAAATAAATATATATGTATATATAATATATATGTATATACATTATATATTTATATACATGTATATATATATATATATATATATATATATATATATATATATATATATATATATATATATATATAATGTCACACAGGGAAAATTATGCTTCAAACAAATGTACGCTTTGTGTTCAGTCTTCAGTCTAATACTAGTTTAAATATTGAAAGCTGCACAAAATTGAAATAAATATTGCACAAAATTATACGTACGTTGTTGTTCTCGACCCCAGTAGATGTATTTCTTCTTGAGCTCTTCTGTAAATCAGCGAAACAATTAGTATTATACAAAACCTTATTTTATTAAAAGCGTTGTCGATGTAATGTTCCAATTTCAGGTAATGTTAACTATTGAAATTCTCCCATCGGTAGGCTCGCTACGTCTTCATGTCGTAACAATTTGTGGATATCTGTTAGGGCTTATATAAACATGGCGTCACGGTGGATCCTTTTGATTTGATTTTGATTCCCCGTGTTGTGTCCGGGTTGTTGAAGAATTAACCAGCTAGTGACTGCACGTGTCATAGAAGGCGACTAAAGCACTAAAATCCACACCAAGGTCAGAAAATGCATGCGGTTGGTGAGCGCCTAGGCTCCAGATCCTTCAGATCAGACCCTTCTTGAGTTTACTGCCAAGTGGAAGGTTCAATCTACATATTTTTACCCAAAGTCTGCTTTCTCACGCTCCATAAGAGCACTCCTTAGATCAACAAGTTAATCCTTTCATAAAGACTATGCTTTATCCATACCTTAAGTAGCCAATACTTTTTGAAAAGTGTGGCATCTGAGTTGGTTTCCCGTTACCTTCCTCTTCCTAAGTTAGATCGCTTAATTATCATTTAATCCTGTGGTTAATATTTCATGGTGAGATTGGTCTCCTCTTGCCATCCACAGCATCTGCCTCAGACGCATCTTACATACACGCAGCAGACTGTTTGTGGTTGGTTAAGCAGACTATAATTGAAAGTATCAACTAAATTTGGTACTTCCCGTGATGTGTCTCTCTAATTAAGAATGAGCAACCATAAACTTCAATCTAAGACAACTAATTGGAAAAGAGACGATTAAGCAAAAACTGAGGAAAGCAAAGGGAAGCCACTTCAGAAGCCTTTTCAAAGGCTATAAACTACATTAAGGCGAAGATAATATTTAACTTTTTTGACGGAATTAAACTGTTGAACGCAGACGTGCACCTCATGGAGCGTGAAAGCTGACTGTGAATGGGAATATGTACTTTGATATAGGAATATGTACTTTGATATAGGAATATGTACTTTGATATAGGAATATGTACTTTGATATAGGACTATGTACTTTGATATAGGAATATGTACTTTGATATAGGAATATGTACTTTGATATAGGAATATGTACTTTGATATAGGAATATGTACTTTGATATTGGAATACGTACTTTGATATTGGATATGTTCATTGATATTGGAATATGTACTTTGATATAGGAATATGTACTTTGCTATGTAGGCTGCTTTGAGTCTGCTTTTTTGAAGTACACTAAAGGATATTGAGAGAGAGAAGTATGGGGGAGAGAGTTCGAGAGAGTTCGAAAGAGAAAGAGAGAGTAAGAGAGTGAGTGAGAAGGCGAGGGAGATTGAGATATAGAGTGAGAGATAGAGATAGAGAGAGAGAAAGAGACAGTGAGTGAGAGAGAGATTGGGATGGAGAGTGAGAGTGAGAGAGATTGGGATAGAGAGCTAGAGATAGTGAGAGAGAGAGAAAGAGAGACAGAAAGAGAGAAAGAGAGAGAGAGAGAGAGAGAGTGAGAGGACACACAGAGTGAGAGAGAAAGAGGGAGATCGTAGAACGGTTAGAATACATTGTTGTTACCTACATTATATTCTACGCTGGCAGCTGTGCTCCTTCTGGACCTCTGAAAATAAAATAAATAAAATTTATGCTAAATCAAAATATCTAGAAAGTAGTATAGAAATCTGTAGAGCTGCGAAAGTGTTTTCGAAATACATTTCATTATTGTTCATATGAAAAAATCACAGCAGAATTAAAAGCTAAATCTAAGGCACAGGCCTAGCCTTGATCCAGATCTAGCCTTGAGATTTAGGTGAACCGGATGTTTGTATTGTTGTTCTGCCAGAGTTTTTAACTTAGCTTTATAGCTAATAGCTAGCCCTAACCATAAACCTATCTCTAAACCTAAATAGTGACGTGAGCGACAATCGAATCTAGCTCGTCAGTATCTAAAGCCTGACACCGTAGCCACTGGACTACGGCAGCTTTCCATCGACTGTGATTTAATAGAACGATATAATGGAGCAAGCATAAAATCTGTCTATACATGTAAATGTAAAAAAAGCTCATAAAGCTAATGTTGACGTCAATTTCCTCACTCGACTACGACGTCAGTGACGGGTGAGCCCAGGATTTGAACCCCTCACATACTGATCCGCGGTCGAGTATCTTACCGACATCGCCACTGGCTTCAGCCAGTGTATAGTGTTTAACCAATTAGAACACTCTAAATTTACTTCTGTGGCATAAAATAAATACAGGTGAACCGGCTAGACGATTCAACTGCTGTTATCTATAATCTGGGTGGAATGTTTTGAACTCGTCAGTATATCCAAGTTATAAGAAAGAGAAAGACATGAAGAAAAGAAAAGGAGGAAAGATAAAGGATAAGAGACAGAAAAGCAGAGAAAGAAATAGAGGATATAAAATATATTGACATGTAATAAATTATTATAAATAAATGAATAGATAAAAACAAATAAGTAGACATTAATTACGTTGAATTCGATGCTTGCGGCCGTATTTCGTCTTGATCTCTGCAATGGTTTTATAATATATGCACATCTTATTTAAATATATGCCATAATGCAAGTGAGTAAATACATATTAATAGAGTATCATTAATATCGCATTCGAGGGATCAAACTGACGTTAACATCGTCTTTACTTGTACAGGATTTTTAACTTAAACTTTTTTATTTGTTTTCATGTTTTAACTGCAATCAATAGCATAATTAACTAGAAACTAAACAAATAATAAAAAAATAAGAGGGTTATCACAAGTTTTATGGGTTATACATGTAGTACTGCAAATATTATTAATATACAAATTGTTTAATTACTAGCCCTAAATAAATTGAGTCAAGATTTAATTAAAATTAAAATTAGACTGAGATAGTGTAAGAAGGAGAGAAAAACAGAGAAATTAAAACTTTCGGTAAGCTTTTTATCAGTAACGGACTTCAAATTACGAGTAGGGTTTCATTAGAGCTGCTTTCAATTGAAATATTGCTATATGGCAGCTAAAGCGAACGAGCTTGATGTTGTCATACGTCTTTATTCACTCTCATCAACGATATATTCAACTTGTCTTCAAGTTCCTTAGAAAAATCCAGTTTAAAGAGATCATGTTAATGTTAAATTCCAGACACTAAATACAACAGTATTCCGGCTTAAGGTTAACAATAGGGTCATGCAATGGACATTCGGGTTAATTGTTATGATGGGTTATTGTTAAGTAGAAATTGTTAAATTGAAATATAAAACAAGCAACTTAATGTACATCGAAGGGATTTTCCACTACGATATTTGGAAGAGAGTGCCTGTATGTTCCCGGATACTCGACAGTCCACGGATCAACGTCAAAGTCCTCCACGTAATCCACCAGCTTCCTGTGCTTGGGCAGAGCGGGACCCCAGTACTTAGTGGGCGTAACGATTGCCTTCATCCGCTAGAATATAGTGTATCAATCAATCAATCAGTCAGTCTATCAATCAATCAATCAAGCGATCAGTTAATCAATCAATCAATAAATATGTAAATCAATCAATTAACCGATCAATCGATCAATCAATCAATAAATTAATTGATCGATTAATTAATAGATCGATCAATCAATTAATAATGCATGTACGTATAACTTTCATAAGGTTTACGTTTGTGATTACGATGCTTCCAATGTTAGCTACTCTTTACCTGGGTTTGAACCCGATGGCTCAGCAGTTAGATGTGCCCTAACTGAGCCACTAAACAGGACAAGTAGTTGATTTTAACGGAATAATAAAAATATGACGAACTTTAAATATACATGTATATTGTTAAATATCTGGTCGGTGGTTTAGTAGGTTTACGTGGACAATATAGCTTATATATATATATATATATATATATATATATATATATATACAAGTATATACATGGATAAAAGAATATACAACTATTTAAACAGACAAACAACTTGCTCTACTACTGGACTACTGGAAACTTTTAAAAATGTGAACAAATCTACGTGGCTCTCTGACAAAGTCAATCAAAACGTAACATGATTTCAAACGAATCAACGAGTTGATTTATTCATTGATCTCACCTGACAGAAAGTTCCCTCCTGTTGGATGAAGGCAATGACAGCGAATATTGGAATCCACATCACAGAACATAGGGCCATGAGCCAGCCCAAAACCTCCGCCCATTTAGGGTAGACGATGTTTATGTACTTGGGCGTCTTGTACGTAACCCATTGGTATATCAGCACAAACTGTACAAGTAAAGCATTCATGCAAATGATGATCTATGTTGAAATCCATCATTTTTAATACGACATGTGGACTAATTGATTGAATTAATTGAAGATTGAATGATTGCTTGATTGATTTATTGAATAACTGACAGACTGACTGATAAATTGATTGTTTAAGTGATTGCTTAACAAATTGCTTGACTGCTTGTTGGTTTATTTAATTAATTGTTTGATTCATTGATTGATTGGCTGACTGATTGGTTGATTGGCTGACTGATTGGTTGATTGGTTGATTGAATGATTGATTTTTTAATTGATTACTTTGTTGATGGTTTGACTGATTGTTGATTTATTGTTTGATTGATTGCTTGACTGTTTGATTGATTAATTAATTAATAGTTTGCTTGGCTGATTGATTGGTTGATTGAACGATTGATAGATTGGCTGATTGATTGATAGATTGATTGATGAAACACACCCCTAGTATCCCTGGGGTTCCTATAAACCAGCAGAACCTCCAGAAAAAGAGTCGACAGTTTGTGGCGCCCGTCATGATGCTGATGTCCTGTCCAAACCTTCTTACACCTGTCAGCAGTATATACTTGTGCATGTATATATATATATATATATATATATATATATATATATATATATATATATATATATATATATATATATAAGGGAGGCATAAGGGGAACACCGCACTTCAAACAGAATCCTCAAGAATAATAGTATATCAAAAGACATATTAGATGATTTAAAGATCCATTCGTATGTGGGCATGATGATGAAAAAGGAAGATAGAGATGAGTAGAGGCGTTTTATACCATGGACCTGCCAGTAGGTAGTGTACTGATATATATATATATATATATATATATATATATATATATATATGCATATATATTTATACATATATGTATATACACTGTATATACATATGTATACATATGTACATATATATATATATATATATATATATATATATATATATATATATATACAGGCTGGAGCCAGTGGCGATGTCCGTAAGACACTCAACCGCGGATCAGTATATACGGGGTTCAAATCCTGGGCTCTCCCATCACTGACAACGCTTTCGAGTGAGAAAACTGACTTTAAAAGTAGCTTTACCAGCTTTATATATATCGCAATTTTTAACATTGGCCTACATGTATGTGATAGACAATAGTTGACAACTAAGAGAGTGAAGAATGAGAACTAGAGATAATGAGATAAAGGAGAAGAGAGGTGTACAAGAAGGAATTACAATAATAACAAGAATAAGGTTTAACTTAGAGATAAGCAAAGATCAGTGAACAAACCATAGATCCAGGATATCGCTAATGTTTCCACGATACCCACAAACACAAGGTTCCAACCACTACAAAACTGGTTCATTAACTCCAGCATATATTGTCCACCCTAGCCAATCAATCAATCAATCAATCAAGCAATCAATTGCTCAATCAATCAATCGAACAATCACTCAATCAATAAATCAAACATACAATAAATAAATAAATCAATCAATCAAACAGCCACAATCAATCAATCGAACAATCACTCAATCAATAAATCAAACATACAATAAATAAATAAATCAATCAATCAATCAAACAGCCAATCATGCAAGAAAGTTATAAATTAATCATTAGTCAATAAATCAATCAAACAAACAAAACAATCATGCTAGAAGGAAACAATTTATGCATTAATCAATGAATTAATTATTCAAAATGCATTAATCAATAAATTAATTATTCAAATTAATATATACAACTTTTAGTTGCAAGAATAACTGCTAAATAATTTATTATGGCTAAAAATGGAAAAGCTGCTTTAGGCTTAAATTATTTTACATTTATTTTATACATGTATACACATGTATGTCAAGACTCAAGTGAAGGGAGAGATATATAATCCCACATACTCAGAGTTAAAGGGAGAGAGAGAGACAGAGCGAGAGAGAGAGAGAGAGAGAAAGAGAACAGCAGTGACAGAAGAGAGGATACTTACACCGGTACAAAGAGGAAGACCAAGTAGATATAGAGAGGAACAGAGTGAGACGACGACCTTGAACTTGTGAGGTTTGAGGAATTGAAACTGATCCAGCACAGCCGTCACTATCGTCTCTACAGTTACAAACTGCAGAACAACACATCGACGATGATATCTAGGACTGTGGATTAGTTCAAATATCCGTTCATCGATTAATGGTTGTGAATGCGATTGAATTGACAGTAAGAACAACAACAAGAACAAAGTATATGTGTGAGAGAGAGAAAGAAAGAGAGAAAGAGAAAGGGAGAGAGAGAGAGAGAGAGAAAGAGAGAGAGTTTTGGATTCTTATAGGTGAATATAGAATTAGAATATATGAATTAGGATAATTAAGATAGCGAGATATAATCTACACTAATGCTAGAAGAACAGAGTTGCTTTTCAAATGACAACCGCTCGTGTATATAGAATTTTATTTCTTAGTTTTTGTTTTTACAATCGTCAGTATTTATTCCTTTATTTATTACTATTTATATATTTATTATTTTTCACTATTTATTCCTTCCACCCATGATTATCAGTAATTATTAGTAGTCCTAGTTGCCCTGTTGTAGTGCATCGATTGCAACCAGCGCGGATTTAGGAATAACCTTCCATTATCCTGGGGATTATTTTCATTAAAATCTTTCAACACTCGCCTTTCTTGGAATCAATCAAGTCCCACCAAGGTGCCCATTCATATACTAGCCGAGCCAGGACTGACTAGTAGTCGTTTGACCAGTCAGTCCCACAATCATCTGACTAGTAAACTGACTAATCAACTGATTACTTAATTGCCAATTCATCTGACAACTAGTCAACTGACTATAGAGATAATTTATAAACTGACGAGTCAAAGTCAACGATTGTTAAACAATGCTTTAAACTGGCTAGTCAGAGGACAAGTCAAGAATCTGATCTCGCTGACTTACTGACTAATCATCTGACTCAAGCGCTACCAGGAATGAATCTCTGTAAAAAGTTGGTGCAATTTGAATCGTTTCCGTACGATTCATGGTAGATGCAGAGAAACTGAGTTTCGCTGGAGTATTTGTGATTGGCCACTTTGCGACTTCGGCCAACCTCAACACATGAAACATATCGTTGAGGAGTGCCCTCTAACCCGCCTACCGGGTGGACTGTCTACGCTAAGTTGCCTTACAAGTGAAGCAGCTATCTGGATTAACGCATACGCTAAATAAATAAATAAATCTGACTAGTAGAGAGTCAGATGACTAGTAGAGAGTCAGATGACTAGCAGAGTCAGATGACTCAATACCTGGGTGTTGACGCCCATGGACAGAAGCATCATGAAGAAGAGGATGGTCCATAGAGGCGACACTGTGGTCTTGGTCGCTGCATAGGGGTAGACGATGAATGCGAGGCCTGGTCCTGAAAACAGAAAACATTGCCAGTTAAATATTGTTAGACATCGCCAGTTAAATATTGTTAGACATCGCCAGTTAAATTAGAATGTCTCAATAGTGCAATGGAAAACGTCATGAACTTTTAAATGACAGATCCTGAGGTGAAATGAACCCTCCTTGGTTCGAATCCCAGCCGCGCTGATCTGAGAATCAATTCTCGGACATTCACTGGACTGGTTATACGGAAAATTTATTAAATTGTCTAATGGATTAAACATGTGGTGTTCAAAAGTGATAGATATCAACATAGTTTATCATTTCACTATAATGCGTGTTTACTTTCTTTTACTTTAAATGCTGTTAGACATCAAACTGACTTTAACATTAGCTTTACCAGCTTTATTTCTACTGACGATGGTATAGGGGCCCACCTCGTCAAAGCAGAATCCCCCAAGAATAATGGTATATCAAAAGAAATGTTATAGATGATTTAAAGCTCCACTCGCACAGTACAGTGTGTGGACATGACGAGGAAAACGGAAGAAAGAAAAGAGTGGAAGCTTTATATATCACGGACCTGCCAGTAGGCAGTGCACTTAGAGAGAGAGCAAGAGAGAGTTTATTTTTAGTTATCTATTATTACTTACTTTGGAGACTAGGATCGTCGCAAATTAGACGAACATGCTAAGGTAGATTCCAGCCAGTTCTGTCATTCTATATTATCTAAAGCTCGTACCACACGACTCGTTTAATAATATCTTATACTAAGTGGGGCCAACCGCACCAGGAGGGCTCAACACGTGGTAGTTTATATACATTGATAAAAATTGTAATGCATCTTTACATTTGTGGGGACGTCCTTGACGTCATCCCTGTATGAGGAAACGGACGCTAAACCTTTATTATTATTATTTTTTATTTGCCCTGGGCTGTATAAGGCTCTGGGCTAAAATATAAGATAAAAAGACTTTATTTAATTAAAAGAAAGATGAAAAATATTTAAAATAGTTCCTCTACGCTCTGGGAGGCCGCATTCGCCAATGTGCCACGAATATATTATTATTATTATTATTATTATTATTATTATTATTATTTTGAATACTAAACGTTGCTGATCATCATTATCATTATTATTATTAGTATTATTATTATTATCATCATTATTATTATTTTGAAAGTTAAACGTTGCTGATCATTATTATTATTATTATTGTTACTATTATTATTATTATTGTTAATATTATTATTATTATTATTACTATTATTATTATAACTGACTAGAAGCGAGTCTGACTAGAAGTTATTATTATAACTGACTAGAAGCTATTGAGACTCCTCTCACCCTGATCTGCCACATCTTGGACGGTAGTGTTGAGCGTGGTGGCCAGGTAGCCTAGGAAGCTGAAGACTACCAGCCCGGCCAGGATCCCGGTAAAGTAGTTGGTGATAGTAACGATGAGAGAGTCCCTGAGAGTGTTGTTGTGGAAGCGGCTGTAACTGGCTAGGGTGCAAAGGCCCCCCCAACACGTCGACATGCCGAAAAATATCTGCACCGCTGCGTCGCACCATACCTAAAATATTAAGCACGAAAGTATAGTGTATAAAGCATGACTAAGTGTTGTAGTGTACAGCAGTTTAATGGTGAAGTGAAGGCATGACTGAGTGTTATACAAGATATTAGGGCTCGAGGAACACGAGGCAAAAAGACGAGAGAGAGAGAGGGAGAGAAAGAGCGATAGAGAGAGATAGAGAAAGAGGGAAATGGATACAGAGAAAGAGAGAGAGAGAAGGAGAGAGAGAGAGAGAAAGTGAGAGAGTGAGAGAGAGATAGAGAGTGAAAGAAAGAAAAAAGGGAGACAGAGAAAGAGAGACAGAGAGAGAGGAAGGTAATGAGAGAGAGAGAGAGACTGCGAGAGAGTGATAGAGTTGTGTTAATTAATTGCAGCTCAATCAATGTATACACTATACACATTACACAGAGCATATATCTCAAGTTCAAGAGAGGTCCCAACATAAACGGCCGTCAGATAGAACTCAAATAAATCTATATCTGGCTGATTATCGATTTATCTGACTATCGACCTATCTGACTATCGATCTAGTAGTTAGATCGATAGCCAGATAGATCGATAGTCAGATAGATCGATAGTCAGATATATCAATAGTTAGATAGATCGATAGTTAGATCGATTTAAACTATAGAATGGATACAAGTGAACCGCTAACCGAGGCGTCGGCCAGTTTGTTGAAGTCTGGTTTGAAGTAGGCGATGATACCCAGTGAGGCTCCCTCCAGCGTACAACCTCTTATCACGAGAATGATCAGAGCAACGTATGGGAAAAGAGCTGTCACGTACACCACCTGTTGTACAATAAACACTGTCACATACACCACCTGTTGTACAATAAACACTGTCACATACATCACCTGTTGTACAATAAACACTGTCACATACATCACATGTTGTACAATAAACACTGTCACATACATCACATGTTGTACAATAAACACTGTCACATACATCACATGCTGTACAATAAACACTGTCACACACATCACCTGTTGTACAATCAACATTGTCACATACATCATCTGTTGTACAATAAACGTTGTCACATGCATCATCTGCTGCATAATAAACATCACCTGTTGTACAATAAACATTGTCACATACATCACCTGTTGTACAATAAACAGTGTCACATACATCAAATAAATATATAAATAAATATATATATATATACATATATATATATTTATTTAATTATTTTTACAGTACCTGAATCTAACGTCTTTTCTTGTTAACCTAGCCAATAAGTCTAAACCCGTTATTACATTACTGTTTTAATCATGTGAATAAAATAATTGTGGAGATCATAATTCAGTTTAACATTTTAAAATCCTATATATCCGTGTACATGTGAGTCGAAAATTTTTTGCCACTTCAGAAAAATCTGACATTAAATGTAAAGTTCTGGTTTTAAATTAGAATTAAATGGAACAACTTGAGACTAATTTAAGAACGAGTTGAGCGTTTCTCTCAGCGTAATTTGATTCTTTAAAAATTCTGGGTACTTTAACTTTCTGCTCAAAAGTACTACTTTTTGGTTAAGTAGTATGAAGTTTTACTTAAAGTAAAATTATGATCAAGTACTTGGACTTTAACTTTTACTTTCAGTAAAATTGACTGGAGCTACTGGCAATGTCTGTAAGATACTCGATCGCTGATAAGGTTTAATGGCCGTTTCCTCATACCAGGATGATGTCAGGGAAGCCAACATTAACAACAATTACAGGATGATTAGAGCTTTGCATCCTGGGCTCGCCCTTCACTGACATTGATTTAGAGTTAGGAAACTGACGTTAACATTAGCTTTACCACGTTTTGCTTTTACAGTTAAATAGTAAGTATTGAGAAAAATTTAAACTCTTAAAATTTGATTCAATTTTAATTATACTATAGTATCACTGATAGTATTAGTCGAAATTTAATTTTTTTGAGAGATTGATTGAGAGAATTGATTGATTGAATGATTGAATGGATCGATTGGGAGATTGATTGAATGATTGATTAGATTGATTGAATGATTGAATAGATTGATTGAATGATTGAATAGATTGATTGAATAGATTGATTGAATGATTTGATAGATTGTGATTGAATGACTGAATAGACTGATTGGAGATTGATTGAATGATTGAATAGATTGATTGAATGATTGATTGATTGGGTGATAGATCGATCAATTGGTACCTTTCCGGTGGTCCTGATTCCATTGACGATGGAGAAGAATGTGATACACCAGGCTCCCAGTAAGCACAGAGCGAGATCCCAATATGCCGGTCCCATCACATCAATACCACTGGTTATTCTTAACACTCTCCGACTGCATCAATCAATCAATCAATTAGTTCATCGATAAATAAATAAGTAAATCAATTAATAAATATCCCTATCATTCAATCAATCAATCATTTAATTACTCAGAAAATCAGTCAAAAAATCCAAATCAATTGATTAGTTCATTCATAATTAAATAAATCAACCAATCAATTAATCTTCCAAACACATTCAATCAATAAATCATTCAATTAGTCAATCAATCAGTCAAAAAATCAATTGATCAGTTAATCGATAAGTAAATACATAAATAATGCAGAAGTCATTCTATCAACCAGTCATTCAATCAGTCAATTAATCAGTCCAGCAATCAGTCTATCAATTAGCCAGCTAAATTAATACATCAGCCAATAGCAGATAAAGACAGAGCACGGGATATTTGGTAGCTTATTCAAAGCAATATATTTAGTGTTATATCCACTTTTGTATTCGCATATATTTTATTATTTTCTTTCACTAGTCAATTACTTGAAATACTGATATGTTGATAACTGAATTGATCTACCGATCGAAGGATTATTTGAAATGATTTATTGGTTGACTGATTTATAAATTTATTTATTGAATAATTATTTAACTTATTAACTGAATCATTAACTGATTATTTGATTGACTAATTAATTGATTGACTGATTGACTGGCTGATTGACTGGATGATTGGAATACTGATTGACTGATTAATGAGTGACTGATTGACTGGCTGATCGACTAATGATTGGCATACTGATTGACTGATTGATTGATCGCTCACTTGTAGTACTCATCACTGGCTGTGTATCTCGTGATATTTGATATGCTGATGTTCCAGACTCCCAATAGCTTAGTGTCGTTGTAGCAACCTCCATCCTCACCTCTGATCAGATCCAGTGACTCGTTACAAGCCACGTCAGGTATGAAGTCTATGCATTCTGAACAGAATACCGGCTACACTTTATTTACTTATTTATTTACCTATTTATTTATTTATTTATTCAATTACTCATAATTATATATATATATATATATATATATATATATATACATGTATATATATATTATTCTTTATTTATTGGTTTATTTATATATGTATTTATATATTTACATTTATATATATATATATATATATATATAATTTTTATCTATCTATATATTTATTTATTTATATATTTATGTATTTATTTATTATTTATTTATTTATTTATTAAATAATGAAACCAAAACGGTCATACAACTCTGTTGAGTTTACAAACAATACAGTCAATCTCGCACATGCAGCAAGTAAACACTAGCTAAATGTGAGCCATGGTGAACTTAAGTGAAAAATTAATTAAATAAGTTAATAATAATAGTGAAAATAGCTTAGGCAAGCTAAGGTTAACGTCAGTTTCCTCACTCGAAAGCGATGTCAGTGACGGGATGAGGCCAGAATTTGAATCCGGCACATACTGATCAGCGATCGAGTGTCTTACCGACTTCGCCACTGGCTCCAGCCAGAGTATATATATATATATATTAAAGAGTATTTTATATATATATATATAATTATATATATTATATATATATTATATATATATAATTTTATATATATATATATTATAAATATATATATATATATTATATATATATATATATATATTTATATATATATATATTATATATATATACACTGTATATATATATATATATATATATATATATATATATATCTCACGTGGGGTGTTCCAGTAGTTGTTGCAGTGGGAGTAGGGCAGGTTTCTACAGTTGAAGAGGGATGACAGCACGTAGTATAGAGCCATGGCCAGCACCATGTTGTAGTAGATAGCCACCAGTGTTGATAATATCATCTGAGCCACACCAATGCCTGTGTGCATTATATTTTATAATATATATAATTTTAATAATAGCAAGTTTTCTATTTACTTTGTGGTATCTATTTATCTAAATAATACCGCATCACAATACCACTTTTATCTAAATAAATACCGAGATCACTACTGGCTAAGCCAGTGGTGATGTCGGTAAAATACTCCACCGCAGATCATTATGTACGAGGTTTAAATCCTGGGCTCGCCCGTCACTGACAAAGCTTTTGAGTGAGGAAACTGACGTTAATATTAGCTTTACCAGCTTTTTGCTTTAAATGTTAATTATTATTCAATTAGTTTGAATATGAATTTAAATGTTATCTTTTTTACAATTTCTATTCAAGCAATCAGCCATTCAATCAATCGTTCAGGCCATACATCAATCATAAAGTCAATAAATTAAACTTCCAAAATCAAAGTATAAAATTATTTATTAATCATACATAAATAAATCATTTTAGAATATTGTCTGCAGATGACATCTCTGTACATACAGATGAAGAAAGAGCATTAGAGAAAGATAAAGAGAGAGAGAGAGGGAGAGAGAGTTAGAGAGATAGAGAGAGATAAAGCATTGGGTGAGAGAGCGCGATAAAGAGAGGGAGAGCGAGAGAGATACAGTTAGAGAGAGAGCGATAAAGCATGGGGGGAGATAGAGAGAGATAAAGAAAGAGAGAGAGAGCAAAATATATATATATATACATGTATATATATATATATATATATATATATATATATATATATATATATATATATATATATATATATAGGGAGAGAGAGAGAGATAGCAGGAATGCAAACCTTTAAACATAGGAGCAAAGTCCCAGCAGGTGAGAGGTCCACAACTGGTGAACTGTCCTATGGACAGCTCCAGGTAGTAGATAGGAATAGCGACAAGTATGAGGAGGATAGTGTATGGAATGAGGAAAGCGCCTCCACCGTCCACATAACAGAGGTATGGAAACCTCCAGACGTTTCCAAGTCCTACTGAATAACTGTCGAATAGAGAATTAGTTTAATATTACTGTTAGCGAGATGGAGTGAGAGAGAGAGATAGAGAGAGAAAGAGAGAAAAATAACTGTGGAATAGAGAATAAGTTTAATATTGAGATTAGAAAGATGGAGTGCGAGAAAGAGAAAGAGAGAGAGAGAGATAGAGAGAGAGAGAGAGAGAGATAGAGAAAGAACTATGTTTATCTCAATACACTCAAAATATACAGTGACATACACAAACAAGGCCGTCTATGAGGTTACAAGTAACCTATCTAGTTGACCACCCCAAGTCATACAAATTGAGAAAGAAAGAGAAAGAGAGAGATATTAAATGAATAGAGTAAAGCATTTTCAATACTTGCCTTTCGAATAAACCTAATCAGCTCATCTGGTCAGATATAATTATTATTTCTGACCATTGGCCTAAGAGTTAAATGTTCAAATTTTCTAGTGTATTTTCTTG
Source organism: Enchytraeus crypticus (assembly GCA_905160935.1). NCBI lineage: Eukaryota > Metazoa > Annelida > Clitellata > Enchytraeida > Enchytraeidae > Enchytraeus > Enchytraeus crypticus. The sequence goes on along the minus strand of CAJHZI010000473.1, from coordinate 268,636 downwards.
CGACATTTTGTCTTTTATATTATTAGTCTGTTTATTGTGTTACTGTGCCCCGTGTGTCATGCATTGGCTGTTTTGCCTAAATGAAACTAATGAATAAAAACTTCAATAAAACAAATTTGATACATGTAAAATATATACACATGAAACTGTACTGAATAATAAACATATCTCTAAATTTTTACAGAATCATTTAGTAAAATGTATTCTTTAAATGTTTGTACTACATTCCGTTAAATTAGTAAAATAATTGACTGGAGAATGATTGCCTAATGTATTAGTTATTTGATTTATTGGTTTGATTTAATGGTTGTTTGAATGATTAATTAATTGGTTGAAATAAGTTTATTTTTAACTAAAGGTCTCTCTTATTAATCGATTGTTTGATTAGTCGATCGATCGATTGAATGATTGATTGATTGATTAACGATTGATTGAATAAATAATTTATTGATTAATAAATAGGTTGATTTTGATCGATTGATTGACAGATTGACTATTGTATTGATTGATTGATTGACCGACAGCCTGATTGACTGACTGACTAACTGACTGACTGACTGACTAACTGACCGACCGACCGATCGAATTGATTGATTGATTGATTGACTGACCCTAGCACGGCTAGAGTGAAGTCAGATTGACTGGCCCAGTTTTCTCTGTCAGGATTCTCATCTGAATCTTCGTCATTCACAGGCAAATCTTCTACCTACAAGTAATGGAAGATTAATTATTAGATATTCTATCATCTGGTACGGTCAAATCTTCTACCTACAAATAATCTAAGATTATATCATTAGATATTCTATCAACTGGTACTGACAAATCTTCTATCTACGTACAATAAATGATTTTATCATTAGATTTTCATTTGTAGCGTAAAATGTTCAAATTTGTTAGCATTTTAATTGCACTAGTAGGTGAATATACTTCCTACACATCAGGATCACTCTAGAGTATTGATTATAAAAATCTGAAGTATGCACAAAATCCGCTGCATTGCTATTTTTCTTGTGCCATATCATTGTAATATTGAACAGCGAAAACAATAGAATATCACAATAGCCCTAGACAATAACCCTCTAGGGATGTGAATTACCTGAGGTGATTTTCATTTGCCTTCATAACGCTAGTTGTAATAGACTTTTCAGAATATGTTTTCATTTGGGTAAATATAAGATTGTTCGTTCCCTTTGTGAACACAAGAGAAATAAGAACTGAAATCAATACGAGATAAACGATGAGACTCTTCAATGGTTGGCTACTTAATTCAATTACGAGATAAGCGATGAGACTCTTCAATGATTGGCTACTTAATTCAATTACGAGATAAACGATGAGACTTTTCAATGATTGGCTACTACAATCAATTACTAGATGAATGAAGGAACTCTTCAATGATTGGTTACTTAAATCAACTACGAACTAACTTATGCGACTAAATTCCTAAATGCCTTGATTGTCTAAATACATAGCTTCAAATTAGCTGAGTACCGTACCTAACAACTTTTAGAGCCAAGAATCTTACGTTAAATTTGACTTCATTTTACATTTTAATCTTTAGTCGGTATCCCTTGCATAGCTTAAGACAAATGACGTTCAGTTTCCTGAGAATAATATACATGTACATACACTCCAATGAACTGTATACCACATATTTAACGTACCCAAGCGTTAAAAAACGATTTACTAAAAACTTTAAAATTCATTTTCTTCCTCCCTCTCTTTTTAATCTACTGCACATATTTCAAATAATTTTTTGGATAAGTAACGAACGTTCCTCCACTAGCTGGAGCCAATTGCGATGTCGGTAAGATAGACGACCTCGGATCAGTATGTGCGGGGTTCAATTCTTGGGTTCGCCCGTCACTGACATCGTTTTTGAGTGAGTACTCTGACGTTAACATTAGCTTTTACGTTAAATCCTGATTGTATTTCTATACAAAGTACTGAATATCATTAGTACTCCAGCACTCACAGGGGTTCCCAGTGTTTGTGAGGACTCGAGTCCAGCAGATAGACTTCCGGTTCTATGGAACATCGTCATGTCCACTCCGGGATTGTCTATTCCAGCCGTTTCGCCATTAGCATCGGAGATCTTTGAGGAAAAGACTCGAATCTTGTTAGGACACATAGCACAGCAGCCTTCCTGTAGGCGAGCCTTCCATCCCTGATCAATCAATAGATCAATCAATTAGTCAATCAATCAGTCAATCAATCATTCAAATTAACAATCAATCGATCGATCAGTCAATCAAACAATTATTTAGTTAGCCAATCAATTAGTCAATTAATACATCAATCAATTAATCATTCAATCAAATAATGAATAAATCAGTCAATTAAATAAATAATTAATAGATATAATGATTAACTAATCAATCAGTAAATCTATCATCAACTTTGTAAATAGCATTCATTCCAACTAATAATGTATCAATTAAGCGATTAATCAATCTATCAGACATTAATTCAATTAATCAACCTATCGACCATCAAACAATCAATCAATTACTCCATTAAATAGTAAATTTTTCAATCGGTCATCCAGGCCGTCATTCAATAATAATATAATTGTCACTGATTTACAGTTGATAGCTTGTAGCTTATGCTTTGGATCCGCTATTCATTAAAGAAAAATGAGAGCGACACAGGGTGTTATATATGATTCAATCATTTGATTTCTCATTCATGAATGATTCAGTCAATGATTTCATTTGAATCATAATCTTCAGTTCAACGATGTAATCACGTATGAATGAAGTATTAATGACGTATTAAATGACGTATTAGACAACGTATTAAATGACGTATTAAATTGACGCATTTTAGTCATTCAATATCGTTACGAGAAAAGAACCTATTATATAAGTAAACATTTGCGTCACGCTACCGATAAAGTGATAAACTGTCGATAATTATCGACAGTCTATTGATCGTTTAGATAAATTCTCGTTAAAGTTGTAAACGTGTGCGTTGTCATGAGTTAATAGAGTTGAGAATGAAGAGACTAACCGAGGCTTTATTGGAAAGTCCTGGCGGGGGAGCCTCCGCTGTCTCTGAAGTCATCTTGCTTAGATCCTGACCAGGCTCTCGGGTTATTTACTTGCTATTGACTATCTAGTTTTCTGTTATTCCGTATTATATCTGTTCTGCGTATTCAGCTGAAATAAACAAGTTCAATAAGTATAATGCGGGTTCCGTGAAGAGAGATGTGAGATTTTACTACATTTCTACATTCTTTTTATTTATTTATTTATTATTTATTTAATTATATTATTTATATTAAAAAACACCAAATAGGGTTATACAACCCTGAACAATTCGCTAACAATACAGACATGCAGCACAAGCAAAAAAGGTAAACACAAGCTAATAGTGAACTATCATGAACTTAAAATGAAAAATTAAGAATCGAAGTTAAAATAGCAATAATAGCTTGTACAGGCATGCAATTAAATACGCGAGTGTATAGCAGCTAAATGAAATAATAAAAAATAGAAAAAATAAAGTAGATAATAAATATAAACCTCATTGAACGCAATGGTTCAGTTTTGAGCCGTTCCCTCCATAATGAATCTCAGTTGAATGAATGAATCAAGCAATTAGCCATAAGTATATTCATAGAGATTTGATAAATCTTAAATAAAATAGAGGCTCAAATGCTCGATGAAGCTGAGAGATTAGAGTTTGGTAAGAAAACGATTAAACATAAAACGAGTAAAACAGTTAAAACACTAAAGCGGGACATCATTACCTCAAAAATGCAAACACGTGCTTGGTATACTCGACGAATTAGACTGTAATAGATGTAAATCTATCTTTCTCAGGTTGTGCCACATGACAAGTCCTAGGTATGTGATATATTCCTTAGAATATATCACAATGTATAATTATGTATTGTACACAAATTGCACATAGATAAAATCCGGGATTAAGCAAAATCATTCAATTGAATTACTTGTAGAGTACATAACAAATAAATAAATAACCCTTTGATACTACATAATTACAGACCAACATTTTAATAACGCCAAATGAAATTTAGTAGGATTTTCTAAAGTAGTAGGAAAAGAATGTTTTTATGTTTAAAGTGGCATGCCTCGTTATATAAAAGAATATTAGTCTTAAATTACTTGCACAATAATAAAATTAGTCGCTTCAGATACGAATCGTGTTTGAATATAATTGGGATTGAAGGTTATTCTTAAATCCGCGCTTGCTGCATTTGCGCCGTTAAACGGTAACGATTAATTACTAATACCAAAGGAGAGTATGGAGTAAATGACAAAAACTACACAACAGTAACTAAACAAGGCAATTATTTAAATACGTGCGCCATGTCATGTTAATGGCAAGAGGAATAAAAGAAATAAGTTGCGTAGATTCAGCTTTAACTAATTTTCTGTTTGCATTACGAGACAGGACATAGGCAAATCACTCAATCAATAAAAATACTAAATCAGTCAAAATACACACTCAACGAAAGAAATCATTCAATCAAAAGAACACATTCAATGTAAGAAAGAAATCAATCAAAAACACACATTCAATGAAAACAATCAATGAATAAAAACTCTTATTCCTAAATAAGAGAAAATAAGTAACAGAATAAAAGATCTCAAATCAACATTTTCAAGCATAAATTTCACTGAAAAAGCATGATTTTGGTCTGATGCCAATTTTCCCTATACAATGCATAGTCAAGCATGCGTACCATCGTTCTCAATGATAAATCAGTTTGGTATAGATCCATTCAGATAAAGTTTGGTCCACATCTCGCTCAATGCTGACAATGCTGCATGTTGCCTGTCTCTACATAGAGCTTTGTCCCCCTATCATCACTGTGGTGAGAATATGATTTACTGACTCGACTCTAATGCGATTTTTATTTGAAACGACCAGTGTTATTATAACAGTGTCATGTTCGATGACCGGTCTTCGAGACTGCTTTATATGTACCTGGCATGTTTTTCTTGAAATCTTTCTATGATTAATCGTATATATGCTGTTGATAGCGCCTTTTTTGGTAGCCATCAAGGATACTTATTTAGCCTTCCTGGGCTTTGGAGACTCTCAAATAGTTATTGACCGACCTGGGCTTTGAAACCATGCCACTTGCTTCCGAGGTGAACACTCTTAACCGTTGCACCATATCCCCTCCATACATATGTTGATTAAGTGTTACGACTTGTAGCAGAATAATGACAACTATTGAAGGAACAACACATAACACGAAATACCTTAAATATACTATAAATCATCATTCTAGTATTACGATCCTATTATTATTTTTATTATCCTATGACTAGGGACGTGATCCGACCCTAGTTAAACTGGGATTTAAGGGAAGATGATGATACTATAAATCATCATCGTTTTCCATTGAATCCCAGTTTAACTAGGGTCGGGATTAAAAATTAATTTGTATATACATTATATATATATATATATATATATATATATATATATGTATATATATATATAAATACTTAAACTAAATTAAATTTAAATTTAAATGTAATATAGTATACACGTATAATACTAGTATGTAATATTATAGATATAATTAAATATTTTACAAATAAATATTTTATGAATATACCAGCATTTCTTCAAATATATCTGCTTTACAATTACATATTGCGCTGGATGCATTTAGAGAACCTTTAACCATTTTGAACAAAGTTTTGACAAATTTAATATAAAACAAAATATAAAAAAATAATATGTAACATTTTATTTTGTGTTAAGTAAAACTAACATGAACTGAAAACCAACAAAATAAAACCAAATACAGTATATCAAAACTAATTAAAGCTAATCAAAACGTTAACAATTATTATATAGTAAACGTCGTCAGCTGGCTAAACAATTTGAAGTTGTTTCACTACAGGAAGCAAATTATGAATGATGATGATGACCATGGTGATAATGATAATGATGATTATGACGATGATGATGATTATACTGGCACGAGACTGAATTAATCAAGAACAATTTTACAGGAAATGTTTTGCAAATCATAGCTCACCTGCTGTGAACCTTCTGTATATCTGAGAGTCTAAATTAAACGAAAAGTCGACTCCATTTCAGCCCCAGTCAGTGAATTATCAACGCACTCGCTAATGACATTTTAATTATGATGTTTATGCAGTCAGCTGTGTGAATAATGTCGATAGTAAATCAAACTGCGCATAATTTCATTCATTCCAAGAGTTTTCACTGACCTTCGGCGTGAAACGGGGTATAGTATAGACTATCTGTTTGACGCATGTTTTTTGATTTAAAGGTTTCAGCATTCGACGGTCGAACTCGGGTCGAGAAAATGAATCGGTTATATGTCTAACAACGTCATATCTGATTACAAAATACTTTGGGATAATTATACATAAAATGGTCTCTCTCTCTCTCTCTCTTTCTCTAAGTGCACTGTCTACTGGCAGGTCCATGGTATATAACGCCTCCACTCTTCTCTGTCTTCCACCTTGCTCTTCATTTCCACATAAGAGTGGGTCTTTAAATCATCTAACATACCTAATCTCGGCCAGCCCCTGCCTCTTTTCCTTCCATTCTACCTTCTATGACCTCCATTAATAGACCTTCCCCCTTAGAATTTGTAATATTTAACGCTTCTTTCTATTTCTTAATACATTTATCAACTGTATATCCGTGCCAACTCTCTCCAGAACTTCCTCATTTGTAGCCTTTTGAGTCCAGCTAATCTTCTCCATTCTTCTCCAAATCCACATTTCCAAAGCCTCCAGTTTCCTAATATCTTCCTTCCTTAAGGTCCATGTTTCACATCCATACAATAGCGTGATCCAAACCAAAGTTTTCACTATCTTTATCTTGCCTCTTGTTGCTAGTTCTCTTTTTGTGAGAAACGTATGTGTGCGAATTATCAAAGAAAAATATGTTATAGATATACAAAACAGAAATGCAAAATGAAAGACACATGAAGTATTTTATGCAGAGCAAAAAACAGTAGGCTTATAGCAAGATAAAACACAATACAGCATTATACAAAAGTGCAGTACTCTAATAGACTAAAGTAGAGTATTATAAAGTAGGGTAGAGTACTGAAGCATAGAATACAATAGAAGAGAAAGAAATTGAATATTTCACAATTATACATATATCCTGTAACCACACAGATGCAATCACACTTGCAATAATCTAAAAACACTCTGAACCAGTTTTATGCTCTGGCTTTTTACCACATGTTCATTTGTACTTAATTTTGAAAGGCGCATCGCGGACTTAGTTAAGGTCAAATATTGCACCAAAAGGACATTTATTTAGATCTGCTGCATATAATGAACAATTTCAAATCCTGACCAGAACAGTTGAAATGTAGCAGTGAAGAATATACTAGTCGTTTAATATCGGTATAATTTGATAGCATAGTGGTTATGTAGAGTGCTCTGTCTTAATTGCAGAGGTTAAAGCGATAGTTAGGTTTGTAGCATTTCTCTTACGTTTTTTAAGGTTAGTCGTACTATAAAATTAAACAACGGTATGTTGATTAATTTCACGATAAAGCACGCAATCGAATACATTGGACTGCTAAACAACGAATTAATATCTGCGTAATGGCAGAGTGCCACACTACAACTGAAATAGCTGCAAATTTAGAGAAAAACAAAGATATTGCGGCTTTATAAGGGATCCATTTAAAAAGCAAAAAGCTGGTAAAGCTAATGTTATAACGTCAGTTTCCTCATTCGAAAGCGATGTCAGTGACGGGCGAGCCCAGGGTTTGAATCCCGCACATATTGATTCGTGGTCTAATATCTTACCGACATCGCCACTAATGGTGTAGCGATGTCAATGTTTAACACTTTAAACATTGATAGAATATTTAAACTAAATATGGAAATTATAAATAATAAATAAAATTAAAATAAATTTAATTAATTTATTATTAATTATTAGAGATTTCTCAAGATATGAATTTAATAATAATATAATACGTTTATTTGTTTTCAATCTGACAACCGCAGCGTTACAGTACATAAATTGCAACAGAATTAACATGACAAATTACAGATTACTGATATATTTTTAAACAGTTAATACGTATTTAAGAGCTGATATTTAAAAACATTGTTTTCTGTGATATTTACTATATTAAAACATTACATAAATCCAATGATTATGCTTTTCATAAATAACATTTAGGGCAAAATAGTACTCTATTTATTTACTAATTAACTAATATCATCTAAAATCTTACTGATAATGAAATTCTTATCACTCAGACTGTTTCTTTTATGGGAAGGGAAAAGATTCTCTTAGCGGTATTTCTTTTTTCTTTAATTTTAGTAATTTAATGTCATGTAAAACTCACGAGATTCAATTTCGCTAACCTAAAAATTCTCTATTCAACATTTAAATTTAATTTTATGGATTACTCTTAAATTCGATAAATGCCTATTGTCAACCCAGGATTACAATTCTGGGCTTGCCCGTCGCAAGTGAAGGTTAAAAGGTCAAGATCATAGATAATGGCAGTTTAATCACAATCTCGAAGGCTGTGTCGACACAGTTTCAAATAACTGGATTTGAACCTCACACCTACCATTTACAGTTTCAGATCTCACCTTTATAACGTTCCTGTAAAACGTTAATTGATCAATTAATTGTTAAACGTTGTTGATCGTACTTAAATGCATATGATGTGATAAAAGAAATAAATAGAAATAAAACTAAATGCGTTATCTCTTCAATTAGATTGTTTTTGCTCTTTATTTAATCTTTCCATCTTAATCTCGCACCAGTAATATTCTGTGGTAATAACAGTAACTAACGTCCTGACATCATCCTTGTATGAGAAAACGGACGTTAAACCTTTATTATTATTATTGTTATTAATTTCACTCTTTTGTAGTTAGATCGAAAACGTAACTTAAATTCCGTTATTTAAATTAAAGATCAATTATGTACATGTATAACTTTATAGATTTTATAAATTTGCATGTAGGCCTATTCGTCGATAGTATAGAAACAAACTAACTTACATGTATAAGACTGCATCATATGACATAACATCAATTAGAATGCTACTGTCGTCCGTGACAACATCGAGCACTGTTGAGAATAGTTAGGCTGTATCAGATATTAAAAGTTTCTTACAACTTAGAACACTTTACTTTCACCTCACGATATTTTCGTTTTTACTACTTTTAAACCAAAATCATGCCAAAATCATTGACATAGGAATGCAATGGGAGATCGCCCAAAAAGGCATAGATTTTGGTAAAGCCTTCGGTTTAATTTAGACTAGATTAATTTTCCAATCTATGATTTGCTCTTAATGAGCATGAAAGCCAATTTGTAAAATGTACCTTGAATCTGTCACTTGATAGAATACTCAGAAAGAGAGAAAGAGAGAGAGAGAGAGAGAGAGAGAGAGAGAGAGATGGGGATAAAGAGAGAAATCGAGAGAGATAGAGAGAGAGAGGGAGAAAGAAAGAGAGAAAGAGGGAAAGAGATAAAAATATAGAGAGGGAGATCTAGAGAAACCAAAAACATAAATGCTTTAATCGTTACCGTTAAATGACTTTAGAACTTTCTATATAAAACGGTTGAGATTATTTTGTTTATTAATTTCGCATGCAAATCTAATAATTGTATAGCTACGCCAGGATCGGTTAGTACTAGGATTTATGACTATCTTTAAAGGCTGTGTGGAAGACAGTTTTGAATGAAAAAACCCGGGTGTCGGAAGGTTAATCTTAAATCCGTGCCGGCAACCAGTAGTGCGCTATCAATGGCATCGATAACTAGCAAACATGGATAGAAAGAAGGAAATAGCGAAAACAACAAAAAACAGTAACTATGAAAAGAAACTCTCCAAACACGTACGTCTCTCAAGTGTAACCATAGAAACAAAGAACAAGAAAAAACTTACTTTTTTAAAGTTATTTATTAAATTCTTTAACTCTGCTTCTCCTATACCTGCTTTGATTAACAAATCCAATTATTAATTTAATCATATTAAATAGTGTTGCATTTACTAAGGTACACTGAAACCACAATATCACCAAACTGCACGTTTGGCTAATTGGCTAAATGTTAAATACAAAATTTATAGAGTTTAAAAGTAATCCTAAATTAAACTTGCATCAAACTAATGTTACGCTGACAGTTCTTTGTCCGTCACATACATGTATAATATCAGAAATGATACTTTATATTTTCTCGAAGATGTCCGGCATAATAAACTATGTTTACACATAAGCATTTCAGCTCTATTATGTATGATAACGTTTTGCATTGTTATGTCGTTATTATTATAAATTGCTTGGTTTATTTTTTATAGCTGCTGTAAATTATAGAGATGCGTTTCCACGATATATTCTATTAAACATTTAACATATAGCTAAAACAATAATGGAAATAGGCAACAACCAACTTTGGCAAAGATCTAAGATTAACAGCAATAAAAGCTGGTAAAGCTAATGTTAACGTCAGTTTCCTCACTCAGAAGCGATGTCAGTGATTATCAGTTAGTACTACAAATACAAAAATGTTTACTATAAAATTCTAATTTAAACAGTCTATTTTTAGAGTTTCATATTAAACACCCACTATACTGAAATGCCTTATCCATAAGGTATGGATAAGGCATAGACTTTGTGAAAGGATTAACTTGCTGATCTAAGGAGTGCTCTTATGGAGCGAAAAAACAGACTTTGAGTATGAATATGTACCTCGAACCTGTCACTTGGCAGTGCGCTGAAGAGAGAGAGAGAGAGAGAGAGAGATACTGAAATGAGCATCGGTATTGATATCTAGTACCATTAACACGACATGTTTGAACATTAGTTGATTCAGTCAATTATCCATATCACCAGTCCTGTAAATGTCCGTGGTATTACTCTCTGATCAGTTCTACCGAAATTGATCCCAGGACCTCAGGAACAACCATTTAACATTTCACGACGTTACCAGCAAATAATGATGGTATCGTAATAATTACACATTAAACAAAATACAGCATCTTCATTCGATATTACACTTCTTCGCCATATTTTTTTCGTCTTTCTGTTACCGAACACACTTACACACAGAGCTATTGAGACATTCCAGTATAGTGAAAAGTGTAACATCGAAACTTTATTTTTTTAACTTTTCTTTACCAAATTATTCAATCAAGCTCCCGTGTTACTATTTAAATGTGATAATTTTTTAACATTTATTATAAATGCAACCAAAGTCGTATTCGCTTTGCTAATAATTTCACTGAAAAACATCGAAGGCTTCTATATACAGCGGTTTTTCCACTGTTATAATTATTTATTGCGGTATTTTTACTGCAAGAAAAGATTAAAATACTTCTGCAAATCCATTTTTAAATTCCCATTTTCACTCTTTTTCAACAATTTGCCCAAAATATTAAAAAAGCTCACAAATGAGACTTTTAGCAAATTGCTTGATTATATCAAGCATGAAATTCACTGATATCTCCCTAATCTTTTTGGATAGAATTTCATAAGCATAAGAACATTTTAAAAATCTAACATTAGTTGTCTAGACGGTAAAATTTAACGCGATATTACATTGTTCTCAAGGCTTCCGCTGGAACGATTTCTGGGTGAAAGAGATCTGTAATAGGTTCCTTACACTACAGATTCCTACAGATTACAGATTCCTTAGACTTTATAACTGGACTATGTAGCCTATCCACAGCAAAACTTAAAGTAACTATATTTAAATATTTAAGATTCGGACATTTGCCTAACAGGCACCGAAATCTATACTGATGGCGAGTCCAACATTTAATACATTTTCTATCATTTGGTACAGTATAGAAGTTCTTCTACCCTTACCTGAGCATAAATATGAATTTAGTTCCCTCGTATCCAATGGCAACAGATAGTTGTTTCACGTAATAGTATCGAATATCAGAAGAACTTGCGAATATCAATTTTATCAAACCTTTTTCTCTAACACAAAGCTCTCCCTCTATAATTTCTTTTCTCAGTAGACACTAGCAGCTCTCAAACTTGTCGATTTATCGTCTACAAATTTTGCGAGATTTTACTCTGCGACTGCATCTTATGAAGTGATTGTTTATTATAATTACAAACTTTGTCGCTTACATTATATCCCAAAATCAGCTTAGACGCACGATCACTAACACGTACGAGCAAACATACACTGGCACTCAGAAACAAGCGGACATATATCACTCAATACCCGTCTCTATAATATATAATATACCTGTTGACTTGATGGAGCTTTCAATGACACAGTCCGGTGATTTCGTGGGATAGATAAAGCTGCCAAGCCCTAAAAATTGTTAACTTAGAGATTCCAACTTACAAGCAATCTCTCTCTCTCTATCTCTCTCTTAGTGCACTGCCTACTGGCAGGTTCATGGTATATAGCGCCTCTTCTCATCTCTATTTTCAGTCTTTCTCTTCATGAAAGTAATCTATACAGCTGGTAAAAGTAAAGATTGCAAATATAATATTAACGTCAGTTTCCTCACTCGAAAGCGATGTTAGTGACGGGCTAGCCAAGGATTGTAACCCTGCACTTACTGATCAGCGGTCGAATAACTTGCCGACATCGACACTGGTTCCAGCCAGTTAGAATCGAGCAGTTTAAAGCTTAGATAGTTTCTTTCCAAATAGCTTCTCCGTCACTGATTACCCTTTGAAAAAATAAAATTTTCTCTGCTTAAGCCCTAATCTAACCAAATAATAAAGATTTATTTTCTCAAATCTTTACTGATTTAAAACTAAATTTTATTTTACGATTGGATGGCCAAATGGATAGCACGTTTGCATGAGAAGCAGAAGGTCGTCGATACGAACCCCATCCGAACCATCTCTGACAGGTCCTTTGCGATACTTACAGCCGGTAAACTATGCTTGACTAAAACTTTATTTTATTATACTTTATCTTTACTTTCTCTTTAGCGCATGTTTGTCAAACAGTTTGGGTGAATCGCCATGTAGTGACCTGTGATGAAGGGACATCCCTACCATCACCCTTGTTTGAGGAAACCAATGTTAAACCTCTACCATTAAATTAATTATTAATTATCATTATTATTACTACTTTACGGTACTTCACATTTCACCACCCCTCTCAATAGAATTCAGCCTAGCGTCACCAGTGGTTGGGAGAATGACAGAAATAAGTGAACGAGTGGATTCAGGTCCAGTTTTACTGAATGTAACAGATCATCATCATTTATAGGACTTTGTTAGAGAGCACCCACTCCATGTGCTATAGTCTGTCCTTCATTCCCACTTTTGCTTTCCATTTTCCATTAACATTCTCTTTCTCCTCCTCCTCCTCTCTCTATCTCTCTCTCTCTCTGCCTCTCAATTTCCATCTGTGATTCACTCCTTCTCTCCCTTCATGACTCTCTTTCCTTTTCTCTTCTTTATATATATATCTACATACACGTGTATATATATATATATATATATATATATATATATATATATATATATATATCCTACACACACACACACATATATATATATATTATATATATACTGTATATATATATATATATATATATATATACAGGGATTGTATATATATATATATATATATATATATATATATATATATATACATATATATATACAGGGAATCACTGTACGGGTCCAAAGTACACAACGTAAGGGTCTTGAATTCATAGGCTATGGACAAAGTGCAGGAATGGACAGGCTGGCTGTGTTGATGACACACTTAACGCATAAGCAAGAGGCCTATGGGCCAATATATGGGCTGATATCATTGAATAGCTCTGAATATCTCTGATCTTATCAGAGGAGTCTCTGATCTACAGGCTATGATAGAGTTACTGTAGTGAAATGAAAGAAAATAAATTATATTAGACATAAAGTTACACAAGAAACCTGAAGCTAAAATTAATCGTTACTGATTGAATAACTAATTGAAAAAATTTATTGTTTAATCATTGGCTATTTTCTTGATTTATTGATTAGTGATTTATTGATTGGCTGACTGTTGAAATTATGCATGTATCATGGATCATTGATTGATTAATTTATTTATTTGCCTTATTGGTTGATTGTTTGTTTTTTACTTTATTGACAAATGAATTGATTGACAGGAAGATTGATTGATTGACGGATTGTTTGTTTGATTTATAAATTTATTGATTGATTGATCGATGAGTCGCTTTATTGATTGACTCACTAAAAATATGCTATTTATCTTCATATGTTTCAGTGATTAACCTATTACTGAATCATTCAAATTACCGACATCGCCACTGGCTCCAGCCAGTGGCGATGTCGGTAATTTGAATGATTGATGTCGGTAACATATTAGACTGCGGATCAATATTTGCTGGTTCAAATCCTGGGCTCGCCCCGTCACTGACATCGCTTTCGAATGAGGAAACTGACGTTAACATTAGCTTTACCAGCTTTTTATTAATCAATTGATTTAGTCTTGATTGCTTGATTTTCTAATTGACTTTCGATTTATTGATTGATTTTGGTGTATTAATTTATTAATTTATTTATATTTTATTGCTGGATTGATATATTGACTGATTAAATTATTGATTCATTGATTGATTGATTCATTCATTCATTCTAATATATCGTGTAGTCTCGTTTCGCTTATTTTAAAATCAATCGGAGATAATTTAAATCAGGAAGAGAGTTTCCCAAATACCACATCCATCTCTAGGTGGAGACCACGCAACAACCCATATAACAGTTATATTATTAAAAACCTGGATATGACGATGACGATGCTGAATGTGAGAGCAAACGCCGCATTTGAAGTTTATTGACTGACTGATTGATTGATTGGTTGATTGACTAACTTATTGATTGAATGATTGATTTGATTGATTGATTGATTGCTTCATTGACTGACTGACTTATTGATTGATTGATTTGCTGATTGAGTGATTGATTTATTCCCACAGCTATCACACTGTGAGGTGTTTAGTGACCCTTCAGTGTATCTCACATCATATGCAGACCTTGTTGCACCAGAGAGATAAAAAATCTACACTTGAAGATTTAACGAAGCTGTTTCACAGAACTATAGCCAAGTAATGTAAATAATAAAAACGATCTTTCAAATATCTGTCATAGCATCTAGATATCAGTGATTCATTCTATTGTATCGTGCCGTCTCTTTTCGCCTATTTTCAAATGTATAGGGGAAAATTTAAATCAGCCGAAGAGGAAAAGTGATTCCAAAATACTTCATCCATCTCTAGGTGGAAATTAGCCCATATAACAGTGATTTTATTAACAACCCGGATATGACGATGACGATGCTGAATGGGAGAGAAAATGTCGTTTTTGAAGTTTAAATATTCAATGGAAGCTCCTGTGGGGGGCCATACCCCCTCCCCCAATTCCTCCTCTGATCTTCGCTTGACCCATTCATCAAATACCAAACGTCATTTTATGAATTCAGAAGTCGAGTTTTTGTATAGAATGCTTACAGAGAGGTAAGAGTCGAAAACAAGTCTGTTTACAATGTTCCACAAAAGCTTTGAGAGAGTCGACCAGTTCAGATCTGGTTCTCTTGTGCTACTGAACCGCTTCTGTACGATATCTTCTTTGTTCAGGCTAGAAACATGTGACGCTCGTGAGTATGAACGGCTCTCTATCTGCCACAGAAAATCATCGCATCGTGACGTTGTGTCACATCGCATCGTGACGTTGTATCATATCGCATCGTGACGTTGTGCTGCATCACATCGTGACGTTGTGTTATATTGTATCGTGACGTTGTGTCACATCGCATCGTGACGGTGTGTTACATTGCATTGTGACGCTATGTTACATTGTAACTAACATCTAACTCTTCTTCTTATTTCTTAATACATTTATCAGCTGTCTATCTGTATCAACTCTCTCAAGAACTGCCTCATTTTGTAACCTTTTGAGCCCAGCTAATCCTCTCCATTACTCTCCATATCCCCATTTCCACTGCATCTAGTTTCCTAATCACTTCCTTCCTTAAGACCCAGGTTTAACATTCATACAATAGTGTGGTCCAAACCAAGGTTTTCAATATCTCTCTCTCTTTGTGTCTTTCTCGAGAATTTTTTGTTAAAATGTTCTTTCCTTTTATCAAAGGCCGCTTTTGCTTGTGCAATCCAACTGCATTTTTCAGTCTCACATTTCCCGTCATCGGTTACAGTATGACCCAAATGTTTGAAACTCCTTACCTGTTCCAATTTCGTACCATTTATTGTGATATTAACTTCATCTTTATTATTGGACACTCTCATAACCTTGGTCTTTTTTATATTAATCTTCATGTTATATCTCAATGCCGTGTCACTCAGCCTATACATTATCTTCTGCAGTCCAGCCTCGCTGATCGCTACCATTCCTTGGTCATCTTTAAATCGTACATCTTGTAACAAATTCCCTCCTACTTTTATTCCTTCTTCCAAGTCTACCATGGCTTCCTCCATCATTGCCTCAGCGTAATTTTTAAACAGTGTGTGGCAAAGCTTATATAATAAATGCCACATATAAAAGCCACCATTAAATGCCACATATAAATGCCACATATACCTGAATATTTATGCCTCATATAAATGCCTGATTTAGTGCCACATATAAATGCCACATATAAATGCCACATATAAATGCCACATATAAATGCCACATATAAATGCCACATATAAATGCCACATATAAATGCCAATGAAAAATTAAATCAGAATTTTTTGGTTTATCAATTGTTTATTGTTGTTCAGGTTTACGTATTGACAGATGATTGGGTTTGGGACACAGTAGAGTGAATAAGGTCTACTCGCGTCCCAATCCTAGTTAAAATGGTATTCCATGAAAGATGATGATCCAGGTGAGTTTTCGTTACAGATTTTCAAAAGATAAGTTCAGCACATTGCTTGCAGGAATCTGCTTTTCTGACAATTCAAATAACTCAACTGCTTCAACAAGCGCATCTCAAGTATGTCACAGTAGTTCATCAGCAACTTCTAAAGCTACGCTATACGTATTTTGATTTTACAGCTATGACATATAGCTGTACTTAACCTTTTGGATAAAATAATTACCTGTGTTGTGCCCGGGACATCTAAGACTATACAAACCGTCAGTTAGACGCGTCGTAAGAGACGACTACATAATGACTGAGAAAAGCAACGTGAAACTTCCTCAGAAGCCACATTGGTTCACTGGTTGATCAATTGCGTGCTCTCTATGGAGATAGAAGACTGCGAGAATGATTATGTCCCTTGAACCTGCCATTTGACAGAATATTATGAGAAAAGATAGTGCAATATTGTTTAAATGTATAAATTATTATTATTATTATTTAATTATAATATTTTAATTAAAAATTACAAGATAGTAAAATTAAATTGTCTGCAGAAAGCAGACTGTATTATATGTGCTTGGCGTTAGAGGAGACAGAGAAAGAACTGAGGAAGGCAACGCGAAGCCACCCCAGAAGCGATATTATTCCCAAACTATAGTTTACATGAAGGTTTGACTAAAGCATGGCTTTTTGTAAAGGGATTAATTCGTTCGTTGATAGGGTGCTCTTTATGAAACTTGAATAGTAACTTGGAAGTAGTAATATGTACCTTGGACCTGCCACTTGGCTGAACACAAAATAAGAGATATGAATGAATCTACTCTAGCCGAACTGGATTAATCAAGTTTGCACCTAAAGTTTGACCTTGGAGGGTAACAATGATTTCTTAAAATTTATGAAAATTTACTCTTTTATTATATACCTCTTTTGTCGAGCCTTTTAGATAATATTATGGAGAGCTTTTGACGTGGTGAGTAAGACATTCAAATTGAAATGCATAACATGTTTGAATGCAAAGCATGAAAAGCCTAATTTTTGCTTTATTGCACGCTTAATATTGTACAGGTTACAAAGATTCTTGAATGCGCTTTTGTGACATGAATGACTTTGGTCGGCTTTTGCAGTAGGTTTCAAAGATATGCTTTGCTATAAAGCATCACAGTAAGAAATGCTTTGAGTTATTCTCTAGCGTACCTTTCTACGCAGTAGCTACCGACAGGTTAACTGGAAGCTCCATTACCTGTCCTATACACCGTTCTACATGTACATCGTTATTGGGGAAAATTCATAGTACCCGTAACAACAAACAGGAGATCGCTATTGTCGTTCATAGCAACATTTGACACTATGGAATAATCAAAGTCAATGGTCAAGTGTGTTGATCGCTCTGAGCCAAGAACTCCCAAGTCTCCAACACTTCGCTTTCTTTTCTCGTCTCTCGATGTACTGAACTGTTTGATATATGAAGATTTAGCACAATTCTTCAATAAGTCTGTTTAAACAACTTCTAATTTCATTCATAGTCTACTTAAATTTTATTAATGTCGGTGTGTAAACTGTAAACTATGTACGTGTAAGCTTCTCAAAGCTTAGGAAAATTCTTGTTAAAAACACAAACTTTCTGGAAAAAAAGCGTTGCAAAATATATTTTGCTTAACTTCAATCATTATCATCGTCATTGTAGTCATCATCTTCCTTTTAATCCCAGTCTAACGCTAGTCGGTATGCTAACTCGTCTCTGTCCCATACGATATCATCAGTATATCTTCTATAATCGATTCCATTCGTTAAAAACATTTTATGCAATTTCTGAAGCCTTGGCGCTCACCAACCTAATGGCCTTTCTGACGTTGGTTTAATTTTGATACTTTAGTCGCCTTCTACGACACGATCAGTCACCGGTTGGTCTATTCTTCAAACGACCCGGACACAACATGTACTTACGTATGTATATATGTTTGGATGCACATTATATAAATATATATACAATATATATTCGTTATATATTTTCTATTAGGAAGCGATTTATTTATTCAGTATTATTTGTAGCATAGAGATTTGTGTAATTTAAGTATTTATGTGAGTACATACATGCATGCATGTGTTTCACTAACAAAATGCAAGTAGTTATCTAAAATATTTCCCAAATTAACTTTTTCATCAAAGATGTCACAGAAGAACCCTAAAAAATTCATTATTGGGAGCACATCAAAAATGAAACATTACTTGAAAGGTTTGAAGAGAGAAAATTAGATGAAATAGTTGCGGAAAGTATATAAAGGTTCTTGAGCCACGAATTAAGAATGCCTGATGGTGGATCTGCAAAGACTGCAATGAATTGAAAGCTAATTCAAGGGAAAAAAAGAGGAAGACCTAGAAGAACTTTGTTCAACACGATCAAGAAAGATTTTGAAACTTTGAACATTTCATGAGAAGATGCTGTGAGGGTTGCTAAAGAAAAAAAAGAAAAAACAGAAAAGAAAAACAGAAAAGAAGTTTACAGAAAAGAATGGAGGAATGTTGCCGCCCTATGTTCTCTTCAAAAATCAAGGAACTGATGAACTGATGATCCAAAATATTTCCCAAATTAAAGGAGAATTTGACATTTTCATACGATATACATTAGTGTATTTTAAATGTATTTTATCGTTGCTCTACAAAATTAAGAAAACTTTTAATCATTGCTTGATGATGCAGTGAAAATAAAGATGTTACACAGTGAACATGAAACCACCTCAAAGTCGTGATGCAGTATTTCTCAAAGTCATCATGAAGTTTTCAATGACAATTGACATTAAATATTGCACCAATCGACCGTTAACCTCATTTGTTAGTCAGTAAATGCTTTTACTGCCCGGGTTATTCACAGTTTTTGGATACATCCACAAAAAGGATTTAATTCTTTGGCAGTGTTTGAGTTTGTTTGAAAGATTTCATCATTTAATATAGAGCTTTATTAATCTTCAATTTAAAAAGGTGTTAGTAATCTCTAACTGGAAAGTATTCTATGTAAGGGTAGGCATAAACGAATATTATTTAACGAATTTAACGAATTTAGAATGTCTTAATAGCGTAGGGGTAACGTCATGAAATTTTAAATGACAGATCCTGAGGTGAATTGAACTCTCGTGGGTTCGAATCCCGGCCGCGCTGATCTGAGAGTAAAATCTCGGACATTCACTGGACTGGTTACACGGAAAATAGAACAAATTGTCTAACGTTTTAAACATGTGCTATTAAAAAGTGATAGATATCAACACAGTTGATCATTTCACTATAATGCGTGTTTACTTTTACTTTTAACGGTCAGGGTAGAATTGATTTCTCCTCTAAAACTCACAACAAAAGAAATTCTTTTAAAAATACATGAAAGGTCAAATCATGTCTACATTAGTTATGCTAGTGGAAATTTCTGAAGCAAGAAATATTTTTCATGTCCACATATGAGTGAATCTTTGGATCATCTAACATTCATATTCGCTGCCTCTGTTTCTCCTTCCTTCCATTCTACTTTCTATGATATCTCATAGTAAACTTTAGCTCAAAATTTTGTGTATAGTATAGTTCATAATTTTAATTCAATATTTTCACAGAAATCTGCTATATCGTGAATCCAAACGGATGATAAAACTAAAGGCAACTAACACAATAATTTATGTTATGTTATGCTATACTATGTTACGTTATGTTATGTTAAACGATGGAAAATCATTTTATGATTTCCCAAAAAACGGACTACTGAAATTTTAAAAATTTAGAAGTTTTGAAAACTCAAATTTATAACTTTATCAACTAAAGTTTTAATAGAACTTTTTGAAATGTTACAAGTTTTTGAAATTTTCAGTATCTGGAGCCTAAGCTCTTACTATCTGAATGACCTATCTGACTTTGGCTTGGATCTTAGTCGCCTTTTACGACACATGCAGCCCAGCGTTTCTAGTGGCTTTTTCACATGCTATGTCTTTTATTTTTCTGTTTTATTTCCTTACCGTGGTAGCTCTTAGATTTCAAATTTAAATAATTGTAATCATTTAAATCGTACTAAGCAATCTTATATATGGCATATTTAGAAGACATAGCCTCAAGAAGCTCACAATGAAGAACTAGCACAGCTGTCAAGGTTGACGGGAGGACTTAATGCAATGGTCTTTATACTACTAAATGCATTGAGTTAAGAAATTAGAGAGTTATGCGCTAACAACTGTATCCACTCGTGACTTGTCATGAGAGAAGATTTTAGTTATGACATCTTAATTATGTCGCTAAGCCGCCACTAGACGCAAGATTTATATGACTAGGACCTGCAGAGACGTGATCAGGCATTGAGAGAGAGAGAGGAGGGGAGGGAGGTGAGAGGTAGAAAAGAAGATATATAGAGAGATAACAAAGTATACTGCGCAAAAGTAGAAAAACAGAGAGAGTGAGACAGAGAAATATATATATATATATATATACATGTATATATATATTATATACATATATATATATATATATATATATATATATATATATATATATATTATATACATTTACATGTATGCATATATCATTTATATATATATATTATATATATATATATACATGTATATATATATACATGCATATATATATATATATATATATAATACAGATGGACAATTGATAAATTAAGAAATAGGAAGAAGAGTTGGATAGGACACATTCTAAGGGGAGGAAGGTCTATTAAAAGAGGTCACAGAAGGTAGAATGGAAGGTAAAAGAGGCAGAGGCAGGCCGAGATTAGGTATGTTAGATGATTTAAAGACCCCTTCATAAGTGGAAATAAGAGGAAAGCGGAAGACAGAGAAGGAAGGCGTTATATACCATGGATATGTCAGTAGGCAGTGGATATATATATATATATATATATATATATACATATATATATATTATATAACTATATTATATATATATAACTATATTATATATATAACTATATTATATATATATATATATATATATATATATAACTATATTATATATATATATATATATAACTATATTATATATATATATATAGAGAGAGAGAGAGAGAGAGAGAGAGAGAGAGAGAGAGAGAACTGGGAGGAGGGGGGGGGGTTAGTGTAACAAGTCCAGTATATCGGCACTATTATGCAGTTGAGTGTTATATCTTTATTATCAGCACGGAGAGTCAGTCTTCATGACTATAGAATCTGTGACCGACACTTAGCGTAGATAAACTGTGCCGTAACAAAGCAACAACAACAATAGCGCAATAAAATATCACACTAGCTTCGGCCATGACTAAATCGAGCATCAATGACAACAAAGAAATTTGGTTATAATAGTCGTACCATTAGAGGAGTAAATCAGGCATCTTATATTAACTTAGCAGCATGTAATGCGGATCTAATTAACTCAGCCGATCAAAGTGAAATTTAGTTTAAATCTTTATTCTGTCTTTAAGTTGAAACGTGGAAAACTATTTCTCAAATGCACTTCCGGGGCCGAAGGACTCAACGCCCGAAATAACGGATGTTTTGAACTTTCTCTTGTTCATATGTCAACACACATAACATAGCACAAGGGTGAACCGAGTTTTCTTGCCAAGTTTCTGCTATTGTTTCTTTTGTTATTCACTCCTTCATCTCATTAGTTAACAATAATCGCTGCCTATGATAGCGCACTGATTGCAGTCGGTGCGAATTTAAGAATAACCTTCCAACACTCTAGGGATTTTCATTCTAATTAAGCCACTTAGCATTCAAGCTATTATAGAGGCACTAAATATAGCCTATTAGATACAGACATGTTGTCAGCTACAGACGTGTTGTCAGCTACATACGTGTTGTCAGCTACAGACATGTTGTCAGCTAGAGACGTGTTGTCAGCTACAGACGCGCTGTCAGTTAATAATAATAATAAATAGTAATAATAATAAAGGTTTAACGTCCGTTTCCTCATACAAGGATGATGTCAGGGACGTCATCTGTTACAGACGTGTTGTCAGCTACATACGTGTTGTCAGCTACATATGTGTTGTCAACTACAGACGTGTTGTCAGCTACAGACGTGTTGTCAGGTACAGACGTGTTATCAGCTACAGACGCGTTGTCAGTTACAGACGCGTTGTCAACTGCAGACGTGTTGTCAACTGCAGACGTGTTGTCAGCTACAGACGTGTTGTCAGCCCAGAAGAACGAGAGTGGATTTATATTCCATGGATCTGACGATAGGCAGTAGCTTAAATAGAGAGAGAGAGATTGAAAATATGGAGAGAAATATAGAGAGAGAGAGAGAGAGAGAGAGAAATAATAAAAAATAGAGACATATAGAGAGAGAGATACAGGGAGAAATAGAGAGAAAAATATGAAGAGAGAGAAACAGAGAGAGGGGAGAGATAGAGAGAGATGGAGAGAGGAATAGAGAGAGAGAGAAATATATTTATAGAGAGAGAACGTTGAAATATCCTATCAATTTAATCAGGAGTAACTCTGCTAACCCCCTCCCCCCATATCTCTTCTAAAATCTCAACCTGCTTATTTTAGTTCAACGTCAGAAGCATATTCTCAATGAAATCACAGAGCTGCTACACTTCCAAGCACTTTACCAAAGCCTGTTTATACTAATTTATAACCCCGGGTAAAGTTTGTTCATTTGACCTCTGCAATTATAAAGATTCTTGAAAGCAATGATGAGTAGACGCTATTCAGATACCTTTTAGATTTATATACATACAGAACTAATATCACACCCCTTTCTCAAATCTGCCCGCACCTTCTAATAATTACTCAGCATGAAAATCCTGATGAGGGGTTACTGTGAAATCCAGACCCCTAAATACAGGAGGTGCACGCCCTCCCCAGTATTTAGCATCTCCACAAAAAGATCGTCACTTTTCTGTATGAGGGAAAATAGATTGGATGCGCCCCTTTAAAAAATCACCTCAGAATCCATATTATGAAGGCTAAGATTTCTTAGAAAACATACGAAAAAATGAGGAAGGCAAAGGAAAACCAATTCAGAATTTATGAAATCATATTTCTTGGACAAACGCATCCTATTGGGCGTGAAAAAAGGCAGAGCCCTTATGACGAGACTGTAGCTTCTAGTGAAGATCAACGGAGTGATACGTAGAGAGAAGGTGACAGTGTATATGAATCTTTGCCTTTAACCTGCCATCAGGCAGAGCATCGGTATAACAGGTGCCAGTGGTGTAACCTGAATAAATGACGAGGAGGGGTATTCTTGGTAGTCAGCTCGATAGGATACTGCAGTGCCTCACTGATGGCCGTAGTGAGCAAATCTTTTTTCTGTTCGATTTTACATATGTTGATCACACTTTTGAACTGTTGAGTTGTCTGCTTTCACAATTGTTTGTCGATGTTAGAAGACCTTTAAATAAACAAATGTACTACTACTACTATTCTTCACTACGGTCATCGGTCCCAGCAGTGGGTCAAAGTAAGTTTTAAATATTGGGCCCTCTCCGTCACTGATATGCTTTAGAGATAGGAAACTCACGTTGAACTAGGTTTTAGATTTTAGTATTTAGCTTCAAGAGCTCATCAGCAACGGCGAGTTCTGAATAGGAAAAGAAAAGGCATGAAAATCTGGTAATTATCTCCACACTACCTCGACTAAAACATTTTCTACAAACCACTGCTAGATCAATAGAATAGCAACTTGTCAATCAATCAATAAATACATCGAGAAATTTATTAGCAATAGCTTAAACGATCAATCAATCAAATGTGTAATGCTTTATTCTACGTAGAACCGAAGATGAAGTAAGAAATACGTCTCTTCAGCAATATATACATGTAAAACAGTTTTAAGCACACCCTATTTTACGTCCACAATATTTCTAAACTTCAACTGATTTTTTATATCAAAGTGTCTGTCTGAATCATAATATCTTCAATTAGTACACCTGCACTTCACTGAAGCCTGTCTCATCGTTGCCTCTTATTCGTGCAACACTAACAACAATTACAATGCTGTTGCCGTCAGTGACAACATCGAGCACTATGGAACTAAAGCTAACGCGCACACATAAAACAATCCAAGAGCAAATATCCAGCAAACCAATGCAAAGATAATAAATTATTTATTTACTTATTGTTCTTCCTAGCGGTTACTTTTCATCTTAGCTGACTGCAGCTATTTGCCACGTCACGGGCAAGAGCTGAAAGCATCAGTGTAGCATTTGGCAAAAATCCTATAGGAGAGAAAAGCATCAGTCAGAAGTCTATAGCCACTGACACCAATATATCAACAATCGATTTCTAGTGAAGATAGTCGATTTATAGTGACTATAATCGATTTCTAATGAAGATTATCAATTTCTAGTGAAGATAATCAATTTCCAGTGCAGATAATCGGTTTCTAGTCAATATAATCGATTTCTTGTGAAGATAATCGATCTATAGTTAAGTTAATCGATTTCACTTGCAGATAATCGATTTACAGTGACAATAATCGAATTCCAAAGATTAGTGCTAGTTTACCGTCAATGTCTTTGATTTTATGAATTGATATAAGATTGGTGATGGGTAGAACGCTGGCACCTAATAAAGATTCCGCAAGAGACGTCCGTGACATTGTCTTATGCGAACCGGACGTTAAATTCTTATTGATTAATCAACCGTACCAATGGTTCCATTCATAGTGAAATTAATCATATCGTCTCTGTGAGATAAAGTCGGCTCTTCCTGATGCATGAATGCTGCGAGCACCAAACAAGCAATCAGCATCAGATAATACAAACCATCTACAACAGGACGTGTCCCAGCAATCAGTATCAGACAATACAAACCATCTACAACAGAACGTGTCCCAGCAATCAGCATCAGACAATACAAACCATCTACAACAGAACGTGTCCCAGCAATCAGCATCAGACAATACAAACCATCTACAACAGAACGTGTCCCAGTAACCAGCATCAGATCATACAAACCATCTATAATAGGACGTGTCCCAACCATCAGCAACAAAATACTAGACAGTCTCTATACTACCAAGTCATCATCCTAGGCTAAACGTAGCAGAATGCAGCACACATAATAATGATAATAATAAGGGTATTTATAAAGCGCCACTCTATGCTAAATGCCACAGTAGCACTCATCCAATCACACCTATTCTAGGATGAGCACTAGTTGGATGGACGAGCTAATAGCACACTTGTTAGATAAGTATCAAGCTATCGATACAAATCCAGACGTACGTCTAGCAGTACAGGAACATTGAACGTAGTGATCTAGCTCTGTTTACTATTCTCTATGGACATGGTTTACTATTTATCGTTAGTAACGGGCTAGGCCGGGATTTGAACCTGGCGCATGCTGATCGGCAGTCAGATATCTAACCCATCATGCCACAGATCCGCCTGCTACACCGAAGTCATCAATCAAGGGAAGTCAGGATGCATCATGAGAATATACACACGGATACGGAGTTTAACGGACTCTCACATTAGCATATAGAGCCAAGTTTAACGGCCGATCTCTTGATCACAAGAGATACAGCCAGACACAGTCAGGTAGGGATCTGAACCATTCAACAGCACGTCTCTTATCAGACAAGCGTGTTACCAACTCAGCCATTCAACCGCAATCAGCTCTAGCCGGTCAGATATCACCTTGTTGTTGTTGTTGCTAGCTACACTAAATACCACAATGGCTTGATGCTAACACCTACAGACACAGCCTCATTGACAATATACACAGAGCACTATCTACAAGCAGCTCAACAGTTCACGGTAAGATGAGCACAAGTCAACGCTAGTAGATCATGGGTCTCCAGTATTACCTAGCTAGACCACCTAGCTAGACCAAGTCAAAGCCAGCTCAGTTGGAGAGTTCCAAAGAGAAGGCGTTGGTGGGGTTTAATCGCACACTTCAATTCTTCATCCCATATCAAAACTTGTGCAAGAGATCTACAGAGCTCTGATCATCCCTCAACTTTGGAGAACTCTTGGACAGCATATAGCATAAGATTTGACTATCGATGATTCGACACTGCTGATCCCAAATGTCTCACAAGAGCCGCAGCATTCCACTCAACTCCTCCAAGCCCAATGCTTCATAGGAACAAGTGCCATTCTATCTCGCTCTCCACATTCTATCTCGCTCGCCACATTCTGTCTTTCTCGACACATTCTATCTCGCTCTCCACATTCTATCTCGCTCGCAACATAGCTCCAGAGATATAAATTCATACATCAATACACAAAACTATCTACTGCGCTCTGAAAGTCTCTTACTCTCTCTCTCTCTCTCTCTCAACGATTGAGCACGGGAGAGTAGCTACCCAGTCCCTTATAACATGAAGCACTAGAGGAGTTTAGCTCTAAATTCAAGATGATATCGGGCGCTAGGCGATTAGCTACATCTCCATTACAACATCGAGCACTAGGAGATTGGCTACATCTCTCAATCCATGATGACACCAAGCACTAGGAGATTAGCTACATCTCTCAGTCCATTACGACACCAAGCACTAGGAGATTGGCTACATCTCTCAATCCATGATGACACCAAGCACTAGGAGATTAGCTACATCTCTCAGTCCATTACGACACCAAGCACTAGGAGATTGGCTACATCTCTCAGTCCATGATGACACCAAGCACTAGGAGATTGGCTACAGCTCTCAGTCCATTACGACACCAAGCACTAGGAGATTGGCTACATCTCTCAGTCCACGATGACACCAAGCGCTAGGAGATTGGCTACAGCTCTCAGTCCATTACGACACCGAGCACCTATACATCGTCACTGTCCTCTGACTCGTGCTCGTATCTAAGCGACGAGTTGTCCTCTATCCTCAGGTCGTCCTCCTCGTCGTCATCATGACGACCGGACACTGCGTTGCCATGGTGATGACTCGCCGTGGTGACGGATGCAGCGGCATTGGAGAAGAGATGAAGGTAGGTCTGATGACCCAGGTCATCCAGCGTCTGACTGCTCGACGAGGGTACCACCAGTGAGTCTACCACCTGTGTCCATCAATCAATCAATCAATCAGTCAATCGATCAATCAATCAGTCAATCGATCAATTGACCAATCAATCAGTCAAACTGATTGATCGATTGATCGATTGACTGATTGATTGATCAATCAATCAGTCAATCGATCGATCGATCAATCAGTCAATCGATCATTCAGTCAATCGATCAATCAATCAGTCAATCGATCAACTGACCAAATCAATCAATCGATTAATCAATCATTCAATAAATTAGTTCACAAATCAATGAGTTGATCAATAAAGCAACCCATTTTCGAATCTTGGGCTTACATTGTTTTGATATCGCGTTCTCTGATGATCTTTGTATACTCAGTCGTCATCATCGTGTGGTGTACTTGGACGTCTGTTGATGTAGAGTCTGCTTGAGACGTCCCTGACATTGGCTAGGAACCGAACGTTGAACTCTTATTGATTGATTGATTCATTGATAAAGAGCACTCCAAAGATCAACAAGAGAATCACTTCAAGAAGGCTATACCTTTGCAGCCTTACCCATACCTCATGCAGCCTATAGCTTGTAAAAAATATTACTTCTGAGGTTGTTTCACATTGCCTTCCTCAGATTATGAGTTGATGGTATGACGTTTTAAATGGTTTGTATAACAATAATATCATTAATATCATTGATTGTCTAATCAGAGGGTTTAGGATACAGCGAATCAACAAAACACCATAACATGAGTGCTACTGTCATAAATTAAGTGATAGATTGATTAATCAGTTTAATTCCACGTACGTTATGTGAGTGGTGTGCTGCAAGTGATCACTATGGATAGAGTGATTAATTGATTGATATATACTGACTGATTGACATATTGCTATATTGATTGATTGATTGACATATTGATATATTGATTGATTGATACCTGCTGTTCCTCGACCACCTCGTACTGTTCGACATCATCATCGTCGTCGTCGTCGCCGTTACCATGGTGATGACTGAAGAGAGAATGTAGACCTGCGGCTGTGCTGTGACCCCCCGACATGTGAGAGCTGTCCTCATAATCTCCATCTTCACTCACATCACTGATGTTCTGATCAATCAATCAATCAATCAATAAATCAATAAATCAATCAATCAATCGACATGTGAGAGCTGTCCTCATAGTCTCCATCTTCACTCACATCACTGATGTTCTGATCAATCAATCAATCAATCAATCAATCTATCAATCAATCAATCGACATGTGAGAGCTGCCCTCATAATCCCCATCCTCAATCACGTCACTGATGTTCTGATCAATCAATCAATCAATCAATCCACCAAGCTATCAATTTATCAATCAATCAATCCACCATGCTATCAACCAATCAATTCATCATTCTGATCAATCAATTAATCCACCAAGCTATCAATAAATCAATCCACCACGCTATCGATAAATCAATCCATCATTCTGATCAATCAATCAATAAATCCACCAATCTATCAATAAATCAATCCATCAAGCTATCAATCAATCAATTCATCATTCTGATCAATCAATCAATCAAAAAATCAATTAATAAATTTAGAAATTCATCAATCAATCAAACAATAAGTAGATAAATCCATCAAACAAGCCCTCAATCAGTCAATACATCAATAAATCCATCAATCAAATAATTTGATAATAAAACTATCACCAAGTCAATCGGTGGCATATAACAGCCAATAAAGTAAGGCAAATGTTGTAACATATAACAACACTAGAGTTACAGTAGGGAGTGAGACTGACATGAAATGTTTTATACTAGACGTACAGAAATAACAAGAAGCTTATATCAGTATCCCATAATAAAGATACATATCACCAGTGAAGAAACGATGATACCGAACTCAGGAAAGCTTTGTAGGGTAATATTACTAACAAAATAGTACCCTATTTTACTTTTCGCTCAAAAATGTGCATCAATCAAAAGCATCGCTTTTAATTTGCAGATAGCAGAGCAGATATATAATAATACCTTTCCCGATTTTCATATACTTAATAATACCTAATATACTAGTATTATATTATTTTTTTAAGATTGTGTCAGCACCGTAAGCAAACTGGGTCATCGAACCCTTGTTGACGACATAAAAGAAATAATTAAGAAATAATATATAATGTCCAGTGTATTGACTGACCAGTGGAGAGACCTCGTCCAGTGAGTGACCGAGAGCTAGCAGCCTTCTCTGTAGCTTCTCTATCAGTGCATCCTAATCAATCAATCAATCAATCCGTTAATAATTTTATAATCAATGAGTCATCAGTCAGGAAGTCAGTTAGGTAATCAGTCAGTAAATCAATCAATCCGTTAATAATTAGTAAATTATTAAACAATGTGTCATCAGTCAGGAAGACAGTCACGCTATCAGCCAGTCGATTCAATCAATCAATCAGTTTGTTAATAAATTAATCAGAGTTTTAGCCAGTTAGCAAAGAAATACATGAATTAATCCATCAGTCAATCAATCAATCACTTAGTAAATCTGCTGGATCATTAATAAGTCAATCAATATCTCAATCAATGAAAGTGTCACAGTGAATTAGTCAAGCAACCTTTCAATCAATCTATCTTGCAAAGAACAAATCAATCTTAAATGAAAATATCTATTCCATCCATTCAATCATCATCATCGTCGTCGTCCTCATCATCATCATCATCATCACCACCACCACCACCACCACCACCACCACCACCATCATCTTCCCTTGAATCCACACAGTTCTCTCTCTCTCTAATCCCGACCCCAGTTAAACGAGGATATCAGGGAAGAAAATGATATATTAGTTACTAGACGTAAACAGAGACACGAGACAGACCTTAAGTTTAATGGTTCTTTTTAATTTATAGCACTCCGCTCTCCAACCCTTCTCACCCTCCTACAGCAAACACAACAGTCTGATTACATCTGATGTCAACAGCAACAACAACATCAACAACACAGCAGAGATGAATGCTCAACAATAATTTATTGAACTTCCTCGTCATAACTGGACACTGATGAACCAGTTTTGCACCGGTTAAGGTCGATGTGCAACGTGCAAGCATAGGTGGGGTCAGACAAGAAATGTTTGGTGCCCGTTTGGTGCTCTGTTGGGTGCCTACTTATCTCATGTACATGTAGTAGCCTTGTTTCAAGTCAAGTGAACTGTTTATGCTTATCTCGTGTACATGTAGTAGCCTTGTTTCAAGTCAAGTGAACTGTTTATGCTTATCTCATGTACATGTAGTAGCCTTGTTTCAAGTCAAAAACTGTTTGTGGTTAGAATATTCCTTTTAAGAAGACTTCAACATTCTTCACCGGAAAACTAAATTCCTCACTGACTAATTGATTATATAAAACTGATTGATTGAATGATTATCATGCTTAAGTAACTGATTATATCAACCTAATATGTTGATTATTATCAGACTGATAGAATTATTGATTAAACAATTGATTGATGCGGCGGACAACTTACAATAATTCTGGGACGGCCTCGCGGTCGTTTTACTGAAGTATCCTGTGCAACAAAAACACATAAAACACAGAGTAATAGAGACAACACAAACACATAACCACAGAGTGATAGAGACAACACAAACACATAAAACATAAGAGTGATAGAGGAATAATGAGACCGCAGATCTAATACTCTTAAGCTTCAATACAGACTAACCACACGTTTCTGTCCCATGAAGCAGAATAAGCTCTCTAGCAATGAAGACTACTAATCAGCGGTGGTTAGATAAATGAAATAATGTACTGCAATCATTTCTACAGGAAAACAATTTTTTTTAAATTAGTAATTAATAAGATTATTATTAATTAGTAATTAATCATCATCATCTTCCCTTGAATCCCAGTTTAACTAGGGTCAGGATACAAATAGACTGTCTCAAATGCTCTCTTTCCTACATCAAATCATCAGTCAATCCCATATTTGAGACTTCTCCATTCGTTTAAATTTGTGTAGCGATTTCTGGAGCTAAGGCGCTCACCAACTGAATGTATTTTCTGACGTTGGTATGATTAAAAATTAATAATAATTAATTAATACTAATTATTAATTAATATGATGATGATGAACAAGATATCAGAAATAATGCAAATACAGCACTATTCATTCAAAGCTATAGAAACTCTAGTAAATAGTCACATGAGCCATTTTGGTAAAAAAAATCAGACACGATTCATCAGTCAATCAAAATACATGTGCATGTAAATTAATAAAGTGTCGCTCTATGCAAAATGCTATAGGAGCACTCAATGGCCAGTGAAGGTCAAATAGCCCACTGTTGTAGGCCACAATCAGCATAACGACTAGAATCCTGTAAGTGAACGACCAATTGATCTAAAACACGAAAATCATTACGGCATGGCTACAAGTCCGAAAATCATTACGGCATGGCTACAAGTCTCTAACTGCCATATCTGAGTCAGTCTCCTCTTTCTAACACATGCAGTTGCTGGTAGGTTCAATCATCACTTTTCTCGAATCTACTCATATGTATGCAAAGAGTTTCAGCAGCAAAATAATGAACTAGTACGGCTCTAAACATCAGTGATTACATATTAAACTAAAGTCAAATCAGAAAACAATGTTTAATTAAATGCTGTAAAACAATTGAACGTTTTGGAGCAAAGCTTGTATTAACCCCTAAAGCATCGAATTGTTTTAAGGTAGAAGATTATAGAGACTGCAGCCTACCTTTGGAGGATGTATACGAGGTCTGCCTCTCTTCTTTACTGTTACCTCCTAGATAAACATCATCAACAGAATGACAGTAATAATAATTTAATATTAAAAACTAAATAAAATATTAAAAATTAAAGAAAATATTATTAAATAATTAGCATAACTAGTTCCAGCGTTGTGTCCTGGCCACTTATAGAATAGATCAACCATTAATTGCACGTATGCTAGGAGAACTGAAGAAGGCAACGGGAAACCATCTAAGATGCCACATTTTTCCCAAGCAATAGGCTGTCAAAGCAGCCTATCGCTTTAGTGTTTTGTGTGTTGCTATTTTAGTAATAAAATTACTAAATCACATAAAATCACAAAACACACCCAAACATCCAGCAAATCGCCTGGGCTTTTATTCCCTATCACCCATCGACAGCAAATTGCCGTCGGTGAAACAGATGAATGAACAATAATTAAACTTGCAGTAGGTGAAACAGACGAGTGAACAAAAGTTAAAGTGGTCGTAGGTGAAAGAGACGAATGAACAATAGTTAAACTTGTTTGTAGGAGAAACAAATGAGAGAGTACGAACCACAGGTGAGACTAACGGAAAGAATGAGTGACCTCCTTCTACTATCTGATCCTACATAAAAATATATACAACACATGTACACATAAATTACATACAACACAAAACACATACAATACACATAAATAAAATAACACACATGTAGCTGGTATAGCTAATGTTAACATCAGTTTCCTCACTCAAAAGCGATGTCAGTGACGGGCGAGCCTAGAATTTGAACCCCGCACGTACTAATTCTCGGTCGAATAACTAACTGATATCGACACTGGCTCCAGCCGTAAATAACATATAATACACTTAAAAAACACACACATATATGACTTCCGTACACATAAATTTATCACATACAACACAAAACACATGCAATACACAAAAATAATATATATAATACACATAAAAACACATATAAACACATAAATAATATATATAATACACCTAAATAACATATAACACACATATAAATCACATATGTACACATAAATCACAATACACATGAATCACACAGTACACATAAATCACACACAATGCACAAATTCACAAATAATACACATAAATCACATGCAATACAAAGAAACAACATAAAAGAGACATAAATCACATACAATACACATAAACACTATATTATATGTGCAAAAGACATACAATACACACACAAAACTTACATGAAATAAGCACAAATCACATAAAGTACATAAAAGATGCACAATTCTGATAAAATTACTACAAATCATACTAAATTTAAAACTGAATGCCCCAGATTAGCTAACGTTGTTCTCTCATAATTTGACACAAATGACATTTTAACAAAATAGCACAAAAAATTAAAATTAAGTACACAATTTAAATTATTATCTGTAAATATAATCACCAATAGAGTCAAAAAATCACCAAGATCTATTAGACGTCACTTTGTGGACACTAGAGTAGTCTCTACAACCCTCTTCCTCCACTGATTTCTATTAGACGTCACTTTGTGGACACTAGAGTAGTCTCTACAACCCTCTTCCTCCACTGATCTCTATTAGACGTCACTTTGTGGACACTAGAGTAGTCTCTACAACCCTCTTCCTCCACTGATCTCTATTAGACGTCGCTTTGTGGACACTAGAGTAGTCTCTACAACCCTTTTCCTCCACTGATCTCTATAAGACGTCGCTTTGTGGACACTAGAGTAGTCTCTACAACCCTCTTCCTCCACTGATCTCTATCCATCACAGAGTCATACACATTACCATCTACAAGATTTAATTTGACATCTAATATACTTTAAATTCTTCCCAAGTCTTATTTTCTAAACTTATTCTTTAAGAATTTAATGGTGCTATTTTCATTATCTATGTTTATTATCTCAATTTTTCTACGATCCTATGTTGCTATGTTACTATGTGTCGGTGTTTCCGGTAGTCAGATAGATAGAGCTCAATTGTGCTCTTTCTGACGGCCTATTGTATGTACTCTGTCTCCTTGTATGCACTTTGTGTATATTTTGAATCAGTTACAAATAAATGATCATGATTTTCTCCTTTTCTCTAAAATACAGCATCATTGTGGTGTTAAAAAGTCACAGAATCATAGATCTTAAATGAGACTTACAGAATAGGAGACTGTAGCTGTGGTAGGCTTTCTAGCCTTCGGTGTTAACGATATCTAAACACACAAAAAATAACACCAATATTATACTAATCCTCTCTCCCCTCTCTCTTTATCTCTTTTTTTCTCTTCTCTCTCTCTCAAGTATCAATTTAAATAGCAGCTCCAAATTAGATATAATTGTCCACATTCAGCAATCACTTGCACTAGTGATCATTAAACTGATAGAATAACGAGCTCAGTGAGCACAAGCAGTCCTATGGGATGGGTGGTCAACTAGATAGGGCACAGTGTATCCTCTTTGATAGTCGAGTTGGCAGGTTTTTATAGATTTG
This sequence comes from Enchytraeus crypticus, assembly GCA_905160935.1. Taxonomy (NCBI): domain Eukaryota; kingdom Metazoa; phylum Annelida; class Clitellata; order Enchytraeida; family Enchytraeidae; genus Enchytraeus; species Enchytraeus crypticus. The sequence goes on along the minus strand of CAJHZI010000473.1, from coordinate 233,640 downwards.
TTATCTATTTATCATATATAATACATATGATACATATACTTTTTAAAATATATAATACTTACAAAATAAGTATTTCCTGAATTGTGTCCCGGACATTAAAGAATAGACCAAGCGTTAACTGAAAGTATCTTTAGAGGTGCCAAAGCATAAACTCAGGAAGGCAACGGGCAACCTCAGAAGCCATAATTTTTTCCCAAACTATAGGCTACATAAAGTATGGGTAAGGCCTGTCCTTTTGTGAAGGGATTAACTTATTGCTCGTTAGAGTGTTATATATGGACCAAAACAGCATCGCGAATATGAATGTGTACCATGGACCTGCTGCTTGTGATTTTGTAGGAAACCTAAAGTACCACTATACAGAGGGCAACTACAATTAATACTATTGGCTACTCTCTTTTCCATATTTCTGCATATAAAAAGGTGGTAGTGAAGTTTTAATTCTTACAAAATATTAAAACTAAATCACATCACCCTAAACTATAAAACAATTAACTGACGGGAAGACATTCTTGCAGGAGATTACATTTCAGCTTCTTAATTCCTAAGTGATGTTGGGACGTTAAGCAGAACAAAATCAATCGATTGAACGTTATATTAATAAAAGAGGATTTTACATCCATATTCTCGGCTAAAGATGATTTCAGGGAATAACCAACATGCACAACATGATATTGTTAGATTGAATGTCTTGTTTGCTATAAACTTTAAACTGCTTTATAAGCTTTAATTTTGCTATACATGTTCAAGGCACATGGTAGTGATTTCGTGGCCTTTGTCTAATTTTTCACTTTCTGGCGTACGATTTTACCAAAGTGAAATAAACGTGATTCAATTCAATTCAACATAAAATACACTATTCTTCAATTAGGAGATTAAAGAAATAGGGAGCTGAAAAACAAAACCAGGCTCTCAGTTTCAACATTAGCTAGAACTGAGAGATCAATATTTCTGAGTGGTCTCTCTAAGCAGTCTGAGACAGAATATATTGACTTTTTACTGTAAGAAATATTTTGGGACAGTATACTGACCATATACAGGGCTAGAATATTTCAGTCAGCCTAACTTTATATATATATATATATATATATATATATATATAAAACAGCTATTTACTTTTCACAAAATGGGTAAATAGGATTAAATAGGTATATAGTGTTCTCAGGTAATGACGCCCCTGCCCAGTAAATGTTAGTTGAATCTGAGGAAGGCATAGGAGCCCACCTCGTCATTAGCAGAATCCCCCAAGAATAATGGTATACCATGTTAGATGATTTAAACATCCACTCGTATGTGAACATGAAGAGGAAAACGGAAAACAAGAGTGGAGGCATTATATACCATGGACCTACCATTAGGCAGTGCACTAAGAGAGAGAGAAAGGACGGTTATAGCCACTATTGTCAAAATTTTGATATTATAGAAACAAATGGAGCAATCTCTCAATAATTTTAAATATGTACCTTCATTCAAACATTTTGTTGTTATTCACACTCAATGATAAAATAAAATACCAAATACAATAAAATACCAAATACAATAAAATACCAAATAAAATTATTCAGCAAGGCAAAGTAGTAAATGCATGAAAGATTTAAACTAGCTAGTACCCTACAAAGTTCAAAATATCAAGAATAAGGATCTCATCATCATCATTATCATCAGCATCTTCCCTTCAATTCAAGTTTAATGAGGGTCGGGACATGAGTAGACCCTCTCAACTCCTCTCTGTCCCACACCATATCATCAGTCAATCCCATATCTTTCCGTTCGTTTTAGAAAATGATGTAGCAGTAAACGTTGTAGTTCAAGATATAAAAAATATAGGTATAAAGATAGAATTACATAATATCACAAAATTGAAGAGACAAGAGAAGTGAAGATCTTAGTTCAGGTGGCACACGCAAAACGTAAATTAACTGAATTCTGACGAATTCAATTAATAACAGAATGACTGATTCTTCATTGATTCTTGTTCAATTTATAGCTTACAGCAAAAATTCCATGGTAGAAAAAAGAAAAATCTCAAGTATTAGCAGGACAAAATTTGTGCAGATAGGCAATGTTTCTGAATCCAACGATACAAATTGAAGGATCAATTACAAGATTTCAACGAGAACTTGTGTGAAAAATTTATAGGCGGCTTTTAGAGAGAGACAGAAATACTGACCCTTAAATCAGTTTTCCTGGGTTTTCGTGGCGATGTACCCGGGGTCTAGAAAAATAAACAGAAAAGGCTTTAGAGGGTTTTACTCGTCTAATTTCCAAAGAATATCTCAGTAAAAGTTTTCAATTTCAAACATCTCTCAGGGAATAAAAATCTGCTGGTTTGGTAACAAACTTTTAGAATGAGAAATCTTCATCTAGACAACAAACACTACAAAGGCGCAGGACTTATTTAAAGAGAATATATTCCATATAAAATGTTCATGATACAACCATAACCTGAAGCAAGATTGACTAGCCCACCCGTCTTTTTCTAGGTGGGTTAAAACAAATTTTAACCTATCTATATAGGTTTAAGCAAGAAATAAGGAAAATTAAGAAACCTTGCCCCTAATTTTTTTGCACCAATTTAGCTATCACTCATCTCAAGGCAAAAGAGATTCTTGGGGAAGACCAAGACTTAATATGATAGATGATATGCTAACACATTCAAAAGCGAAAAAGAAAAAAGACCAAGTGATGCTACATGCCTCGTTCTTGTTTCTAGAACATAAGCATACATGATAGAGAGAGAGAGAGAGAGAGAGAGAAAAAAAGAGAGAGAGACATGAAGAGAGAGAGACAGAGAGAGAGAGAGCAAGAGAGAGAGAGAAGAGTGAGAGAAAGACAGAGACATGAAGAGACAGAGGGACTACAGTAACTCTCAACGTAAAGCACGACTAGAATGACTAACGCGGTCAATCTTGGGTCGACCAGGCTTGCGCTTCTCAAGCTGCTGCTGCTGTAGCTGTAACTGTATCTGCTGCTGTAGCTGCTGCTGCTGCTGCAGCTGACTGTAGTGTAGGTGATGAGATGACCCCCCGTACATACCCCTCCCGTTAGAGTTCACCATCACCACATCCTCATTGTCACTGCCCCCGATGTCTGAATGGATGTCCTGCAAACAATCAATCAATCAATCAACTATAAATCTATCAGTCAAGTATCTGATCAATCAATCAATTAATCAATTATGAATCAATTAGTCAAGTATCCGATCAATCAATTAATCAGCTATGAATCTATCAGTCAAGTATCTGATCAATCAATCAATTAATCAATTATGAATCTATCAGTCAAGTATCCGAACAATCAATTAATCAGCTATGAATCTATCAGTCAAGTATCTGATCAATCAATCAACTAATCAACTATCCATTCAGCAATGAAATATCATCAATCACTCTATTGATCAACTTTCAATCTATCAATCACACAACTAAATTAACCAATCGATCTGAGTAATCGATCGATTAATCGATTAATTATTAATTCCATAAATTGGTCCGTCAAACAAAGAATCACTCAATCAAAAAATATAATATATATATTATAATAATATATTGTTCTAGAACATATCAGTTAACATATTTAAAGGCCTAAGTTAAGTTTAAAGCCAGTTACTTGACTTGAGAGTATATCAGCAACGTGGCAAGCTCTGGATTCAAACACTGCACCTACTGATCAGAAGTCTGATATCTTACTGACACTCTACAGGCTCAAGTCAATTAGTCTTCACTTAAAGAACAACCGATTAATCTAGAAATCAATCATTTAATCATATCTATTGCTAGCAGGCCTGTATACCGCTGTTCACGTCTCTTCAACAATTGCTTTTTCATTTGTTTTTTGTTGTTTTTGTATAAGTTAATCATCAAACTGCATGACAAGAAGAAAACCCCATACTGAAGACCACTATCAATAGCAACTAAAAAAAACACTAACAATAACTACTACCAATAACTACTACCAATAATAACTAACAATAACAACTAACAATAACAACTAACAATAACAACTAACAATAACAACTAACAATAACAACTAACAATAACAACTAACAATAACAACTAACAATAACAACTAACAATAGCAACTAACAATAACCACTAACAGTAACCACTAATAATAACACTAACACTAACAATAACCACTACTAAAGCGAAACTTTTGTCAGTAGAACAGTCAATAGAGACCTATTGTAAAGTTCCAAACCATGATAGCAGATTTTACATGAATTATTAATCAATTCTAAATTACTCTAGATGGGAAGACATTCCTGACATTATCCTTGTATGATAAAACCGATGTATCAGATAAATTTTAATTATTATTACTATTAAATATTATAATAATTACTATTATTATCAATTGTGATTATTACTAATCGTTAACAAATTATACATCAGAAAGATATTAATCAGATGATAGAAATAGGGCAAAACTAAACGGGGGAACAAAATACGAGCTGGCCTGCTCTCAGATTGAGCACAAATAGCACGGGAGGCTTACGTCATTGTGAAGAACTTTCTCGTGGCATAGATCATCGTTAGCATAGTCGAGCTCTTCACACCTAGCCACCGGCTCTATCTGAATGTAATTCGACATATCTACAAACAGGCAACAACGTAAACATTACTAGAAGATCATGAATGTAAGCGTCCCAATCACACACACTTTCTATTTTAAAAATCCATATTAGCTGAAAGACTATGACTTCAGTATAGAACATCCGCAATTGATCAACAAACTTCTGTAATTTATCTCTTGGTTGAGCTGATCGTTTATAGAGTAAATCAACGGCAGTGACATCACAATGTAAAAATAATGTATACATAACGGCACACTGGGTCACGAAGCATAGATGCTGGTTTAAGAATTATATAAAGGTGTGTTATAATTTAAATATATTATGAAAGTTACATTGTATAATCTACACACACATACAAACTTCACTTAAATTCATCATTTCAAGCCTTAGACACATTTATTTAGTCCTGCTTCAAGACTAAAAAGACAAAGGCCAAATTTAACGTTATTTTTCAGTTCCGAAAGCATGTCAGTGGCAGGAGAGCACTGGATTAGAACCCTGCACTTTATGATTCGAAGTCACGTACCTTATTGATCAAGCTACTAGCTACGCTGGATCTTCACGTAACTTAAAAATATCTACATGTACAAGAGCCTTTGCGATTTAATTTGAAATACGGTAATACAGCTCATAAAAATATAACATATAATTACTTAAATATCACAAGGCGTCATGGCTTAAGATGCTACAAATTAATTGCACATTTCTCATTTCTTTATTGTATTACTACGATTTATAATATTTAAATAACATCAACTTTATTTAAAATTCCTGAAACAATTTAATATACCGTATTTTTGGAAGCGAAAGAGAAATTAGACGACAGTAATGTCCGGCAATATCATCCAATATGCCCGATAAGTACGCCAACCTCTTCAAAAATATTTAAACGCAATTTCTGATCGTAAGTTCATTGAAACTAGACAAAATTAAATTCATAAAGCGCAATTAGGCGGCAGATTTACTGCTAATCATAGTAAAAGTTAGGCGTGAAAAAGCCGACGATTCGCTGCCATTTTATATAATTAATCAAATAAATACCTAAAATAAAGGTTTCCATAGATCGTGAACCATCCCGCACAAATAAATAAAACTAGCACAAGTTGCGAGCGTCTCTTGCACTGAAGACAAAGAAACTTCAAAATAGAAGCAACAGCAACAATCCTAGACAGTTATTACAAATTTCAAAAGCGCTCGATCTAAATTAGAACTCAATTAGAACTTGTCCAGTATCACGTTCGGTTCGATTTCGGCCAGGGCAGAGTTCGGGTTCAGTTCAGTTCGACACAAATGCCGGAATTCAGGGTTCGATTCGACTTGGGTTCGGTTCTATTCTCATCTCTACTGTATTCCGCTTTTCTCTTCTTTTCCACATGTGAGTGTGTCTTTAAATCATCTAACATGCCTATTCTCGACCTGCCGCTGCCTCTTTTTCCTTCCATTCTACCTTCTATGACCTATTTTAATAGACCTTCCCCTCTCAGAATGTGTCCTATCCATCTCTTCTTCCTATTTCTTAATACATTTATCAACTGTCTATCTGTGTCAACTCTCTCCAGGACTTCCTCATTTGTAACCTTTTTAGTCCAGCTAATCCTCTTCATTCTTCTCCAAATCCACATTTCCAATGCCTCCAGTTTCCTAATATCTTCCTTCCTTAAGGTCCATGTTTCACATCCATGCCATAGCGTGGTCCAACCAAAGTGCTCACTATCTTTATCTTTGTGTCTTTCTTTAGACTTTTTGTTAAAAGTTATATACGATTACAGAAGGCCGCTTTTGCTTGTGATTTTTCCTACTGCATATTTCAGTCTCAAATTTCCCGTCATCGGTTATAGTATGACCCAAATATTTGAAACTCCTTATCTGTTCCAATTTCGTTCAATTTATTGTAATATTAACTTCACCTCTATTATAGGACACTCTCATAACTTTGGTCTTTTGGATAATTATCTTAATTTAAATATAGATACAGTGTTGTACGAAGTACTGAGCAAAATACTTTAAGTAAAAGTAAAAGTAAATGGTTGATAAAAGTAATTAAAAGTAAATGTAAAAAGTACTTTATCAGAATTTTAGTTATGTAAAAAGTAAAGTACTCGACAAAAAAGTAGTACTTTTAAGTAAAAGTAAAAGTACTCTGAATTTTTTAAGAAAACAAATCTTGATAGAAAATTTTTACACGTGCTTAAATTAGTTTAGTTAGTTACGCGATTTCATTCTTACTACGAACGGAAACTTTAAATTCATTGTCTGAAGTTTCTGAACTAAAAGATTATTCGACCCACATGAGCAAGCTTATATTAGATTTTAAATTTTTACCTTAGATTAAATTTTGAATTCACAATTAAGTTAAATTAACATGGTCAACTCAGCCTCTCTCTCTTGAGAGTCCTATTAAGTAAGTAGCAGCTAGTCACATGTGTTCATATTCCTACTCACATGCTTCCTTCACTACCTTGGCGCCCCATAAATAGCACTCCACCGACTAACGAGTTAATCCCTGCTCAAATGTCCTTGAATTACATCTTAATTTTTCCGACAACTGACAACCGACAACTGACAACAGAAATTATATGGCTTCTAATATGGTTTTCCGTTGTCTTTCTCAGATCTAACTCGGTCGCCTAGCTCTTAAGACAAATGCAGTTTATGAACGGTCACCTCTTAAGACAAATGCAGTTTATGAACGGTTTAATCTTCTGTGTCCTGAACACAGCATAACTCAGACTCCTTAATATAAAAATAATTATTGACATATTGGCAAGGTCTACAAAATATAACTGTAGGTTCATGATTTATGTTTATATTTATGCTGTCATTATTAAATTGTTGTATTTGTTATAATTATCTTCCATCACTTTCACTATCAAACCTACAGGCACTCTACAAAAGATTTTAAAATTTTTGAGTCAATTCAGTCAACCCACGTACACTGTAGATCATGGACGTTGATTTACGTCACACATCTGATTTAGGGCAGTTACTGGCGCTAGCTAGTGTAAAGATATGATATCGATGAATCTGTATTACTTTCTTATTCTCTAAAATTTGTATTAAAAATTTTATTTAATACAAAATTTGGCCATAGATATTCATACAGTTTTCAAAAATTAAGTAACGAGACTTTTTCTTTCACGTAAGCGGTTAAAAGTAAAAGTAAAAAGTACTACAAAAATTACTTCGTTACAAGTAAAATGTACCCGGGCAAATTGGGTACTTCGTTACAAGTAAAAGTATCGCTTGAGTACTTTTTACTTGTAACGAAGTATTTTTTACTTCGTTACTTCACAACACTGTATATATATATATATATATATATATATATATATATATATATATATATATATATATATATATATGGGCTATATATATGTATATGTATATATTTAAAAACTGCGCATTCTCCATAATCTGAATGCTTGTTAATTGATCAGAGATTTGCCAGCACGAACGAAACGTAGGCTAGGCCTGTAAGAGACAGCCTCTTTAAACATACAACGTTTTGAACACTCCACTGTTCGTGTGAGTAGCTATCTAAAGAATACAGTGTAACTGTAACGAACGGGGTTTCTTTAGCGCTTGAGCAGTGCGGCTGGCGAGGCCTCCCGTGTTACAGCGAGTGGAGACGTATTTCTATCACCCTCACTTGTTCTGGGAATCCTGGGAATCCGGGACGTCGGGTTTGGCGGCCTGGCCCGAATCGGGAGTGGGGACTCACTCCACGTCGTCACTTTATTGTAGGGTGTTATGTTGGATGACCGGCAGCGACTCGAGATAGCAGCTACTACGTTAAATGGTCTATTACAGGTACCGCTTGTCAGGAGGAACCGAGGGGTGTTGCATCTCAAATGGCCTAGCTTCGCTCGACTTCTATCTGTTAATTCAAGGGCCGACTCCCTTGCTTCTTTAGTAGATTCTCTTCCGTAGTGTGATTCTCGGGGCGAAGTGATAGAGTGACCCGAACCGGGAGTAGAAGCGTACTCCGAGTCTGCTATATTTTAGGCAATTACGGTTGAGTTTTCTGCCATGCTTATTAGTCTTCAAACTGGTTGTAGTAGATAATTTTATTATTGGTTGTTTAACTGCGCCGAACCCTATTCTTCTTTACCCTATTAAAACTTCCCTATATCCTTTTTAGACTTATTCTTCTCTATCCTTTTAATATTGGTCTTCCTGTAGTTTTCTTCGCTCGTCCATCGTGGCTGTAGTGGTGTAGTGGACCTTTCGTTTAATGCCGTGAAATCCGTGGATAGTCTACTCTGCTCATTGGCAATCCCGCTTCTCCCGCCTGCAGAGACGAACTCGACCCAGGCGCTTAGAAAATACCTGCAGAGACGAACTCGACCCAGGCAATGCCGTTGTTAGCCTCCCGCCTGCAGAGACACACTCGACCCAGGCGCTTAGCAATTACCCGCAGAGACGGACTCGACCCGAGTATCGCCGTGGACTACCAGCCTCTTACCTGGGCCTACCCAGGGGGACACCAAACTCTCTCGCCTCCAATTAGCCTTCACGGTTTGGGAAACTAGCCAACCTGATGGGCCCCTTACCTATCCCGTAGGAAGTCAGTAAGAGGAAGGATCATTGAGACTCGATCCTTTATGAGTACTACACGTTGTACACCGTATAGCCCCATCGGAGCCGCCCTCCTGGGAACCTACTCAGACGAACCAAGTAGGTCCCCGGCCCCAACTTGCTTCTAATGTATCTAGCTTCTCCTTATATACACCGCTGTCGATCGATGTCAAACGCTTCTATCGAATCACAGCGTTTCTTCGCCTTCGCTTAGCTATTTACGACGCATCTGCGTCACTTTGGAAATACCCTTCGGAATAATCTAACTATACCCACCTACAACTTCGGCTTATATCATCCATTATAAATCTTTGGAAAAAACCCTACGCCACGTATTATTTATAAATAACTGCTGTATACTATCTGCTTTCTATCTATAATATATATTTCTTAATATATTAATTGTGAACAAGGCGTGTTTATTACAGTAACCTAACAAAGAATAAATGAGTAGAATGAATGAATGAATAAATAAAAAAATAAAAATGAATTTAAAATTATAATTAAAATAAAATAAAAATTAAACAAAATATAAAAATATTAATAAAATAAAATATAAAATAAAAAAATAAAAAAATGAATAAATAAGTAAATGAATGAATGAATAAATGAGAAGAATGTAGCCCTTTTAAAGAATACAGTGTAGCATTAGGCTGAGAGCTTAGCAGCTCTTTATGAACAGCGCTTCTATCCACGTCTTTTAGACATGTTTTCTTTATACTCTTTGAAGATTTGTAGCACTGTAGATAAGATTATAGCGCAGTGAAAGTCTTGCTTATGTATTTTAAGTTAGACACTTAAAGGCTAGACGATATAGAGGCTGAAGGCTATAGGATAAATAATAGGCCCTAGAAGATAGAAAGTATATGATAGAATTAAGATAGAGGATAAATAATATAGGATAGAGAATATATGATAAGAGGTAGAGAAACCTCCTTTCTTGTGGTTATTCGTAATCGATGCCTTTTGATAACGCATAGATTGCAGCCGGTTCTGATCTATTAAGAATAACCTTCCAACACCAAAGGGATTTTTTTCTTTCAAGACATTCAACACTCGTCCTTCAGAAATGGTCACCCATTCCAGTACTAACCGGGATCGACGTTGCATAACATCGTTTTTTGAGCGCGGCTAAAATATTTAAATGCAAAAAATCGCGATAAAGATTAATTGTATTATTATTATTATTATTAACAATATTAATATTAATATTAATATTATTATTATTATTATTATTATTATTATTATTATTATTTGATTTTAAAATTGTAATTTATTTTTTTATGGAATCAAATATCTCTTCGGTTACACTTCAATGAGTATTATCAGTGTAATGTAGTACCACATTTAGATTTAACATTTAACTTTGTTACGTGTGCCTGCATTTTTTTGCAAAAGAATCATTTGATTGATTGATAACCTATATTTAATTTATAAATCAGCGATGAGACTACAGGGCCATGAAATAGAGGGGGGGGGGGGGTGGGCTAATTGTGGGAAGGTTTGATTCTAGTCCCTATATGTTTATATGCAAAAGGCAGTTGGGGTGGCTTGCACCGAATTATGGGCATAACCCCCCAGTGGTTAAAGTAGGTGGTAGCTCTCATTTTTTCTGAGATGCGTGCCCCTGCTAGGGGCCCATAGGCCAAATAGATACTACGAGACCTGTAAATACATTACGGGGGCCCGACAAATTCTGACCGCTCCCCTAGGTCTCAATTCTCACTTTAACCACGAAGGGGGGAAGTTACCCTACCATTTCCAACATTTAGTAGGCTTTACTCTCATATCCCATAGCCTGAGGTGCCTGCGGTGCCTGCCACACGCTATAGCTGTTAAAACTCTTTACGCTACACTGCCGGAGAGGCTATACAGTGCTGACTGTTGAGTACAGCCTGAGAGCTGTTTATTATACAAACTGTATCGGATTTACACTCTAATCTGATAGTAGTCCTACATGCAGTTGCATTTAGTTTACACATTGTTCGCTACAAGTTGAAAATTAACAGTAAATTGAGTTTCTGATATTCACACGTCTAGTCAGTGTAGTTTTGAGTGTTTAATGCTATGATCAGAAGCTGTTTTTGAAGCAGTTTATTGTTAGCAGATTTTATCCGGTTTAGATCTTATATGTTTCTACAGTAGATGTAATGCGTCACCTGATCGTTCCACTGGCAAGCCTTAGCTATTCACGGCTTGTCGTGCCTGCTTATTACGCCCCTAATGCTGCCCTTGACATCGACGCAAATCCTTAATCTCCACGTAGACCTGCTGTATAATACTATTCTGTCAAATGGCACGTCCTTGGCACTTATTCCGACTCACGATCAGCAAGTTAATTATTGCTACATAAGGCCCTGTTGTACGAGATTTTATCTAGAAATTAATGTTGCCCATAGCTTGATATAAATATGGTTCTGAGGTGGTTTTCTTTACCTTTCTCAATTTTTTGCTTATTCGCCTCTTATGATATTTGAAACGTACTGTTAGTCTATTTTTCAGTGGCCGTGACACAACGCGAGTACTAATGATCGATAGGTTATTTAATGTGATAACGATAGAGTTTCAAGGATGATCTTGTCAACCGTGAAGGACATAAAATAGTAACACACCGAACCCGTACTTAATTAGCCCTAAAGGCGTATAGGATAGGCCTATATGGGTCTCAGAGCTAAGCTTAACGTCTGCTTCCGTATCTCTAGTGAAAATATCTGATGTACTACATATTAGAGTAGATTTTTATATTATATTGTCATGTCATATGAAACTATTCCCGTGCTGCATCCGGGGGTTGCTAAAGAATATACCAATTGTGAACTGCACGTGTTGTAAAAGGCAACAAAGCACTAAGATCTCACTAGCGTCAGAAAGGCCGTCAGGTTAGTGAGCGCCTGGGCTATAGAAATTGCTACGAAACTTTCTAAAACGAATGGAAAAGTTTGGAATTCCCGACCCTAGACTAGTCCCTATAATTAAACTTGGATTCGAGGAAAGATGATGTTGATGTTATTTGAGATTAAATATTTGTATTAGGCCTATATATCTTTCACTCTACGTTTTATTTCTGGTCGCTGTTTTGCATATAGGCCTAACTTTACTAATTGTACGACCGGTGAATGTTAGTGCCTTTATTACCGATCATACATATATTTGAACTTTCAGTCTACATGCTATTTTTTTTTTTTTTTTTATGATGTGATGAAAAAAGAAAGAAAGAAATTTGATTTAATGTCCTTTTGCCTATTAGACAAGCCTGCTATCTACAAGACCACCTTGACATTTTCTACGTCTACTCTTAAATGCGTCATAAACGATAAACGGGAGCCAGTAGCGAAGTCGTTAAGATGTATGTGTGGGGTTGAAATCCTGGGCTCGCTCGGCACTGACATCGCTTTCGAGTGAGGAAACTGACGTTAACCTTAGCTTTAAACATCATGAAGCATTTGTTAAGCTAGCATGAAGATAGAATTGTATGTAGTGAATGCATAGCACTTTGTTTTGAAGACGATTATGCAGATCTACATTAAATCTAGCAACGTAGGGGACATAAAAAAGTTGTAACGCCGACGTTAACGTCAATTTCATCTCTCGAAAGCGACATCAGTGACGGGAAAGCCCAGGATTTGAACCCACACATACATATCCGCGGTGGAATATCTTTATACCGACATCTCCACTGAATCCAGCCAGAATGTGCATATAATGTAATATCTGTATGAAAATAATAAAGAAATTATATAAATGAACTTATTACTGTAAATTTACAGAATGAAATGAAAATAACTGGGTAGAAAATGAGTGAGAGACAGAAGTTACATGTATGCTTATATGATATTACTGGACACATTCGGCAGCCCACGTATTACACGCAGTAACGCAGCAAATGAAACGAATATAATTTTGATGAGGGAATATTCGAAGCATTCGATGAGGAAAAGAAGCGAGACAACGAATTGATTGACTGATTGAAGAGGCATGACAATATCGAGCAGGTTCTGCCTGGTAAATCGTCATGCTGCAGATTCTGAGAAATAAACTGAGGGTGAGTTGTAATAAAAAATTTAAAGTTGTAATTGTAATAAACGTGCATTTGCAGTAGGACACATGTTTTATGTGTAACAGTATATGAACATAATTATACCACACGGTGTTTTGAAGAAAGTGGTGTGAAACTTGATCGTTATATAAACAGTGTTAAACGCACATGTGCCAAGCACTAGTCGATCAGCCAACACTATGCGGTTGTTACTGTTGGGCTTCTTTTAGTTCCGCTTTGCAACGACTACAGTAACTACAGTCTACAAGGATAGGCTGTGTGCTGCGTTGTGCCATGTATCTACAAGTATAGGCTGTGTGCTGCGTTGTGCCATGTATCTACAAGTATAGGCTGTGTGCTGCGTTGTGCCATATATCTGCAAGTATAGGCTGTATGCTGCGTTGTGCCATATATCTGCAAGTATAGGCTGTGTGCTGCGTTGTGCCATATATCTACAAGTATAGGCTGTGTGCTGCGTTGTGCCATATATCTACAAGTATAGGCTGTGTGCTGCGTTGTGCCATGTATCTACAAGTATAGGCTGTGTGCTGCGTTGTGCCATGTATCTACAAATGTAGGCTGTGTGCTGCGTTGTGCCATGTATCTACAAGTATAGGTTGTCTGCAGCGTTGTGCCATGCATCTACAAGTATAGGCTGTGTGCTGTGTTGTGCCATGTATCTACAAGTATAGGCTGTGTGCTGCGTTGTGCCATTCATTACAGGGCCTAATAGAACAACGCTGACTACTATCATCATAATGATTCTAAACAGGATAAACAGGTCTGCCACTGATTGTATGTGACGAAAACAACAACAACAGTTTAGAGTGGAACTGTCGTCAATGACAACATCGAGTACTATTTTTGAACCAAGCCGTCGAGCAAAAATGGTGCAAGAACGATGCAAAATCTAGAATAGAGAAATTCAGTTTAATTAAAGAGAGAAAATTATAGAAGAGGAGGAGATTTAAGAACCTGTGGCTACTCATGGACAGTAGATGGAAAAGAGACATGGAAAAGAGACATGGAAAAGAGACATGGAAAAGAGACATGAAAAAGAGACATGGAAAAGAGACATGAAAAAGAGACATGAAAAAGAGACATGGAAAAGAGACATGGAAAAGAGACATGTAAAAGAGACATGGAAAAGAGACATGGAAATGAGACATGGAAAAGAGACATGAAAAAGAGACATGGAAAAGAGACATGAAAAAGAGACATGGAAAAGAGACATGGAAATGAGACATGGAAAAGAGACATGGAAAAGAGTCACGGAGAAGAGCAGTGTGGCATAGTAACGATGTAAACATACTATGTTACAAGTGACTAGTGACAAGTACTCATACGATACTTTGAATTGTAACTAAGTACCCAGTTTGTCTCTGTAGTTTTCTTGTGATGATGTTTTTGTAGTATTTTTTTTTACCGGCGATGAAGCGAAAAAGTCGTGTTGCTTTAGAAAACCTTTATTCAGTTCATTGTAATACCAATCCCAAAATTTTTATTAAATAAAAAAATGCTCTCTCTTTCTCTTTTAGTGTATATCCTACTGGCATGTCCATGGTAAATAACGCCTCCACTCCTCTCTATCTTCCGTTTTCCACTCCATGGCCAAATACGCGTGGGTCTTTAAATCATCTATTACATTCCTTTTGATATGCCATTATTCTTGGGATTGTGCTTATGTCGACGTGGGCCGCCTATTCCTTCCTCAGTTTCGACTAACATTTACTGCGCAGGAGCCATATTCTCTAAGAAAACAATCATGTTTTTATTGTTTAAATACGTGCTAAGTATAAAAATTGCACAGATTAATCTATAAAATATATGTGATTTACGGGTTTGCTTACAAAATCAGTGTGAATGCTTGAAGCTGCCTCTAATTCCTAATTAAGCTGATTAGGTGGCTCTAGTTTCAAACGTTATTTTTTAAATTTTTATAAGTTTTAAAGAGTTTAATTTCTAATCTTAAAAGTTTAGTGATGGATTGATGCACGATGAAAATAACTTTACACATTTCTGACTGACAAATTTTGAATTCACATGGGCATAATGCTGGATGCACATAGAGCTAAATATTTTCGCATGAGATCGGTCATTTTGTTAGCGGAAGAATGAAAAGTTATTTTTATACTGAATAACATTGATATGGTCACCCTTAAAAGTCTATATAGGGTCATCACTGCTGTACAAGTGTGATCTTTTCCTTGTTACTGGCTTTTATTCTATTGTTTATACATTGTACTATGGATTTATTTCTGAAATAAACGCGTAATGATGATGATGACTTCATTTATAGATCATTCGGTTTGTTAGCGCATAGACTTCAGAATTTTCTACAAAATTTCTAATCCTGACCCTAGTATTACAGGCATTCAAGAGAAGATGATGTTGATGATAATTAACATGTCTAAATAAAATTTCCTCAAAATAATATAATTATTATGTCTAATTAAAATTTTAAACAAAGACATAGACTAATAATGATATTTATTATGTCCAATTAAAACTTTTATTAAAAATAATAATTTATTCTAAATTTAAATAATAATTTAAAATAAATTATTATTTTAAATAAAAATTTTTATCTTTTATTTATTTTTTGTTCCTTTAGTTACACACATGACATACCGCATGTGCTACATGGTTTCCTTTCATGGTTTCTGTTTTTGTAGTTTTCGTTATTTCCTCCATTCCTCTCCATGGTTATTAGTAATCGTTGTCTTTTGTTGGCGCATCAATTGCAGCTGGCGCGGATTTAAGAATAACCTTCCAACATCCTCGGGATTTTTTTTCTTTCAAAGCTGTCAACACTCGGTCATCCAAGGTGGTCGCCCACAAAGTACTAACCGGCGCGATGGAGCTTAACTTCGCTCAACTGACGCGCAGCTTAACCGACTGCGCTAATCCCGCCCCAATAATTGAATGAATTAATTAATTTATTGAATGATTAATTATTAAACTAAATTTTTTGATGAATTATCGATGACGTGATTTAGCGATCAATGAATAGATTCATTTATTGACTGATCGATTGAATATTTTATTGATCGTTTTACAGACTAAGACTTTCCAGGTGTTCCTATCCCTCACTGGACTCCTAGTCTTGCTCTTCCTCTATCAGAACTTCCATCTCTCCAAACACTCGCCACATCTCTGTCTCAACTGCACCAGGGCCACACCTCCCATTCCAGTCGATCAACCCCCCACTCTCCTGCCCCACCCCAGTTTCTCTATAAACGACGAGACTCTTACCAGATCACCTGGAATTAAACACACCCACTCCGGATCAACTGAAAATGCCGAACCACTGTCATCTGGGTATCTCCTGGAAAATCCTGGAAAGCACCTGGAGAATCACCTGGAAAATACCTGGAGATCACCTAGAAATGTCGAACCACTATCTAGAACACCTGGAAATGTAGAAAACCTCGTCGTCGTCCATGACTACTCCCCCTCACTCCAGCTTTCAGGTCCCTGCCTGCTTGACCGGCTGCCTGAGGGAAGATCGGCCGAAGATGGGCGCTGGTACAACTTCAGCCGCCCACCCTTCCTCTTCTACGCCTTCTCAGCCTTCGTCGACAATCGAATCAGCCTTCTGCTGACCCACCCCGTCGTGCGGGTGATCGGCGTGACCAACGGGCTGAACATCACCGGCTACGACAACTACTCTGACGGCGAGAGACTCTCATGCTATCTCTACTACGACGGAGACGATGGAGGCACGAAGGTCGGTGTGGTCAAGGCTGATGTTCATCCGTATAAAATCGGGGCTGGATGGCCACTGGATGAAGTGGAAGTGATGGAATTTATTATTACATGCCCCTTGGCCGAACAGCACAGGTGGCCTAGGGGCGTAGCGGTGGGGCAAACAGACGGGGCTGCCCCTGTGGGATGTATGCCGGTGGAGGTTCCGAAGTCGTCCAGTAACCTGGAGGATTTTATTCTCTGCGTGCCGGTGACTTTCGGGAACCCGGACCCGTGGATGCTCGTACAGTGGCTCGAGGTACAGCGACTACTCGGGGTGGCTCGCATCGTCATCTACGACTTCGACATCTCAGCCCGAGCTCGCTTGGTACTGGAGCACTACGTCAAGCAGGGACTGGTTGAGCTACGTCAGACCAGTCGATACGCACGCACAGACTCGAGTCACTACTGGCTGCACAACTCGCCAGCCTTCAACGACTGTATGTACAGAAACATGCTCAGGTTTAAATACATCATAGTACTCGACCTGGACGAGGTCATTCTTCCAGTCTTCCATTCGAATCTCTCTCAGCTAGTCGATTATCTTACCTCCACTGACGCGTCTGCGATACGATATTCTCTTCCGCCGTCTTCGTTCATCTTCCGCAACGCCTACTACTTCCTCGATATAGCCTTTGACGCCCGGGCTCGTCTGACCTACAAGCGCTATCGAAGGCTCAACCTATCGCGGTATGGTTACGCAGCTAAGTCGATCACTAACATGCAGGCCTGCGTGGCCATGCACAATCACTTCTGCTGGACTAGCACGCCAGAGCACACAGGGCCTCGCCACGTGGAGATTGACGTGGCGTCCCAGGTGGCCACTAGTCGCCACTACAAGAAGTGCCACTTCGATTTGACGTCTTGTGCTTTGTTGTTTGGTAACGCGACTGTTAACAATGATTTCCTGAGGTTCTCGAATGAGTTGGAGAAAAGGGCTCTGCCGGTTTACGATGAGTTATTTAATGTTCAATCAATAGCACCAGTATAGTAGATATGTTATGTCATAGAGATATTATGTCGTAGAGATTTTTTGTCATAGAAATATTTTGTCATAGAGATAGTATGTCGTAGAGGTATTATGTCATATGGATATGTCATAAAAAGCTGGTAAAGGTAATGTTAACGTCAGTTTCCACATTCGAAAGCGATATCAGTGACGGACGAGCCCAGGATTTGAACCCCGCACATACTGATCCGCGGTCGAATATCTTAACCGACATCGCCACAGGCTTCAATCAGATATAGAGATATATAGAGATCTGTTATACTATATTATATTACTATATTATTTTAATATTATATTATATTATTGTCATATTGAGAATATGTTATAGATAATATTAGATATTATATTAGATATTATGATAGAGTTATTATCACAGAGACACTATGTGATGGAGATATTAATTGTTATAGAGATATTATATCATAGAGATTATTTATCATAGTGATATTATGTTATAGAGATATCTCATAGTGATATATTGTAATATATAGATATTATGTCAAATAGATATTATAGAGATAGTATGGCATAGAGATAGTATGGCATAGAGATAGTATGGCATAGAGATAGTATGGCATAGAGATTTAATGTCAAAGAGATATAACGTAATAGAGATAGTATGTCATAGATATTTTACCATATGTAGACATATTGTATAACCGAGATATTATGATATATAGAGATTTAATGTCATTGAGATATAACGTAATAGAAATAGAGAAATAGTATGTCATAGATATTGTATATAGAGATATTGTATAATAGAGATATTGTATCACAGAGATATTGTATAATAGAGGTATTGTGTCATAGAGATATTATATCATTATGTAAGATATTGTATCATAGAGATATTGTGTCATAGAGATATTATGTCATAAATATTTTTAGGTTAGGTTTTCTACTGAGGAGCTGTGTTTATAGGGTTCGAATCCCGGTCTAGCCCTCACTGTATTCACTAGAGAGATGAAATTGACTTCAACTCGAATTCTATACTTTTAGTATCATCCAATGTCAGCTTCAAAGTCATCCAATGTCAGCTTCAAAGTCATCCAATGTCAGCTTCAAAGTCATCGAATGGCAGCTTCAAGGTCATATCAGTTCTACCAGAAGAGTATTAAAAAACTCGTTATCTGGTGCTGGACTGATCAGTCTGTGTAATGTCTCTCTCATAAACATCTAACACCACCATTGCAAAGAGTCATTCCAGGTTGATATAATCGACGTTAAACGCTAAACTAAATGCGCAATCTTCCTCGGAAGACAGTTTTTACCTAATTAGAGATTAATTGACCATTAACTAGGGGTTAATTAGCCGTTACCAATTTAGTAGCCGCCTATGATCTAAAATTGGCTTCATCTTTCCTTTAGCTAAGTTTTTATGTGTAAATTAAATGATATATCTGAAATCTGTATTAAAAAGCATTAATAATAATAGTGTTGTCATAGTTGTGCCCGATGTTGTCTTTAACGACGGCAACACCCAAATTGTTGTTGTTACTGTTAATGTTGTGTTAATGCAGCATCATTAACGCTTTGTAAATATTTTTGTTTCTTTATGCCATATATAATTAATACAATGGAATAATGTAATATAATTTGTTTTCTTACGAGTAATTAACTAGTTAAATTTGTAATTACGTTATTTTGTTATTGTTATTTGTTACTGATGGCTGTTACGTTATAAAACCTTGCCTTACTAAATTTATTAAATTAAAATTGTTATTGTTTTACCAAATATTGTACTTGTAGTCGTAGTTGCTTTATTTTATTGTATTTCCTTAGTCAGTTAGAACGATGTAT
Source organism: Enchytraeus crypticus (assembly GCA_905160935.1). Lineage (NCBI taxonomy): Eukaryota > Metazoa > Annelida > Clitellata > Enchytraeida > Enchytraeidae > Enchytraeus > Enchytraeus crypticus. The sequence goes on along the minus strand of CAJHZI010000473.1, from coordinate 213,891 downwards.
GGCTTCTTGAAATCTCGTATGAAAATATCAAAATATTAAACTTCGCATGTTATATTCATTAGTTCTCAAGGTCAACCTTTTATGTAATAAAAACAAGTACTTTTTGGGATATCAATTAAAAATAAATTTGATAAAACTAGAGCAATATTTAACATCTGTTTCCTTATGACAAATGAACCTTTAAGAGATAAGGTCGGAGTGGGATTTGAATCGATGACCTCCTGCTTCTTAGGCAAGCGTCCTATCCAATTTAGCATCCAAACGATACGACCGATATATTTGACGCCATTTATATACACGCATATTTTAGTTACATTAAAGCATCTTTATGAAGTTCTAAAAATAAACATTACGTAGAAGTCCTCTTATAAAATTAGTCTTGCGTTAGGCTCCATATTGTCTGCGTTAGTAAGCTCTTTAAAAGCAGAAACTGCTTTCGGTCGAGTTACTTTCAATTTTACCGTTCTCAACGAAATTTTATATACCTTTAATTTCTCAAATGCTAGATTCAAGACACTAATTTATGCGTGTTAAATGAATTAATTTATTCAAATAAATTAATGAGCACACCATTGACTTCACAATGTATATTTTATCACAACTGCCGTACTCCATTAAATTAAAACTATACATGCATTCGCTCAAAGAAAAATATAATATCATATCTGAAGTGAATTTCAGTTGCCTTCACATCGATTTATATGTTCTTCACAATGTAGATTTCATCACAAATGTCGCACTCCATTAACATTATACATGCATTCGTTCAAGGAAATTAACAATATAATGTCTGAATTGAATTCAATTCCCTTTTTTCCTGAATTTATACGTTCAGTATCGCTCTCACAAATCTCGATTTGCTCAATGTAATGTCGCGTCAAAAGGACCGTTGGGCGAAAAATCAGTTCAGACAAATGTTAAAGATTTTTGTTAGCGTTATTGTTGAACGAGTTATTGATTGCGTTGTTGATTAAAAGCCTTAATCATCAATAAATTAATTAAATAATTCTTTATTTTAATAATCCTTAATTAATCAGAGTTTTATCATTACTTGACAAAACTCAATATGATTACTATTTAATTTCCAGTACCACACAACCGTCCACGACAACTCAAATCACAACTCGCAGTATCTCGTACAACTTTTTACGTATCCTGTTTCTCAACTCCGGTAAAAACCTGTCGAGGTTTTTGTCTAACTCGAAACTCTGCTTAGCTCTCTCGCAGTCAGGCGGGTTCAGGTGGCAGAGCTTGTAGTGCTGGTTCACCGCAAACGTCTCATTGGCCACTTCCACGAACGATCTTTCGTAGAATCCGGGAATAACTTTCCAGCAGTAGTGGTTGTGCATCGTCAGACATGACTCCGGTTCCACTATGGACTTCACAGAGTATCCGTACGGACTAGCCTCGCTGCGATGTCTGTATCTTAAAATAGTCAAAACTGGTGATTCCTCCGCGATGGGTGGAAGATCTAAGAAGAAGAACTGATTTCCGAACACGTAGTTTGCCTGTGCTATCCCGTTGAGGTCGATGTAGTGCCGGTGTAGCTGCTGCATGAGTTGTGGGAGGGTTAAGGCTGAACGGGGCAGGATGACCTCGTCAAAGTCTATGACTAGAACGTGTTGGGTGCGGTAGATATGACGATACAGACAGTCATTAATGACTGGAGAACCGTGTAAGAGAAACTGCTCGTAGCTAGGCCTAATGCTGTAGGATCTACGCAACGATACGAAACCTGAAAATAACGAGTGGTATAATAGTGGTGTTTTCCATACATGCATAACATATCTATCTATTTATCTATCAATTATTTTAGTGAGTAAAATAAACACGCGATGCAGTGAAATGATCAACCCTGTTGATGTCTATAAATATCAGAGATTTTACCCTCTGATGGGCGCGGCAGAGAATAGAACCCATGAGAGTTCAGTTCACCTCAGGATCTGTTATTTAAAACTCCACGACGTTACCTTCCGCATCTAAACACTGAGCTATTGAAACATTCTATTATACTAAATATGTCCACCGCAAACTATACGTGCCGTAAGAGGCGACCTAGCAAGAATTCAGAAAGGCTAAAGGAAACTACCTCAGAAGCCATACTATTCAAAAACTATAGGCTACATTAAGATTTGGATTAGGCATAGGCTTTTGTGAAGGGAATTAACGCTTTAATTAATGGGATGCTGTCTATGGAGCGTGATAATTAGCATGAATAGGAATATGTACCTTGGACCTGTTACTGTTAGAACACTAGAGAGAGATACTAAAAATATGAAATCGACACAACTAATATTGGCATCATAATAATAAAATTAGAGATAAAGATGTTCTATATATGGTTAGCCGAATAATATAAGCTTTCTATCTGATCATTGAGATAGAGAGTATATAGCAATTAAAAAAATAGAAACACGAACTATATAGCACAATATGTGTGCGTGAAAACGTTGCCGAAGTTCGTAATTGAATTAAGAAAGCCAGGCAAAATAACAAATTTGTATATAGGGACGAAAATAAACACTGTGACTAGAAATAAAAATCATTATACCAAACTATGTGCATTATATTAATTATTACGTTATTATATTACATTAAATATCATTATACCAAACTTGCCGATAGGCAGTGAACAGAGAATGAGAGAGAGAGAGAGAGAGAGAGAGAGAAAGAGAGAGAGAGAGAGAGAGAGAAAGAGAGAGAGAGAGAGAGAGAGAGAGTAGAGGGAGAGCCATTGATAGAAACAGAGAGAGACAGAGAGAGAGAGAGAGAATATTTTTTCATTAAAAATCATAATTTTTTCATACTTTTATTTTAAAAGTGTCTCCTTCTATGGTTCAGAATAGTTTACGCTATGAAAATGCAAAAGAAATAACAATGAAATGATGTATCAACTAACTGAAGAAGTGATTTTTGAATCGTTTGACGAATCGACTGAATATGTATTTGATTGATTGACTAATAATCATCATCTACCAATGAATCCCAGTTTCGCTAGGGTCAGGATAACTTAATTGAATTAACATATTTAAAAACTAAAAGAAAATAAACATACGTAAAAATTAAACTTAATTAAAACTACATTAAAACTAAATTAAAGAATTAACACAAAACGCAAGACTATTACCTTCAGCCTGATAAGCTTTAAATACTTTGATGACGTCACTGATGACGTCATCCATGACGTAAACACCCACCTCAGTCACACCAAGCATGCGCTGTAGCTCCAGCCACTCCACAATGAGGTGTGGGTTAGGCTTGCCATACACCACCTGGGTTAATTAATCAATCGATCGATCAATCAGTCTGTCGATAAATCAGTCAGTTGATCAATCAGTCGATCGATCACTCAATCTGTCAATCAATCAATCAGTCGATCGATTAAACGATCCTTCAATAAATCAGTCAGTCGATCACTGAGTCCATTAATGAATCAATCAATGAGTCGATAAATCAATCAATCCATCATCAAACAATCAGCATGCCTGCCAATTCATCCGGCAATCAATAAACCAATCAATCAGTCGATTGATCATTTAATCTGTCAATCGATCAATTAATCAATCAGTCAATCGATCAATCAATTCGTCAATTAATCCATCGATTAATCAATCGATCAATAATTCAGTCAGTGAATCAGTGAGTTGGTTAATCAACTAATAATTAATTAATCATTCAATAGAGAATCAATTAATCAAACGACTCCGTGAGAATCGCTCTAAGTAGCATATTGTTCAAAATAATACAGAGCAATACCAAGAACAATTCTTGATGTCCAATAATCTTCTTCTTCTCTAAGTGCCGTGCCTTTTTCAAGCCTGGGCGGTCATGGTCATATTCCTCCATATGTCTCTCTTCATTGTTGCTCTGATCATCTCTGTTTCAGTTAACTGCATCCATTTGCTAAGACTCTTAATAAACGTCATTCGTTGTCGACCCTTGCATCTTTTTCCTTCTATTATTCCTGTCAATATGGTATTTTCAACTATTTTGTTCATCATAATGAGTCCGATTTTAATGTGTTAGATGATTTAAAGACCCACTCAAATGTGGAAATGAAGAGGAAGGCGGAAGACAGAGGACAGTGGTGGCGTTATATACCATGGACCTGATAGTAGGCAGTGCACTAAGAGAGAGAGAGAGAATGTGTCCAAAGAACTTCATCTGTTGTCGTCATATTCGGTTCAAAGGGTCACGACAAGTTGTCATTCTTTGTAAAACATCTTCATTTTTAACGTGATCTATAATATTATAAGATAATGTGCAATAATAACTAATTATTAAGAAAAAGTTTAAAAATGCTGAAAAAGTGAATCAACGTAATACAAATGGCAAAGTTACATAGTTACAACAATGGCATGAACTTCACATTCAAGCAGAGTAATTATGAATTATGCTCATTTATAATGTAGGAATTTAAAGAAATCTCGCTAAACTGAATCTCGCTTAAAGCGAGATTCAGTTGGCAGTACAGTGATGTCCTCTCAAAGCGTATTTCAACATTTTTGACCACATATATTTAGGCACTATTCTCTAGCCGTAATTCGGTGCAGGGGACTTGCAAAGTAGCTGACATTTCTTAAGTTTTATACGCATTCCAATGATATATAATTGATATAATTCGCCAACGAGAGGCAACCTTAAAATATTGTATTACAATATACATCTTACAAGAAAGGCAAATATGCGTAATATTAAGTTTTAGAATGTCTCAATAGCGTAGGGGTAACGTCAGAGGTTTTAAATGACAGACCCTGAGGTGAATTTAACCTTCGTGGGTTCGAATCCCAGCCGCGCTGATCTGAGAGTAAAATCTCTGACATTCACTGGACTGGCTATACGGAAAATGGACTAAATTGCCTTACGGTTTAAACATGTGGCACTAAAAATGATAGATATCAAAATAGTTGATCATTTCACTATAAATGCTTGTTTACTTTTTAATGTTCAACTTTTTAAATAGAGGTTTCGCATTGCTGCGATAGTGAGGGTTACCGACTCAGTGAATTGCACGATTTTGTAAATGTTTAATCCTTTTAAGCCTTATTTAACAGGCACACCCTAGACAATGGTACGGTAGATTAAAAAACTTTGAATTTGAACTTTGAAATTTGAGACAGTCTATTTGTATCCCGACCCTGGTTAAACTGTGATTCAAGGGTGGATGATGATGATGATGATGAAATGGAAATAAATGTAAGATTATAGTGAAGATAAATGATGTATTTTCATGTTAGTGGATATCATTATCTACTGATAATATAAGTAATCCCGATATTTTGGGGGATGCACAGTATTATACCTGTCAAAGTTTCAAAATCGCTTAATTGGACTTTAATTTTAACTAACCTATATAGATCTATATATATGTATATATACTATATATATATATATATATATATATATATATATATATATATATATATATATATATATATATATATATATATAGGATTGCACAAGCAAAAGCGGCATTTGGTAGTAGAAAAGAACTATTAACAAAAAGTCTAAAGAAAGACACAAAGATAAAGATAGTGAAAACTTTGGTTTGGACCACGCTATTGTATGGATGTGAAACATGGACCTTAATGAAGGAATATATTAGGAAACTGGAGGCATTGGACATGTGGATTTGGAGAAGAATGGAGAGGATTAGTTGGACTCAAAAGATTACAAATGAGGAAGTCCTGGAGAAAGTTGGCACAGATAGACAGTTGATAAATATATAGCTTTTATTTCACCACTCAGGTAGCAAGACAAGAAACAAACTACAATACAATCATACAAGTAAGCACACAAGTAGTGCTGAAAAAAATAGACGCAAGCATACACTCAATCAATAAACTAAAAATGAATAACTAAACAGTAATTGATTTCTAGCGAACGTTCAAAGTAGTTTCGCAATAATGACTTAAAGTCAAGTCTCTCAACTTAGCGTTGACGCAGTATTTATTAATCAATGGCAACAACTCACTGGCTGGAGCCACTGGCGAAGTCGGTACTACGAAGATACTCGACCGCGGATCACATGATACGGGTTCAAATCCTGGGCTCGCCCGTCACTGACATCGCTTGCAAGTGAGGAAACTGACGTTCACCTTAGCTTTATCAGCTTTTTAACTCTCCATTAAAACAATTAAAGTATTTACAAGTAGTATCAGAGAGACACAATTTCCTAAAAATATTATATCTTCTATTTGCAATCTCTAGTTCAATCGGCAATTGACCCGAAAAAAACTGACATTGCTTAATTGTTTTCTTATCGAATGTGCAAAATAATTTGCTAAACAATTGAGAATAAGCATTTTCTAGGCTCTGAATTAGAGACTTTGCCAATTCTACACATTCAGAACTATACAGAAAAATAGGTAAGCAATATGATTCCACAAGTGACATCACTACAGAAGGTGCAGTGTTGCCCCAAATTTTGCTGAAGATAGCGTTAAGTGCTCTAAAAAAATTTATGTTTACGATTTTGAATATTAATTTTGAAACTTTTTGATGACACCAAAACTAATCCCAAATAATGTATTTCATTAACCCACTCTATGCTTCTGTCATCAATTGTCATATTTATGGGCTTAATATTATGTCTAGGACCAATTCTAATGCAGAATGTCTTACTACAATTAACACTTAAACCAACATTAGTAATTTATTTGTGATGATTTCAATTAGAGACTGTAAATATGTAACAGTCAACGATAATAATATTAAATCGTCCGCATACATAAAGGAATTGCAGCATAGAGAAGATACGAAACAACCAATTTTGGATTTCTCAAGCTTAACTAGCATATTATCGACACATACAGCGAACAAAAATGTATAAAGAAATAGGAAGAAGAGATGGATAGGACACATTTTAAGGGGGGAAGGTCTATTAAAAGAGGTCATAGAAAGTAGAATGGAAGGAAAAAGAGGCAGTGGCAGTCCGAGATTAGGTATGTTAGATGATTTAAAGACTCACTCATATGATATGTGGAATGAAGAGGAAGGCGGAAGACAGAGAAGAGTGGAGGCATTACGTACCATGGACCTGCCAGTAGGCAGTGCACTAATATATATATATATATATATATATATATATATATATATATATATATATATATACCTGAACACATATGGCGAATTCCTGTTTAACCTTGGGCTTCTCGGGAACCAGTACAGGCATGCATGAACCCTTGTAGTCGTCCAAGACAACATCTTGCTCGATCTTAACACCCGCTACTATAGACACTGCCACAGGAACCTGAAGCACAAAAGAAACAAAACAAACCATGACCGAGACAGGTACAACTATTGCAATAATTGTGATATTTTAATTATATCTAATTTTATTAATTTACATTAATTCCGCGATGAACAATCTAGTATTCGGGGAAAAATTACCTGAAAACGAAGGTGGCAAATGAAGTCTGACCACCTTTTAGAGTATGTGACCTAAGAGACAATCGGTCTTTGGTCCTCCTACATCTATTATTGTTTCCTCGGATCTAAGGACATTGCATTAAATGCAAATTATTTACTAAAATTGGCTGATGATACATATCTCATTGTACCATCATCATATCTTCATTCAACAGAAGATGAATTAATGAACTTAGAAAGCTGGGCTCAGTAAACAATCTACAGATAAATAGAAGTAAATCTAAGAAAATTATCTTTAAGTCACCTAGGTTTAAGGCTTAAGCGTCAGACAATTGAAGTGCCCTATTAAAATGAAATTGAATGACTCTCAATTCTCAAATGTTTTGGAGTCACAATTTCGTGTAATTTTTCCTTTTCTTCTCACATATCCAATCTTATATTCTCATGCTCGAGCAATATTTTTGCCTTATACTCTTTGCACTGAACTCCTTCAGACAGTATTTCAGGCTTCCGCTCTTAGTAAAGTACTCTATGCCTCGCAATTTTGGTGGAGATTTACCAAAGCTGATGATAGGAAACGTCTGGAAGAATTTTTAAGAAGTGCTATAGAGGCTGTTTCTATATCAAAGAGATAACTTTGAGAATCTCTGCTTGTTAGCGGATAGTAAGCTACGTAGGGTATAGGCCCTATATATAGGGCACAATACCATATAAAAAGTTCTTATTACAATTCTTGTGAGCATGCGCAATAGTTGGAAATCGTTCCTTCCATGAACCGCTCGTCTTAGTGCAGTCTGTTATAATCCTGACTACTTGCTGGCTGCGCTTTTGCATTCACTAAACCAACATTCATATCAAACCCGAAGAAACGTTGCCAAAAGATGCTACCAACTAAGCGTAGCTCCTTGTGTGATAAAACGTGAAAAACGACATAACCTGCAAGATACAAAATGATGCTAAAGAACTATAGTATGATATGATATAATATTTAGATCCAGCCCCCCTTAATCTGCCGAAAAAACGTAAACTATATTTTCATTGTTTCTATGGCAATTTCTGTGTGTAAATATGTTTGTAATGCTAGTGGTTAGAGGTGAGAGGGGGGGGGGGTACGAGAGGGAACTCAAAACACTTCCACTAGCTCGAATTTCTTTCGAATATGGGCCCCACTAGGGGCCTATAAAATTGATATACTAGGAGCCCTGTATAATGGAAGGGGGCCCAAAAATGTTGACCGTTTCATTAGTTCTCAATTTTTACTTTAACCACTGTATGAGAGGAAAAAATGAAGTTAGTATGTGAACTCTGTCCGTGATCACTGGTGTAAACAGCCTCGGCTTGGAGGGGCTTAAGCCCCCCTACCGCCTAAATTAGTTTACTTTGCAATTCATCCAGATCCGCTGAGTTTCTTCAGAGGGAATATTAACCTACTTTTTTCCAAAACAAATGTAGGATTTTAAGCATTTTAGCTTTAACCATGGCTTTAGTACGGGTGTGAGTGGGGGGAGTGGGTAAGATACGGGAATACACTCAGTCTATGAGCTGAGAGCAGTATAGTGAAAAAAATTTAAGCCCCCCCCTCACAGTATTTTTTCTGGGGCGCAAACATAAAATATGTACACTCTCAAAAAGAATTTGCCCCCTTAAAAATTCCTGGATCCGCTCTTGGTTGTGCCTGTGTTATATCAGAATAAGTCATCAATTTTACTACGAGAAAAATGCTTACAGCTCTCATCCTCATTTGGGTCAATAATGAATCAGTAAAAATGAGTTTAGTTAACAGATGGCAGTATTTAAATCTCTTTTAGCGGATTTGTTATAGTATATTATTGAACACGTATTGGCTATCGCTTGAATAAAATGTAATTAAAGCGGCATTAAACGGCTCCATCGCGCCGGTTAGTACTTTGTGGGAGACCACCTTGGAAGACCGAGTGTTGACAGCTTTGAAAGAAAAAAAAGAGGGTGTTGGATGGTTATTCTAAAATCCGCGCCGGCTGCAATTGATGCGCCAACAAAAGGCAACGATTACTAATAACCATGGAAAGGAAAGGAAGAAATACTGAAAACTGCAAAAACAGAAACCATGAAAGGAAACCATGTAGCACATGCGGTGTGTCATGTGTGTAACTAAAGGAACAGAAATAAATAAATAAATAAAAATTAAATGGTTACAAACACATATTCTATACTATCAATTTCAGCCAAACTGCACATTGTTTTTCAGTGCCTCTTCTCGATGCTTAAATTGATCTCTCTTGCAAACAACAGCACACACTAGCAGCCTATAGATAGTCGTATATCGTTTTATTTACTGCTTAGCTTGGATAGCTGGCACTCTACTCCGTTTCGTCAACCTCGCCTAACATCGGTAGCTCGGCAAACACTCTTCAACTACAGATTACATTAATAAATGTAAGGGAAGCACATCAGTTTACGACTCCACGGCACGGCTCTTTAATTAGTAATATTTATTAACAGTTTTTAAGCCACCTAAAACTGTTTAAATATCTTGAAAACTCGCCATAATTTTCAAATTAAGTGTACAATACATGTACACTTAAGTGACGATGTCGATGAGTTATTCGACTGCGATGTATGTAATTAGTCATTTCAGAACCTTATTAATACTTGTCAGAGAATTATGCCTTGATATTTTTAATACATGTAGTAATGTAGTAAGGTTATATATATATATATATATATATATATATATATATATATATATATATATATATATATATATATCAGAATATTCTTTTGACTCTCTGTTGTAATTTTATTATAATAAAGTTGAGAGGTTATTTAAGCTTATGCTTGGCTTGACGTCACTAGAGTGGGCGGAGCTAGGGCGATTTTATTTGGAGAAGAGGAAGGTGAAGGTCACGGAGGGAAGGAGTAGAGTGAATTCCACGTAATATTTTGGATTGATAGAGGATTAGAAGGAACGAAAGAAGTAGTGTAGACTGTTACAGAAGTATACATCATCATAAAGCTGCTACTTGTTTAGTGTTTAGAAATTACCTGTATAGTATATAGTATATATATATATATATATATATATATATATATATATATATATGTACCTGTATAGTATATATTATATATATATATATAATATATATATATATATACATTATACTTTTTTATATCTTTTTTTATATAAATAATATATTTGCTTTTACTTATAGTACTACATGTATGTGCTGTATAATTTTTCATCTACCAAATAGAACCTAATATTAATACAGTAAAGATATATTAGTATGATATGTATTAATAAGGATATTAATATGCATTAATATTTTAATTGGATATCAATGGAACCCATAATTGATAACTAACTTAGTCATCGACTTACGCTTTTAAACAGTTTTACAGCTTTATAGCTTTCACATTTTCGAGTGATCGTCGTAAGCTTTTATACAGGTATACAAATTTATAGTTTTTACATTCTCGTATCTCTCAACATACATGTATTATGTACTGTATGTAAAAATTAAGTAAATAGTAGTAAACACGCTTTACACGGAAATGATCAACTATGTTGATACCTATCACTTTTACCACCAAATTTTTAACCGTTCGGCAATTTAGACCATTTTCCTTTTAGCCAGTCCAGTGAATGTGCAAGACTGTACTCTCATATCAGCGCGGCTGGGATTCGAACCCACGAGGGTTCAATTCACCTCAGGACTGTACTGAAGCTAGGATTAATGAGCAATTTACATTCAACTCATACACAATCTCCTATAGCGCTTGCCAGAATAATTAATTAAATATAAGTCAAGCTTATCGATCGAAATAGCGCTCAAGCGACAGCAAAGGGCTTCGAATCTACTTTATACCTTTAAACAGCATTTTCATTTTAAAATGTTCTAAGTATTGGGCGATCTTACAGTTTAAAATCTTTGTCTACTCATCTTATATTCTGATAAAACACGAAAAGTACTTAACTCAAATCTGCAACATTGTACAATTACTAATTTTCCATTCATCATCGTCGCCATCATCGTAGCCTGAATCCCTGTCTAACTGCCACTTTCGGAAGTGCCAACGCTGTGACGGTGTCACAGCGTTGGCACTTATGCTTTATTGCATGAAGCCGCCACTAGATATCTCTACTACAGCAATCACAGGATAACCACTAATAAATATTAGTCATGTTCAAAGCACTACCGGTAACATGATACATTTATTGGACCATTCGTTTGACAAGCTTTAGTATATAAGAGCCCACCACTTGCCAGGACCCCCCAATCTTATACTTACTATAGACTATACTGATGCATATACGTGCCCTGGTGGATGTTGATTAGATTTAGAGTAAGCTAGTGTTTGAGTGACTATAGATTGCGAACTTAGTTATTTATGTTATTTCAATAAAGTCTAATTCATAGTGAACAGTATACTTCGAGTGTTGTGTTTTTAGACTTGATATCACATGCGATATAATAACGTTTTAAGCGTTAGAGCAACGTTACAAACGCTCCTCTTGTTATTTCCTGAATTATATTGTGATAAGTATCAGATTAATTCGTTAATTTCGGATTAATGGAATACAATTATTTATAATTGTAATCCAATTGATCGATTTATTTTCCTGGAAGTCTATAGTTTGTAGCATAGAGTGTAATGGCGAAAAATCACTGCTAGGCATATGTTATACATGTAGATCACCAGATAGCACAGCTGATAATATTGTTCTATATAGGACCTATTCACCTTTGTGAATAGGTCCATAGATCAATTGGATTACAATTATATTCACCTTTGTGAATAGGTAATCATATTCTTGTCTGTAAGGTCGATGTGTATATATACAAGTGAGTGTATTCTATATTTATATATGTAGGTGTATGTGTAATTGTGTATGTGTGTATATATTTGTGTGTATGTATATATGTATATGTGTATGTGTGTATATATGTGTGTATATGTGTATATATGTACATATGTGAATATATGTGTGTATATATATGTATATATGTGTATGTATGTATGTATGTGCGTGCATGTGTATGTATGTATACGTATGTATATATGTGCATATTTATGAGTGTATCTCTCTCTCTCTCTCTCTCTCTCTCTCTCTCTCTCTATATATATATATATATATATATATATATATATATATATATATGGATGTGGGGTATGTTTGGATATATGTATGTATGTATATGAATGTATGTAAGTATTTGAGTGTTTGTATGTATTTTTGTATGCGTATATGTGCAAATGTGTGTGTTGGTGTGTATGAATGTATATGTATGTGAACATGCATGGGTGCATGTATGTATGTGTATTTTTGCATAGTTGTATACCTGTGTGTAAGTTTATACTTGAGCTGGTTATGTGTGCGTGGTTTGTTGGCGAGTGTTTAGTTTTTTTCTAATGTTCTTCTTTTGAAGCCTATCAACTTGTCAAGGTTTGTATCACTTTTTTCCCTTTACGGTCAGGTCTCTATGTTTAGAGGTATGAAATTACAGCTAATACTGGTGTTATAGGTCTTTGTGGCCTCCTTAACTAGTATAATTATGTTAAGTTAAGTTAAGTTAAGTTAACAAGGGATGGGGTATAGTAATGTCTTAGTAATTTCTGGAGCCTAGGCGCTCATAAACCTAATGCCCTTTCTGACGCTAGCGTGGATCTTTTTGCTTTGTCACCTGTTACGACATGTGCAGTCCACGATTGGTCTAATTTTCATTAACCCGGTCACGACAAAGTACGGATACAACACCGGTAAATAACATTTATAAATTAATATTTTATAGAAATTTGTTGACATGCAATAACTAAGAAAATTTCTATTCGTATCCCGACCCTAGTTAAATTAGGATTTAGGTGACGATGAAGATGATGACGTTGAAATGCATTAACTGCAAAAAATAATTAGATGCATATGCTCATCTTAATCTTACTTTATGCAGTTTTATCTATTATAATTTAGTGTATTAGGTTTGTGAGAAAGCAGTAGGCTATTATACCCCGCATGGATACTGCTCTTCACTTATTCACCTGCGATTGATAATTACTAAAAATTCTAATTTTTAATCATTTATTTGCATTTTCTTTCATTTACAGGATAGACAATTAAATGTCAAGATTACACTTTGACAAATAGCAAAATGACAGGATCCTTGTTTTCTCTATTCTTTCGTATAAATAACTTATATATAAATAACTTGTATCGTAAACTTATTTTTAAACTTAGAACTTCTGACTTATTTTCGTAAAAAATAACGTATATTTATTTTCACTTGTATTCCAGACTTTTCTAAGCATTTATTATATAACCAATAAAGTTATATTTTAAATTTGTTGACAGATTTGTAGGCCCTATATAAGTATATACAGATTAATTAAATTTGGTTTACCTCTATAAAATATGTACTCGGTAATAATTTCAACAATTTCTTATCTTAATTAAAGATCTCGGCTTAAAGGTATTTATTCTGATAAATTTGTACTACTGTATTCGCAAGAATTAAATTTTAGTTCAATTTTGAATGTCTCAATAGCGTAGTGGTTAGAGGTGTGGATATATCGTCATGAAGTTTAAAATGACATATCATTGGGTGCGTTAAACTCTCGTTGGTTCGAATGCCAGCCGCGCTGATCTGAGAATAAGATCTCGAATATTCGCTGAACTAGTTACACAGAAAACGGAATAAATTGCTTAGCGAATTTAATGTGGTATTAAAGTAGTTGATCGTTTCTCTATAACGTGTATTATTTTTATTTTAGAAACTTAAAGAGACTATTATACAGCATGTGATACATGTGATTTTAATCTAATTTTTTTTTTAAAAAGAATGTGTCGAATGGGCATTTGAAGCATTAAGTGCATCAATCAATTTTAATTAGCTAAACACGAATGCTAGCTGTACATGAATCGAGGTTTGTATACTAATCAAGGTGTAAAACAGTAAACTATGCAAAGGTGTTTAGAGTTTAAAATTGATGTCTTAGAAACTTTTATAGAAATGCAGCTTGTAGTGCTCTAGGTCAAGCATATGAAATTCACGGGGAAATCTTACCAACTGATATAGTTCATATTTTCAACAAACAAAGTGAAGAATGCCAAAGAATCAAGCAGTAGAATCTGATCACGAGCGAAAAACTATTTATGCACAACTAAACAGGAATGTAGATAAATTTTAGAATTCATCTCTCTAACACTATCGCAGCGTCCATTGACCACCAAGTTGCTCCCCTACAAAGATTAAACATTTATCGTAAAAATTAGCTTAGGCCATTGTGGTTATTTCCCTTTGTCTACATTCTTAATATCCCAATGTTAAGTGCTCTGGTAGCACGATAGTTAGTTAATTCATTTGGTAATGTATTTGTTTTGCAGGATGCTGTAGCCTGTAATTACAAAAATGGCTAATGCTCTTCAATTCTGATACATCTTAGAATTTATATGTGCTATAAATCAAAATTGTAGACCGAACATTAGTTTTTTTCATTTATAAATAGATCGACAAATTAATCTATTTAAAATTACACTTAGACAAATTTAGACAAATTTCACAAATTGTAGTGACGTTTTCCTCTATACTTTCACAAATTAATGAAATATCTTGAATATATTTTTATTTATATTCCAGATTTTTAAAATATATATATTGTATAACAAATAAACTTTTATTTACACAGTTGTTGGCAGAAAATCTGTGATTAATACAATCTAGTTTACTTCTATAAAATAAATATTCGGTTGGAACTTAAAGCATTTTAAAGAACTTACCTTAAAGTAGTTTATTTTACTGAAATCATAATATTTAAAGAGGCGGCAGTACAACATTTGATGGATTTTGAAGACTAATGGGCCTCGCCTAATGTATCTATTTAAGCTGCTACAAAAACGTGATAAATGGGCATCCAAAGTTTTATAAAATATAGATATTGATTTAATTTAGATTAGCTTAACGCGAACGCAAGATACACATGTATAAATGGATCGAGGTTTCAAACAGCAAAGCTATACAAACGAATTTAGTGTTCAAAATTAAAGTCTTAGAGACTTTGATGTACATGTATTTTGCAGTAAATCACCAATAAAAAATTACGGTGAATTCTGACAATCTAAAACGTGATGAAGTGTCATAATTTCAACCAACAAAGTGAAGAATTCCAAACTGTCAAGCCATGGAAACCGATAAAGAACGAAAAGTAATTATGCACAACAAGACATAAAAGCAACAAGGATACTGAACATTGATGCTTTTCAGAAGAAGATTGTGAATATCAGAGAAAATTAGTACAGTATGTAACAAGTAAGTAAATTGTGCAGAAAAGAATAATTAAGCAATAATAGTACTAAGAGTAATAAGAATAATTGTGCAGACAAGGAACGGTAAGGTATATCAATGTATCTGATGAAGCAGTGAAAGAGTTTGATTAGAATTTGTGGACTATGCTGCCTTGACTACATGTCATATCGACCAGTTATCATGAGATCTATTTAAATTTATGTATTTATCTATTTAGATGTTCTGCAAGACGTTCTAATCTAACAATGCTTCACAAGCTTCAAGTAATCTCAACTGTCAGTCTGGTGCTATGCGTGGCACAAGCTGACGCCATTCCCACATCGCAGGTTATTACTACTGCTGGATCATCAGTCACATTTTCCTGTCAGTCAGATGACGTGTCAACACTTGCCTGGTGGAAACAAGACCGACAAGCTTTACTATCTGTTCCAGTGCTAGTGAACAATCAGCACGATTGCTCCTCCTCTAGTAGATCTGACTCTTCGACCAGAAACATAGTCATTTTTGTTAGTGAATATGATAAGACAAATTGTCTTCTACGTATAACCAACATATCCACAGCACATGTCGGCATGTACATTTGCTATAAAGAAAGTGAGGCTATTTTTTCATACGAGCTGATGATTGCTGGAGAAAATGGAGCGAATTCGGAGATTGTCTCGTCCGAGGCAGCGCGCGCATCCAGCAATAGAAAGAAGGAGTCAAATTCACCAAACGAAGATATTCTTTCAATAATGAATTTGTTTGAAACCAGAAGTTTAAAAATAATTAAGGGATTAAAGACAAATGGATCACACTATACGATGCTGGTTGCATACAATTTATTTGTTATTCCTATTGTTCATGGACTTTGCGCGTTTATTCTAATTAGATGTACCAGAGAAAGCTGGTTAGGATCTGCTGTTATTGTTGGTTTAGCTGCAGTGCATATGGGATTTATTTGCGCCTATATGGATCGTGTAAGCGACTAAGGTTGTGAGGATAATGAAAAATTGATTTGTTTACCCTTTTTTAACTCACGCGATGAATATGTTAATTAAATGGAATTCATTCACAATTGAATTCACGAATGATACAATTCTATAATACTGTTAAATTATATTGTGAAGTAATTTTGCTGCGCAGACCCGATATATTAAAATATTCATTCTAAAGTACTGTAATACAGTACTAAAATAAATCACTTTCGTCGGATAAACAGAATTTCATTCTCTAATACATAGTTTTAAATGAAAGTAGAATTTCATTCTCTATGACTCATTCTGGTACTAAACAATCTCTCTGAAATATTCGTTCTAAAGTACTTCAATCAAGCACTGAAATAAATCACTTCTTTTGGAGAAAGTAGAATTTCGTTCTCTGCTTCATTCGTCCATACTGAGATGGTTTCTCTTCAGAGTGGTTCCTATGGATGCAGAACCAATAACTACCATGTCATCTCTTTGCGAATGTTGAAGGAATTCATTAAAAATTACGTACATAACTCGGGGGAGAATCTATAGGCGACTTTTTCTTTGTCAAGCCAACAGAAGTAACATCGCAGCACTAGTTTCCTAGCTTCAGTTTCTAATTTAGTCATATCAGAATGACAAATCATCAACTGCAAACTATTGGCTAGTTTAACCCGCTGAGTATATATCTCTAGAAAGACAATTAATACAGTAGCTGAGTTATTAGTATGTTTGATTTAATGTGATATCGTGTGTTCAAACTTACAGCTAGAAATACAATTAGATTCAAATAGCTTAATGCTTGTAACAATACCTAAGGTCCTGAAATTTAAATGACCGCTTCTGATTTGATTTATAAAATATCACAGTTCAGGTTCTCTTGTATTTGTTATTAATTCAAGCTTTGAAAAATAACACATGCAGTCTGAGAACATACACTATCCTATTTCTTAAATTCCTTGTAGAGACTTAACTAGCAATTATTATTTTACAACTACAGAGACGTTAACAAGAATGTCTTTTTAGATGACAATTGACACTTTCATAAAAGATAAGAATGGTATTAAAACCTGATGTCTCTTTGTATGTAAGAAAAGCGTTACACAAACTTAGCCATCCAACATAGAGCTATGAAGGAAAATGACCATTGTAATATCGCAAAAGAAAAATTACATAGCATTGTATCCTAAGATAAGTAGTAGAATCTATAGATAAGTATTGGAATCTAGATATATAGGCCTTGTAGAATCTAGAAAAGTAATATAATCTACATGTAGATAAGTAGCTAAGTAGTACACCAGTAGTATACTAAAGATAAGTATATAAGTAGTATAGGCCCTACTCTATATTAGCAGAATCTAGATATCTGCTAATGGATGGATTGCCAGCTGTTTGAATGACCCTTCTCATACGACCATCTTCGAATGTCAAATATCTTCTCATAAAACAGTATATGCACTTAAGTGTTGTCCATGGCCCTGCCATTGGTCCTCCTACATTTATTGTTGTTTCCTCTGATCTAAGGACTTTGCATTTAGCAAATTCTTTACAAAAATTGGATGATGATACATATCTCATAGTACCATCATCATAGCTTGATTCAACAGAAGAAGAATTAATGAATATAGACAGCTGGGCTGCAGTAAATAATCCATAGCTAAACAGAAGTAAATCTAAGGAAATTATCTTTAAGTTACATAGCTTTATGCATCAGACAATTGAAGTGCCTTACTTAGGTGAAATTGAATGAGTCTCAATTCTCAATTTGAGATTTGAAATGTTTGAGAGTCACAATTTCGTGTAATTTTTAGTTTTTTCTCAAATATCCAATCTTATGTTTTTTTGTTTGTATAGTTACACACATGACATACCGCATGTGCTACATGGTTTCCTTTCATGGTTTCTGTTTTTGTAGTTTTCGTTATTTCCTCCATTCCCCTCCATGGTTGTTAGTAATCGTTGTCTTTTGTTGGCGCTCCAATAGCAGCCGGCGCGGATTTAAGAATAACATTCCAACACCCTCGGGATTTTTTTTCTTTCAAAGCAGTCAACACTCGGTCTTCCATGATGGTCGCCCACAAAGTACTAACCGGCGCGATGAAGCTTAACTTCGTTCAATTGACGCGCAGCTTAACCGAATGCGCTAAATCCCGCCCCCATGTATATATCTTCATGTTTGAGCAATATTTTTGGTTTATACTCCATGCGCATAAAGGGTCTGTACACTGAACTCCTTCAGACAGTGTTTCAGGCTTCCGCTCTTAGTAAATTACTCTACACCTCACAATTGTGGTGGAGATTTACCAATGCTATGATGGGAAACGTCTGGAAGCATTTTTAAGAAGTGCTATAGAGGCTGGTTTCCATAACAAAGAGCTAACTTTTGAGGATCTCTGCTTGTCAGATGATAGTAAGTAAAAAAGGAAACGCACATTATAGTGAAATGATCAACCATATTGATATCTATCACTTTTAATACCACATGCATACACCGTTTGGCAATTTAGTCCATTTTCCTTATAACCAGTCCAGTAAATGTTGCAGATTTTACTCCCAGATCAGCGCGGCTGGGATTAGAACCCACGAGGGTTCAATTCACATCAGGATCTGTCATTTAAAATCCATGACGTTACTCCTACGCTATTAAGACATTTTAAGTAAGCTATTTAGGGCAGTCAGTTATAATCCTGCACCCACCAAACAAACATCCATATCAAACCCAAAGAAACGTTACCAAAAGAAGCTACCCCATACCAAGTTAGCGTAGCTCCTTGAGTGATAAAAACTTTATTACCTACATGATACTTACAAGTGTTGCTATGAAACTAAAGTAAATTTAATATTGGTTTAGAATGCATTGTTTGCATTTGTATTACTATGACATTATTTTCTCGTATAGTGTACACTGTAATTATGTTGGTATGCTCTATTTCGTACAGAATGTTCGTGTGTTACCTATATGCGGTCGCGAGATTGTTTTGAAATATACGAAGATATGAAAAAATACTCTAACAATCAAGAAGCGGTTACCACAAACGAGTCTCTGTTTTAGAAGTGCCGGATATGAACGATTATTTTCATTTTTTATGAACGATATATGAACGATCATTTATATGTTCAACGTGATTACTATATCATTAAAATCACTAACCTCAGAGTCTTGAGCAAGTGGACAGGCATAGAGATACTCTTTCAACCACTCTCTGTTGATGGGCCACCCGTATCCAATAGCGTCAGGCTTCGGCTCCATCCTAGCATACCACACCCGTCCACCTGTCGACACAAATCTACAGAAAAACCTCCTATCTTTCTCGTCACTTTCCTCAGGCTTGGTCGTCACGGCTATGATCCTAACCACTGGTGGTCGCTCAAGACCGGGTCTATCGTCCAGAGTGGCCGAATAGGCGTAGAATGTGAATACACCGGTGCTGAAGTTATACCACCTCCCTTCCCCCTCATCTCTCCCCTGCCCCGTCCATCTAGCCCCGTTCTCGTGGGGGCAGGGACCCCCCACCTGGTCGATAACCCCCGGTCTAGGGGCATCTAGAATGATGTCTTCAAGTTGTGAGGAATTTGAGTTTGGTTGGTTGAACGAAGGGGTGAAACGTCGAGAAGGGGAGGGGGACGAATATGGCTGGAGATTACGGTCGAGGCGATGTTCGTACCGCGGTTTTACCACGGAGTAGGGTTCTACCGCGGAAAGTGGATGGAAGATGGTGGAAGGCTTAATCGCCGGGTAGATCTGGAGAGATGGAAGAGATGTGAGGAGAGTGTGGAAGGATTTGGAGTGGACGTTAGAGAAGTAGTGGATGCAGAAGAGCACGTAGCATACGAGGAGAATGATCAGCGATATGAGAACTGTGTATGGCCTCTGCGCGTTACCATTGTTAATAAAAACAGCAATAGCTATTGCAATGCGATAACAACATCACTAAACCATAGCAGTAACAATGGCAGTAAGAAAAACACCATTATTGCGCTACTGTCGTATTGACAACACGAACAACAGCAACAACAGCAACAACAACAACAGCAACAACAACAGCAATAGCAATATCAACACCAAAGCAGCAACAACAACGACAACAACAACCACTACAACAACAGCACAACAAAACACAAATTACGCTCGTCACATGGCGGCTACAACAGCAACAACAACAACAAGTGACTATGCTATTTATGTAACCTTAATGCATCAAATAAAGTCAGCGATACATACATGTAGGCCTATATAATCCAACATGAATCAACCTACACATTTAGGAAATGCTCATAACAAACATTACACATCACTGTAATGAGAGCAGCACAATCAGATGTCAAAATAACTTAAAAGTTATATCGAATATTGACCATCGAGTCCTAATATCTATACCTACTCCACATAATAGAGATTATCCATCTCGTAATTAACATACATGCATAATACTAATATCATTATATTTTCCATGACAACATAGAATACCAGAAATATACTTTTTAAAACCAGATTTTTGATTGTGTGCCTAAACAATCAATCAACAAGAATTTAACTTCCGGCTTCTCACAATAAGGCAATGTCAGGGACGTTAAAACTAAAGGAGCAATAGCAACAAAAAAAACAACAACAATTATTACTATCCAAACGTCATCCAATACAACATAGAGCTCTATGAGAGCAAGACAAACACATCAGCACTGAAATATGGATGCATGTGCTAACGCTAGTTACATTGGGCCGTATAGCATCCTAGACGTTTTCATTGAGAACTGGAAGCTTAGTATTATATCTAGCTTAACGTCAACCACCCGCCTAAAGAATATGTGTATTGGATTTGAATCCTGCACCTAGAAACCGACAGCCTGCTAACCTACCAATACGCTACCGGCTTTCATTATAAATATTCCAGAATATTCCAGCTGAAATGGGCAAGTGTTTCTATCTACCATCCAGAGAAGATATGAAGAATGGCCGAGGGATTTTTAATTCGGTTACATTATTTTCATTTTTGTGCTATATTTCTAGGACAAAGCTATCATCAACTGCCAGAGTGATAGCATATTGAATTATATTATGCAGTTGTTTACTATAAAGTTTTTTATTTGATCATAATAACAACAATATACACTATGTCTTGTTAAACTGGGATTCAAGGGAAGAAGAAGATAATGACGATGATAATGATGATGATGTTGATGATGCTGATGATGATGACGACTATGACGACGATGACGACAACGACGACTATGCGATGACGATGGCGATGACGATGATTATGATGATGATGATGGTGATGATGAATAATAGTAAGTACAAGCATACAAACTAGAAACCAAATAAATGACCAAGGAGAACGGTGTTGCCACAAAATAGCCTGATATCTGTGATGTAATACAGTCAGTAGCATCTAAATATTAGTAAAAATTAAAATTAAAAATTGAGATAAAGCATCACAATACACACCCGCCTGACGTGAAAGCCGATATAATGGTGGAACCTTTTCAGATGTTTCATTGGTTGTACGTCTGTGAATCTGCTTACACACACTCTCACTCTCTCTCTCTCTCTGTCTCTCTACCTCTACATATATTGCTGTCTCTATCCCTCTCTCAATCACAGCTTCAACATTTTTCTGCAAGCAAAACCCATTCCTCTATACATTCATGATGATATCTTGCCAGTATAGAATAATTATGCCATTTTGTGTTTATCTCTTTTAATATTTTAATATTAATATTTACTATTTTAATATTTCAATATTTTACTAGTTTACTAGTTTAATGACTGAATAAATGTCACCATAAAATTGTGCTCATATCATACCAGTAAGTTGTCTGGCTGCAGACTAGTAGGTGCATGGGTTCAAATCCAGTGCTCTGTCCCTCACTGACAGGAAACTGACGTTAAACTTGACTCCACAGTCCACATGGACGCGTATCCAAGGACTACTGTTTGATAGACCACTTCTCAATTAACGTTAACGTTCCCACCTATCAAGTAGGGTACTTACATGTATAATAGACATAAACTTCTGACATACTTAGCACGCCGCTAAGTATGTCCTACACTCAGCATACATTTACATGGAGCACTAGACACAAGCATATGACATACGTAGCATGCCGCTAAAAAGTATGTCACAAGCCATGCATAAATATTGAAACGGTTAAAGTTGGGAAGGGGGAGAGGCCGTAAGAGAACTGTGTTCCCCTGGTTCTCTTTTTTTTGAGGTGCGTTCCCTTGCTAGGGGCCCACATTAGACACTAGGAGAACTGTGAACAAATTACAGGGGGCCCAAAAATTCTAACCGTTCCCCTAGTAGACACAAGCTTATGACATTGTGAGCACTTCGCAAGTGTGTCATAAGCTATACATACATATAATAGTCATACTTAGACACAAGTTTATGACATAGTTAGCACTTTGCTAAATGTGTAATAAGCTATGTATACACAGAAGCGGCCTACTTAGACACATATAACATAGTTAGCATATCGCTGTGTCATACGGAATGCATATTTAGAATACTTAGATACAAGCTTACATTATTTATTACTTTATGACATACTAAGCACGTCGCTTGTAGACTACGATTTGACTACTTTGTGTTATTGGAGTAGTGCCAGCAGCATAGTGGAATAGAGCTGCTAAACTACTGCATAACCTCATCAATGCCTCACTTGTCTAGTCCTACTCAACCTTTTACACCAATTCTTAACAAATATGAGGACATAATCTATCAAAAAATATTTTGAAATTCTGCAGTAATCTCCATCGCTACAGAAAAACTGATAGTCGAAAGAGGCGACTAAGATGGAACTGAGAATACCACAACAGAAGAATATTTTTTAATTCGATGAAAGCTGCACCATGATTTGAGTAATATCAATTCTCTAATCTACTGCGATCGTCTCCAGTTTTTCAATTTTTTTCCGCATTAACCCCAATCCTGAAATTTCTGTCTCCTCAATTCGCTTTTTTTAGCTTTACACATTAGATGCATTGATGAGATCATACAAGCTGCATTCTATATCCATTGAACCTTAGTTATAGTATATTTATTCTAGTATATTTATTTATTATATTATATTTATTATAGTATATTTATTATTAGATGTATTAGTATATAGTATATTTATTTGTTAGTAGTATATTTGTAGTATATTTGGTATGTATTCCTTATTGAGAAATGAATCATCACTCAGTCTAGTTTGACTGCTGCTTTGGTTGGTCGCTCATATAGGCTACTGTTGATCAACATAGAGGAACGATCATATGTGTACATGTAGATCAACCGCGGTGACGTCCCTGACATTGCCTTATGGCGAGGAACCGAACGTTAAATTCTTATTGATTGATTGATTGATGATTGTCGGGTTTCAGGGGTACAAAGGTTCACCGGTACACCTGAGGTCTTGATGAGAAGCCTTTTAGGCGTCTGACCTTGACGTTAAATCAACAAAAAATAGTGAAGTAAATACATTTGCAAAAGGTTTGTCACTCCACTGGTGCTCAGGACAGAACATTTCAGGTAGAGCGTCACGCTTCGGTTGATAGTCTTGTTAATCTCCGACCAGCGTGTCCTATTACCTATTTTCAAAACCAATTATAAAATGTACATTTTTACTATAATTAATTAAAGGGGGCATTCCAAACGAATGGAAAACTAGGGGACTGATTGATGATATGGTTGGGACAGAGGGAATTGGTGAAGGTCTAGAGAGAGGTGTATTGTAGAGAGAGGTGTATTGTAGAGAGAGATGCATTGTAGAGAGAGGTGTATTGTAGAGAGATATACATGTATGTATTGTAGAGAGATAGATGTATTGTAGAGAGATAGATGTATTGTATAGAGAGGTGTATTGTAGAGAGGTGTATTGTAGGGAGATGTGTATTGTAGAGAGAGATGTATTGTAGAGAGAGGTTTATTGTAGGGAGAGGTCGAAGTTGCAGAAGTATAAAAAATGTATTTATGATTTCATTTATATATTAATTGATTCTGGTTTGTTATAGTTAACGCTTTGAAAACTAGCGACTAATTAGTTTAGTGAACTTTCCAAAAAAATTCATAACTATAAATCTGTGCTTGGATTCCTTGAAAAGCGAATGATTTGTGGAAAATCACAGAGGATAACTTTTTCAGCCGAATATACTGTACATACTGTACCGTCGTAACACAATTGAAGTCAGACATACGGCCAGAAACAGCATTTTATTTAACTAGTTAAGTAGGTTATAATACTGAACTAGTTCTCACTGTCAGTGTTGTTCATGCTTACTTTACGAGCCCAAAATTGCCATCGATTAATTAAAGTATAGTAGGTTCAATACGAGCAACAGAGATTTGAGAGACTTGAACATTTCATGGAAAGAAGCTGTGAGGTCTGCTGATGATAGAAACGAATGGAGGAATGTCACTGTCATATGCCCTACATTAGAACGGTTTTCGCCCTATGTTCCGTTCAGAACGCAAGAAACTGATGATGATTTAATGTAAAAAAGCAGGGTTTCCATCAATAGTTACAATTTTATAGGATTAAACTTTCTCTAATCGGTTAAACTATTAAATTAATCGTTAACTTCGGCAGTGAAATATTAACACAATCTTCTCGTTCAGCAACTCATTGATTCTCATCTCATTGCTTAATTAGTCAAATATTATATTGCAAAATCTAATCAGAACATAAAATTGATTTACTAAATAATTTTCTATATTCTTTCGCCATAAAGTTCGAATACTTTTTCTAGAGTACGTTTACGTATTGTGTCAGTAAACCTCAGCATCTCCTTATCTACTGTAATGTTTTTCGCCAGCATTTCCCGACAGACATCATCTTCGAAACTACATTTCTTGTATTGTTGACTGGTCGCATGCTTCTCGTCCACTACAGCAAAGTAAGGTAGAGGAGCGCCCAGTGTAAATTGTGTACACTCGTGGTTGAAAACGCCGGCACAGTATCGCGTGTCAAGTATCGACTTGGGATTAAAGTCATAGGCGCTGTGAGGCAGTCGATGACGATATCGAGAAATCGCTAGATGCGGAGAAAGATTATTGTCTGGAGGAAGATCGAGAAAATAGTATTGGTTGTAGAATCTGTACGAGGCTGGAGTGATACCTTTAACAGCTGAACTATCGTTAAGAAATTTTAATAGTTCAGGAAGAGTCGAGTAGTTTCTCGGAACCATGACTTCGTCGAAATCTAGCACAGCGATGTACTGGAAACGATGCATGTTGCGATAGAAACAGTCTGTTAACGAGGTCACCCATTGTAGCCCAAACTCCAGGTTGTGAAAACCATTCTTTGAAATATATGTTGATTGTCTAACGCTCACTAATCCGGCCTTTATATAGTAATTAAAAAATGGATTTAATCTGGAGGTTTCTGTAAGGTTAGTCAGTCCAAAGTGTTCTACACCCAAAAGACGATGTGCTTCAATCCATTCTACAAGTCGATATTGGTCTAATTTGTTCCCGTAGGCACACTGGACACAGACAGCCACAAAACCTTTCTTTGCAGGTTTCTCTGGCACTTCAACGGGTACACAGGTTGTAATGTTTTCATCCCCAGGTTCTCCTACAACTCTAACAGCGAGAGGCACTTCGCCGTCTGTTCTGTTAGTGTCCGTGGGACAATTGAACACGCTTCCAGCAAACCGTCTTCCAAATAAATCCCAAGCGGGACCTACTACACGTTCTGCATGAGTTACAGGCATGTAAATAATAGAGTCCTTAAAATGAAGCGAGCAAAATATTTTTGTAGTATTTCCATTTGCTGTACTATAATTAGCATGAATTATTGCAACAATTCTAACAATTGGATTACTGAGTAGAGATGGTCTGTCGTCGTAGAATGCCGATTGGGCATAGAGCTGATAATTGTTAATCGTATAATTGGCCCAAAAGCCTTCTTTTAGTATTTTAAATTTTGAACCAATGCCGATATTTTCTGATGGAAGCTGATCCGTACTTCTAAAATAAAGAGGACGGCCGACATTTCTGAAATGTTTTAACGATCTGGCGTCCAATGCCCATAGATGTCTAACCGTTGCCTGATAGAATGAAATCCAGATAATAGTTAATAGAAAAGTTAGGCCAATTCGCTGTAAACATAAATCATAAAAGTGAACATAATATTACGTTTTAGAGAAGATGCAACATAAATCGGTAATACATTTCTTATTGCATAATTAATCTGTTTAATTGCGGTTTTGGTATGTGAATATAAATATATATATATATATATATATATATATATATATATATATATATATAAGTATATATGCATGTATATATATATATATATATATATATATATATATTTATATACAGTATATTGTCATGTATACATGTATAATGTATATATATTTATATAGTATATAATATAAGCATGTATAATAATAATATATATGTATATATACATACATACACATTTAGGCTTATATATACAGCATATATATATCTATGAATATATATATATATATATATATATATATTCATAAAAATAATAGTGAAAAATTTAATCTAGGAAGAATAAAAAATTAGAGATGGCGATTGAAATCTAAATTAAGTATTATTAACAATATTGCTACTAATAATGGTTTAATGTCAGTTTTCTCATACTGCATAATATTTTTCTGGATATATTGTTATTGTTCATAGATGTATGTAACCAATGAAATCTAGTAGGAAATTTAATAACATTTAATTAAAATGCATATAAAGATATAATACCTACCCGCTTTGTTATATAAAATTTTCTGATAGATACACCATGAGGCCGGAAAATCATTGTTCAATAGGAATCGGTGGTATATTTGTATGGACCGTTCTATAAATTTATCAAATTGCAGTCATACAATTCATAGTTAACTTTTCATGAATAATTTAGCTTGATTCCATTTATAAAATGTTATATAATATTAGTGTATGTTGACAAAAATCGCATAGGTGCAGTAAGTATTACAGTTGTGAAGCTGGTTAATGTTAGTGTCAAATTATTATCTCTCTCTTATCACTGCCCACTGGTAGGTCCATGATATATAAAGCCTCCACCCATCTCAATTTTCAGTTTTCCTCTGCATGTCCACATACAAGAGGATCTTTAAATCATCTATAACATAAATAAAATAAAATTTATAAAATAAATTACTGTTAATTTATAATAATGTTAATTACATGCAATAATGTAAAATTAATTACAGTGTTAAATTATTAAAAATATTAAATAATAATGTTAAATTAATAATAATGTTAAATAACCTTTTCAAAATAATAGTAATATTAAATATTTATGTTATATTAATAGTAACGATAAATATAAAATAATGTTAAAATAACTATAATGATAGATAGTAATATTGGGTTCATAAAAAATTAAATATTATATTTAATTAAGGCTAAGATTGCATGCACATAAAGCCAAAAATGGATATATCTGAATCAAAAGTGCTCAGGTAGCTGATCTTTCACGTGTTACCCCTGTCCCTTCTTTCACATATTTCATGACAAGTTTTCACATGTTACTGGTCACTGACTCTCCTCTCACATGTTTGGCGGTAAGTTCCCACATGTTACATTTTACTGACTCTTCTTTCACACTTTTAACGATACGTTCTCCCATGATATAGGTAACTAACTCTTTTCTCACATGTTTAACGACAAGTTTTCACATGTTACAGGTCACTGACTCTTAGTTCACATGTTTAACGACAATGTTGCCGCATGTTAAAGGTCTCTGACTCTTTTCTCACATGTTTATTGACAAGTTTTCACATGTTACAAGTCAATGGCTTTTCCTTCACATGTTTAACCTCCAATTGTCACATGTTACAGATTACTGACTCTTCTTTCACATGTTTAACGACAAATTCTCACATGTTACAGGTCACCGTCTCTTCTTTCATATGTTTAACGATAAGTTAATACCTCACATCGTATAGTGACCGAAAGTCTGAAGATAAATCAGTAGCTTCACTACTTATCAGTAGCTTGACTTTACTGCAATTCATTGCTATATGGTTTACCTTTTTCTTCTCTCATGCGTTTGCAACGCGTTCAAAATACTCTAGCACGTGTTGTCTGTCGATCCTCAAGGCTTCAGGCCACCTCTAGTTCCTTGCTTAAAAACCAGCATTGGCTTCCTGTAGTGCAAGGAATTAAGTATAAAATTGCTCTTTTAACTTTCAAAATACTCGTTTTTGGTAAATCTCGTAAGCTTCTTTCTTCAGATACCAAACTGCTCAAATTTCCTAATATTCTCACTTCGTTAGGTAGACGTTCATTTTCTTTCTCCGCTCCTACTGTTTGGAACTCTCTGTCTCCTGATCTTCGCTCATGCTCTACTACTTCCACTTTCCGTTGTAAGTTGAAAGCACATCTCTTCCCACTATAGATTTTATTTCATCTTGCCTGACTGTTTTTTTGATCACCGGACCGGCACTGTTTAGGATCTTTTATTTTTCTTCAGCACGTGTTTTTTCAGATCGTTCGAGGTGAATCGATTTGTAGTGACATGTGATGGGGGGACGTCCCTGACATCATCCTTGTATGAGGAAACGGACGTTAAACCTTTATTATTATTATTATTATTATTAACTGATGATATTAAAAGCAGTGAAGTCGATTTTAGCGTCAGTATCATTTCTCGAAAGCGATATCAGTGACGGGTGAGCTCAGGATTTGAACCCATTACATATTAATTCGCGATCGGATATCTTACCGACATCATCACCGGCTCCATCTAACAACTAAGACTTGCAGTTTCTTTACAGCAATTGTTCTTTGAGACTGTCGTACGGAAAGAATCCAATACTATTAAACTACATGTAAATAGTAATGCGTCTAACATTTAGCCTGTAACAAGGTAGACCCTTGTCTATACAACAGTTAGCATAAGATGTAGAATATGCAAGAATATGACTAACCTATAGACTGTCTAACGTTTTCAATAAATAAGATATATTATATCAACTTCTTTTCTGTATATGAATTTTAGAAATAATATTATGAGACAATTGTATGCCATAATTAGAGTACTTGCTGTCGTACCTTAATATCAGTCTAATGAACGATTTTGATGAATGCCATTCTTCAGTATGTTCTGGTAATATTGATATAACCTAACTGTAGCTCATGTTAACATTTAACTTCACCAGAAAATGAGTACAGCTGCCCTTAACCCCGTCTAGACTAATCGGTTTGCACTACATTGCGTGCGGCTAATCTACGTTTTTCTTTGTGGAGAACCATTCAATAGAGATAAGGTTTTTGGCCCTATTTAGATGTAAATTGTGTAATATGTTTTTGTGTTTTCATTTATATGACAATTGTGTGTTGTATAGGTGTGTGTTGAATGTTTATCATCACAGACTTTGAGAAGGGTTTAGCACATTAGAAGGAGAGGAGTTCACATAACAAAACGAAGCTAAGCAAAGTCGAGATCGGCTAGTTCTTGAAAGGGCAACTACTGCAGCTGACTTTATGCTGACAGGTTGGAACAAAAACGCCGGGGTCTGGTAACAATAAACGTTAAACGACTTTTATAATTCTATATAGCAGAATTACATTTATGTTTTATGTTTACCTTCGCAGATTTAAGAATAATCTTCCAACAAGCTCGATATGTTTTTATTCAAAGCTGTCAACTCAACACTCGGTCTTAAATGGTTGTCACCCAACTAAGTACTAACCGGGCGCTACTAGCTTAAATTGATGCAGAATTTAATTAATTGCACTAAATACTAGAGATGGGAATTTTATGAATTTCCAGAGTTCGGGTTTGGTTCGGTTCGTTGAAAATGACAGTTCGGTTCGGTTCGGGTTCGGTTAGCAGTTGACAATTTGAGAGTTCGGTTCAGTTCGGCTCGTTGAAAATGAAAGTTCGGTTCGGTTCGGGTTCGGCTTGCTTTCCAACTCGCAAGAGTTCGATTCGAGTTCGAAATGATTTGGTTTGGATAATGTTGCAATTGTTAAATTTTACTTATAATAATCATGGTTATGACAAACATGTTTAAAATGGTGTATGGTAAATATGCCTAAAAATTCATCAAAGTCATAATAGCTGCCACATATTTTAACCTGCGTAAAAATATGACAATGAAAAAAGGAGATAACTGGTATTTACTCCTGAACATTAAATTTTCTTAAAATATTGAATGTTGACCAACAAATCTTCCATAGAAAAATGATCATAAGGTACACCGTTTGCTATCAACTGACCAGTAAAAAGCTTCATAATTTACCTTAAGTTTCAAATTTGAAACTCTCAGATCAATTATGAAGTTACGAAAATCAGTATGACATTATTGCATTGCTATGGTGCAAAATTATTTACTCCATAGAGCCTTAACACATAGAATGTCATATATAATTATTTGTAAATATGGCTGGAAAAATATTAAGGTAGCACACTGAAATTAGAAAATAATCATAATTTGAATTTAACAAGAACAAATCCACCTAGATTGAGTCAAGCATTTTCAGATTTTTATGGAATACTCTCATCACTTTTGCCTCTTTGATGTTAATCTTCATTTCATATTTCAATGCCGTATCATTCAGATTATCCATTATCTTCTGTAGACCCGGTTCGCTTCCCGCTACCATTCCTTTGTACCGCTACCATTTTAAAATTTGTGTCGGAACCAGCCTTGCCTGAATATATGCTGTTAGGTACTGTAAGACATGTAAATGCAAAAACTAATATATATTTGTATTGTTCTTACTATCTTTATTTAATGTCAAGCTGGTGAAGAAGAAAGGATCTACAAGAGTTTGGTTCAGTTCGGTTTGCACGAAGTCTGGGTTCGGGTTCGGTTCGGCCAGAGTCTGGGTTCGGTTCGGGTTCGGTCAGAGTCTGGGTTCGAGTTTGGTTCGGTTCGGTCAAAATTCTAGAATTTAGGGTTCGGGTTCGGTTCGATTCCCATCTCTACTAAATACCGTCCTTTTTAATTCATCAAAATCAGATAACCGCAGACAATTAGTAACAAATGTATTTGGAAATTCGTTCTCCACATATTTTCAAAAACTGATACTAAATGCGGAAATTTATAGTAAACATATGCGTTAGCCTAAAGGTATTTTTTGTAATAAAAATATCTTCAGTGATTTTTACATAAACAAATTACAAATTTTACTTTACAAGGGCTAGAGACCAGGCGTCCTTGCATTTTTAGGTGTGCCCGTTTATTGACTGGGAAGTAGAACGCAGAGTGTATTCAGTCGATTTTATTTGTAAAAGTTACTTCCTCTACTAACAAGCACACCTGTCGTCCACTGCGAAATGTTAAAACATGCACTGATGAAGTTAGCTTCAGTAGCTTGCACTAGCTTCAGGAGCTTGTACTAGCTTCAACAGCTTGCACTAGCTTCAACAGTTTGCAGCAGCTTCAGGAGCTTGCAGCAGATTCAACAGCTTGCAGCTGCTTCAGATGTTTCATCTGCTTGCAGCAGCTTCAGAAGCAATGGATGAAAATTGCAATACTCTTTTAAGTCTTGCAGTGTCCTTATAAACCAACAATGCATTACATTAAGGTATTTCTGTATTCCAATTTTCTACTCCAGTAATATTTTAAAACTTTAGTATTCCCGCCACAGAAAATTTTTTCTTAAAGTATCAAGCAAGACTGTGCAACCTAGAAGTACCAATGTTCTAATGTACTCTTGCAGACCCTGGCCCCTTACTTAATATGCCGATAGACTGCTTGTGTTAATTCTTTTCACTTCTAAGCCCTGAAGGGATAGCCTTGGATTTCGCATCGGGTCTTCAAATTGAAGCATATTTAAGAAAATGAAAGCATATTTAAGCAAATGAAAGCATATTTAAGCAAATGAAAGCATATTTAAGCAAATGAAAGCATATTTAAGCAAATGAAAGCATATTTTAGCAAATGAAAGCATATTTTAGCAAATGAAAGCATATTTAAGCAAATGAAAGCATATTTTAGCAAATGAAAGCATATTTTAGCAAATGAAAGCATATTTTAGCAAATGAAAGCATATTTTAGCAAATGAAAGCATATTTTAGCAAATGAAAGCATATTTTAGCAAATGAAAGCATATTTTAGCAAATGAAAGCATATTTTCCAAATTCTGAAGCTTCAGAATTTAGATTTTTGGTTGCGCTAATAATTCTTATGATTCTTAGTTAAGGTAATGGCAAAATTCCTTCTCAATAGTCGATTAGAATTTCAAGATGCAATATAAAGAATTGACATAGCATGGCAATTTTTCTAGCAGGATATTCAGAAGGTAGAAAAATTTAAATATACCTCGAACTGGTTAAATCATCCATGACAAAAGTATTGCAAGTATTGCTCTAACATTATACCTTGATAAAATATGTTCTGCCAATTTTTCGTATCGTCAAGCTTTGGTATAGTCTAGCTACGTCAATTTAATAATTAATGTACTTAGAAAAAGTTCTTGGGAAAAGCGGACGAATTTCGTCCTCTGAAACGACTTAAAATGTCGTGAATGTTAAATTATGCCAATACATGTTGTACGGTTTTTTGGTTGGAGATGGGCATGCAGGCCTATAGTTTCTTCAGACTGAAAAGGGAAATTCACGGGCCTAATTTTATTTACAATAGAGTTTAACGTAAATGTTGAATATCCAGGTATATTATAAGTTAATTAATCTATGTATCCATATAATTTTTGAAAATTACTTGTGTACTATCCTAGCGTCAGGGGAATTCTCAGGAGATGAGGTGGCCTTGTGAAGAGAAAGATCGAGAAGTTGAGCAAGAACGATCAAATAGAGAGGCGTAACACGTGGTTTTCTACAGATGGAGGATAAAGAGTTACAGACTGTCCAAGAAAATATTGATCTAAGAATAGTTTAACGCCGTTTCTAAATGTAATAATAAGTAGATATAACCTGATCAAAGAGTTCGAAGGATTACTATGTCGTTTTACGATACATTCTCTCTCTTTAGTGCACTGCCAAGTGGCAGGTTCAAGGTACATATTCATACTCATATTCATACTCAAAGTCTGCTTTCTCGCTCCACAAGAGCACTCCTTAGGTCAACAAGTTAATCCCTTCACAAAGTCTATGCCTCATCCATACCTTATGTAGCCTATAGATTTCGAAAAATATGGCTTCTGAGGTGGTTTCCCGTTTCCTTCCTCAGTTAGATGGATTAAATTCAATTTAATCCTGTGGAAAACATGGCGATGTGGATCCCCTCTTGCCATCCTCAGCTCCTGCCTTAGTCGCCTCTTAGGTACACGCAGCAGATATTTTGCGCTTGCCCTATTTTGCATTAACTGCATTCTGTATTATGTTGCATTAATTAATGTATTAATGCAGATTGGGTAATCTGGATTGTTTTCTCAGGTAATTACGCCCCTGCCCAGCAAATGTTAGTCAAAGCTGAAAAAGGCATAGAAGGCCCACCTCATCATAAGCAGAATCTCTAAGAATAATGGTATATCAAAAGAAATGTTAGATTATTTAAAGATGCACTTGACTGTGGATATGAAGAGGAAAACGGAAGATAGAGACGAGTGGAGGCTTCTTTACCATGGACCTGCCAGTAAGAGAGAGAGAGAGAGAGAGAGAGAGTGAGAAAAGAGAGAGAGAAAGGAGAGAGAGAGGCTAGAGTACTAATTAGTGTAGCGTACATATTGTATTTCGAAGTATTCAGCTGAATACGTAATTATAAAAGAATTATCAAGTTAGTTGATTTCTATTCGAGTTGAGATAGTGTTTTCGTTTTTGATATTAATTGAAATTGAACATTCGATTGTAAGTTGATTCTTGTTGTTTCATTTTAATTTATTTTGTTCATTCAGTGTTTATCAATGATTCCCGATTTGTTTAAATAATGTATTTCATATCTTCTTATGTAAAAAGGATCGTTGAGTACTTCCTTTTAGATTAGAAAATTATAGTAACAGAACATCATAAACATAAAAGTAGGACAAAAAATTAAACCACCACCAAAAAGTAAACACGCATTATAGTGAACAACCAACTATGTTGATATCTATCCCTTTTAAAATCACATGTTTAAACCGTTAGGCAATTTAGACCATATTTCGAATAACCAGTCCAGTGATAAAATGATAATAGAGTTCCAGCGCAAGGAAACCGATGTTCTGGTCCAGGGCTGTTCTTGAGGTCTGTTCCAGTGTCCATGAGCATCGACCTGCGCCTAAACCTCCTTTTCTTTAATTCCCTTTACTTTGGACTGATTATCTGGATTTTGGAATTTTCACTGTTTTTGGACCTTCTTTTTGCTCCCCGGCTTGATTTTGTCTCAATAGTGCTCGATGTTGTCATTAATGACTGTAGCACTCTAATTGTTATTATTGTTCATGTTGCAAACGCTTCCCATCTCTCTCTCAGAAATCCTGCAGCACCTCATTCACTACAATCAGCCGCTTCTGCAGCGGCACATTATTCGGCGAGTTATTGTAATTACAGCGACACATCATTCAAACATCATTCAGCGAGTTACATATCATTCGGCGAGTTAGCCTAATTTCAGCGGCTCATCATTCGGTGGGTTAATGTAATTATAACATCATTTGGTGAGTTAATGTTATTACAGCGGCACATGATTCGACGAGTTTATGTGCTCTCCCCGTCGCTGACAAGCTATCAAGCAGGAATCTGTAGCTTGGAATCTGCAACTAGGAATCTGTAATTTGGCTGTAGCTTTTTCAAAGTTTTAAATTCCATCCAGACCATTCTGACCTTATCTCTTACTATACTGGAGGAAATATTGAAGTTTTTTTGTCATTTTTTAAATATATTGGAATATTGAACTTTTATGAGCGTAACGGAAGAGAAGCTGACCGATGAATTCAGTGGCGGATCCAGGGGGGCCTAGTGGGCCCGACCCCCTCCCCCCTTAGGCCCGACGATAAAAAATTTAAACTATATTTTAATTTTTCTAAGGCAATTTCTATGTGTCAGTATGTTTGCAAGGGTAGTGGTTAGGGTGGGAGGGGGTCCGAGACGGAACTCAGTTCCACTAGATCATTTTTAAAAAATATGGGACTAGGGGCCAATATTTGGTACACTAGGAGCCATGTAAATGTAAGGGGGCCCGAAAAATGTTGACAGTTTCACTAGCTCTCAAGTTTCGCTTTAACTACTGTACAAGAGGAAAAAATGGTGCGAGTAAAAATTGTGAACTCTGTCCTGAAGCAGTGGTGCAAACAGCCTTGGCTGGGAGGGACTCAAGCTCCCCTCCTACCGCCAAAATTAGGGCACTTTTGCAATTCGTCCAGATCCGCCGAGTTTCTTCAGAGGAGAAAAAATTAACCTACTTTTTTCCAGAACTAAGGCATTTTAGGTTTTCCTCTCACTTTAGTACAGGTAGGAATGGTGGGGGGGGGGGGGGTAAGATACATTCGCTCTACTAGCCGAGCTCAGTAGTGAAAACATTTCGAGCCCCCCACAGCATTTTTCTGATTGCGTCACATGTCACGAAGAAGGCAGGGCCTAAGCAAAAAATGTGTACATTCTCAAAAAAAATTCGATCCCCTTAAAAAATTCCTGGATCCGCCCCTGGATGCATTGCATGTTATATCTGTATGAAAGATGAAAATAAAAACTGAAGATAGAATTGGTGAAAAAGTTTTATTCCATGGACCTGCCAATATTAGGCAGTGCACTAATTTATATGCATATATTATGTATTTGTGCATGTTTTAATCCTTTTTTCATTTTGTTAGAACGCCACACTTATAAATATATTTAACTTATTAGTATATATTTTTAGCTTTGTGATAATTGGCAAGTTATTGTAATCTGTCATTGATTTAAATTGATTAATTAAATTGCTTTTTATACAAAATTTACTAAATATTTGAGTGCTATTTGTGCAGTTAAATAATTTGGTAGATTTCTTTTGCAGAATTATCTGAGTGGTACCGATATATTCCATTAATGCTGCAAGGGTTTTGCCTCTCTATCTTTTTGCATCTCTTTCTCTCTCTCTTGTTCTGCCAAGTGGCAGGTCTAAGGTCTATCTATAAAGAGCTGTCCATTGTTCATCGAATCCATCTTATTAGCTTTAGCCTTTCATAAGCGGCTATTCTTTACCAATACTTTAATGTAGCCTATAGCACTGGCTTGAGCCAGTGGCGATGGCAGCAAGGTACTCGACCGCGGATCAGTAACTGCAGGGTTCAAATCCTGGGCTCGCCAGTCACTGACATCGCTTTTGAGTGAGGAAACTGACGTTAACATTCGCCGTTTTTTTACAGCAGCTGCTACGTGGCTGGAGAAAGGTACTACGAGAGGGAGAGTTCACTTTTCACTCTCCCTGGGCTTATCTGGTCCTCATTGATAACTTCCTCAAATTGTAAGCATTGATTTCCACTCAAAATTGATCCGTCAATCATTCAATAGATTACTCAGTTTATAAGTGGTTCAAGCAGTTATTTAATCTTATTGATCGATCAGTCAATTGATCAATAAATCAATCAGTCATTCTATCGATCAAGCAAAGAGCTAGAGAGAGCACTGTTCATTTTGACGCCGACACCTTCTGGATGTATAGATAGAACAAAAGATGAGAGACAGAGGAAAGATAGAGAAATAGATAAAGATAAATAGAGAAAATATGGTGAGAGCTAGATAGATAAAGATAAATAGAGAATAAATGGAGAGACAGAGATAGAGCGAGGATTATAATAATCATTACAATGAAGATAACCCTTAATTGTCTAACAATTGTCTAACCGACAGCAATACTAGATGTTTAACCTAGAGAGGTAGATCACAATTAACGTGGGATACAGTAATTAAGAAGGACATTAAAAATAGAGGATTGAGTGATCATAGGGTGTGGGACAGCTGGAATTTAAGAGAAAATGATGATGTTTATTAAGTGGTAATTAATTCATCTAACTGAGGAAGGCAATGGGAAACCACCTCACAAGCCATATTTTTCCCAAGCTATATGCACATAAGGTTTGGATAAGAGATAGACTTTGTGAAGGGATTAACTGGTTGATTCAGTGAGTGCTTTTATGGAGCGAGAAAGCAGACTTTGAGTACGAATATGTACCTTAAACCTACCACTTGCAGTGCACTGAAGAGAGAGAGGGATGATGATGATGATGTTATTATTATGAGGATGATGATGATGACGATGATGAGGTAGATTTTTAAAATAGAGGTAAATATTAAAGAGACACGCTTCGCCGCTCCAGCCGTCCTCAGTGTCACTCGGTCCGCTCATAGTCGTCTTGGGATATGAGCCAGGGCGACTCTGAACCTGGACCTCAGGGGACCCAGGTCCATTGCGACTCAGACAGACCCTCGAGGAGGCTGAAGCGCCCAGCGACGACCACAGGGAGGTGGTGTCTCAACGTCGCCAAATTGATGGCTGTTGAATCATCCTTAAACATGTTGGAATTGATATCTTCTTTTGACACATCCATAAACTTACCATGTTAGGATTGATGGCTGTTGTAACATCCATAAACTTACCATGTTAGAATTGATGGCTGTTGAATCATCCAACTTGCCATGTTAGAATTGATGTCTGTTGAAACATCCATAAACTTACCGTGTTATAATTGATAGCCGTTGAATCATCCATAAACTTACCATGCTAGAATTGATGACAGTGCTGAAACATCCTTAAACTTACCATGTTAGAAATGATGGCTGTTGAATCATCCATAAACTTACCATGTTGGAATTGATTGCTGTTGAATCATCCTTAAACGTACCAAGTTAGAATTGATATCTCTGTTGACACATCCATGAACTTACCATGTTAGAATTGATGGCTGTGTTGAATCATCCATAAACTTACCATGTTAGAATTGATGGCTGTGTTGAATCAGCCATAAACTTACCATGTTATAATTGATGGCTGTTGAAACGTCAACACTCTTACTATGTCAGAATTTATCTCTTGAATCGCCCATATACTTGCCATTTTAGATTTATCTAACATGACGTCCCTGACATTATCCTTGGATGAGGATACAGACGTTAAACCCTTATTAATATCTTACTATTAATATTATTTTCATTATTATTATTATTATTATTAATATGATTAATATTATTTATATTATTAATTTTATTATTAATAATATTATTAATATTATTATTTATAGATCTGTGTTGAAACATCCAAAAACTTACCATTTTGGAATTGCTGGCTTCGTTGAAACATCAGTAGACTTGCCTCTTTTGAATTCACAGCCGTGCAGAACATCCTTAGGCCAGACGCTCTTGAAACGTTCTCTAGAGCTTGGATGATAGATTCATTCAAAAGACGATGGTGGTAGAAACCAAATACAACAACTATGGCCCTTTTGCCATAATAAAGTCATTCGAAAAAGATAGTGTTTGAAACCAAAATACAACAACAAAGACCCTTTTACTCAAGTCGACACACTTTCACATAATCGACACACTTGCACACAACCCGACACACTTGCACATAACCCGACACACTTTCACATAATCCGACACACTTTCACATAATCCCACACACTTTCACATAATCCGACACACTTTCACATAATCCCACACACTTTCACATAATCCGACACACTTTCACATGTCCGACACACTTTCACATGATCCGACACACACTCACATGAATCGACACATCGTCACGCAGTGTTCAAGACTGCCTACAAAGCGAAGAGAAAATCTCAACAATTAAGAGCAGGAATTGAAACGAGAAAGTAACACAGTGTTCGAGGCGATTTACCATTGCGTTGAGAAGAATCTACATGTACACAAACTAGAGTTATGCCTGTTAACGCGATACGAGTAAAAGGCAAAGTAAAAATGCAACGACAAAGAGCTGAAGAAAGTAGAAGTCGCCAACAAAAGATGCAAGTTGTATCCGACATACTTCGACCAATGCACATGACAACATCGAGCACTATCGAAACAAAGCCAAGCCGGTGAGAAAAAAGAAGGTCCTCAACGGTGCAGATTCCAAGATACAAAAACTCAGAACAAAGAGACAGATTTAGACTAGAACAAAGTTAAACTAGACCCGACTTCGACCCGTAGTGCCAAGCTGGTGTTCAAAATGCAATTGATAAATTTTCTAAAATTGTAATTAAAAGAACCTTATTCTTAACTCTTAACCAGAATTATGCCAAACACATTCAATCAGATACATCTACGTACAGCAGACTGTATTCATGAGATGTTCTCTTCATGCAATTCTTGTTCACATAATATCTTTAGATCGCCGTCTTCATGTAAATCATTAACATTTTTCTTGTATCGCTCATATTAATCTGCCATATAAATGTTATATCTGTTCCAACATAAATATCTACATGTATTATCTACTGTATCGTGGACTATCTACAGTCATATATATATATATATATATATATATATATATATATATATATATATATATATATATGTATATAAAGTTATCTCTCTATCAATATATAGGCTACGTCTATCATGACAATCTTATACAGAAGCTGTATCTATGTAGCAATACAAGTATGTCTATGTACAACCCTTATGACCACTGTTGAATGTCTGGAGAACTTAATGAAAAAGTTAAAAAATTACAACCGGTTGGGTCATGTCCCGAAATCATTCTAACTGTCTACAGACAAATACAATTAGTGTGGGATAACAATAACACGATTCTAGTAGCAAATAAAAGTTGTCTAATAATGGTCTAATTAATAGAGTTCAAACTGATTAATAAAGTCAAATAAGATTACAGACGAGTCGTGAAATGCTTGTCAATGGCATCCAAATAGTTTGGCAACTTTCCTTTCTCTAGCACTGCAGAACGATAGTCCAGTAAATGTGGAAAGTGTCTTCCGGTTTGGCATCTATATTGTTGTCTTTTAAGAGGTACAGACTTTCTGAATTGTCCTTTGTTATTATCAATTTCGTTCAACATGGTTGTCAGGTTAACTGGGTTCAGACTGGGTAATGAGTCTACTAATGACTGGTGGATAATTTCGGATTTAGAATTCGTGGTTGAGTCATTTAAATAGATGCAGACATTCTAGATTTAGTCGAGAGTTTATAATTAGCTGCCTGCTGGGTTCAATGCTTAGTAAACTTGTCATATTCATTTCCAGTTTGCGTTTCTCCGACTTCTCTCTTATTCATTCTCTCTCTCTTTTTCTCTCTTCTTTCTCTCTCTCTCTTTCTCTATGTTTCTCTCCCTCTCTCTTTACATATCTCTCTTTATCTTGCTCCCCCTATTTCTCTCTCTCTCTCTTTTCTCTCTGACAATATCTCTTCTCTCTCTCCCTCTTTCTCTCTATCTTGCTCTCCCTTTCTTTCTCTCTAGGTATAGATCCCTATCTTGCTCTCCCTCTCTTTCTCTCTAGGTATTTCTCTATAGTTTCATCTCTCGAAAGCAATATCAGACTAAGTGACGGACTAGCCCAGGATTTGAAATCACATATACAATATACTGATCCGCTGTCGGATATCTTAAAAACTAAAAAAGCTGTTAAAGCTAAGGTTAACGTCAGTTTCCTCACTCGAAAGCGATGTCAGTTACGGGCGAGTCCAGGATTTTAACCCCGCACCTACTGATCCGCAGTCGAATATCTTACCGACTTCACCACTGGCTCCAGCCACCGGCTTAAACCAATGGCTCTGCCGGTAAAGAGGTTTTCGTGGAACATCAATTGATGTACGTGGAAAACTTTGCGTATTTGAAAAGTTGCGAAAAATTGAGATATCCAAGTGATATATTTGTCGCATGAATTGTGCGAATGTTAGTGATTAACTGGAAAACAGGTTGATAGATCATTAATTGATTGATCGAAATAATTGACTGATAGATTAATGGTAAAAGCTAATGTTAACGTCAGTTTCCTCACTAAAAAGCGATATCAGTCCAGGATTTGAACCCCGCACATACTGATGTGCGGTCGAGTGTCTTACCGACATCGCCACTGGCTCCAGCCAAAGGACTGACTGGGTGAATTGTGTATTGACTGATACATTTCACTGATTGATTGATTGATTCGTTCTATAATTCATTCATTTACTGACTGACTGTCTGATTGATAGGTCTATTTATCCATTCATTCATTGATAAATGGATAACTGGTTGACTGATTGATTGACAGATTGACTAATTGATTTATTGATTGATTGACTGACTTATTTAATGAGTGAATGAGTGAGTGAGTGAGTTATTGAGTGAGTGACTGATTGACTGAGTGATTGATTGATTTATTAATTGATTGACTGATTGACTGATTAATTTATTGATTGAGTGAGTGAGTGAGTGAGCGAGTCAGTGATTGGCTGACTGATTGATTGATTGACCGCCTACAGTTCTCCATGTTCTGCCTGGTGATGTTCTACAAGGCCACTAGGGAGGAGCTGAGGCCTATCAAGCCTACAACCAAGTTTAGGTGTGTCAAGGCCGTCGTCTTCATGTGCTTCTGGTAGGTCTCAGCTGTGTCGATTGATTGATTGATTGGTTGATTGATTTATTGATTGATATTGATTCATTGATTGATCGATCAACTGATCAAGCTACCAATTGATTGACAGATTGATTGATTGATAGATTGATTGATTGATTGATTGACGGATTGATTGATTGCTGGATTGCTTTTATATAAAGTATATTATAACTGCCTATTTAAAGTATTAAATATTTTAAATATGGACATCAACTGGTTAAGATCTAGCTTTCATTTTCGTCCGCCCATGCAGGCATCATTGGGTGATGAGATTATGTTTATAGTTAAGGTTACCATTCATCTGGAAAACCTGGAAAAATAGGGAATTTGAAAGTGGGCAGGGAAAATGAGAAAAGTTAGCGAAAACATAATCGCGGCATACTTAACTTTTTCAGTATTAAAATTCACAAATAAGAAAGCATTTAAGACGCATACAGTTCGAAATATTACACTGATTATGTTATCAATGAGTCAAAATTTATCAGAAATAAATGGCAACATCTCAAACCTTCGCAAAGTTTGTGTTAAAATTAAATAGTAACATGTTACGTGTATAATGATTGATGCCTCGTGTTGTTTCCGGGATTTTGATGAATAGACCAGCTCGTGACTGCACGTATTGTAGAAGTCGACTATAGCACTAAGATCCAAACCAACGTCATAAAGGGCATTCGGTTGGTGAGTGACTAGACTCCAGAAATTGATACGAAATATTATAAATCGAATAGAAGAGGTTCACTGGTTCACGCCATATACTGGTTTATTAATTAAATACATATATAATACTAGTTCTAAATCCTGACTGCTTGACTAAATAGAACCCCAAAAATTGAGAGCTAATTAATTAACAGTTACATAAAAACCGCTATAGAGGTAAGCAAAGTTAGTCCTCTCTCTATCTCTCAGTGAACTTTCTTACAGCAAGTCCATGGCGCATAATTTTTCTAAAATATTTTCTAATGAGTTTATCTTATAATTTCTATATGGTGCACTATAAAACGAATTCCAAAATGAATGGAAAAATTGGGGAATGACTGATGATATGATGTGGGACGGAGAAGAGTGGAGAAGGTCTATTCGTATCCGGACCCTGGTTAAACTGGGATTAAAAGGAGGAAAAAGAAGAAGAAGGAGAAGAAGAAGAAGAAGATGATGATGATGATGATGATGATGGTGATGGTGATGGTGATGGTGATGGTGATGGTGATGGTGATGATGATGATGATGATGATGATGATGATGATGAACTGACATCAACCTGTACGTGTATAAGGCAAGGAGTTCTCATATCTGTTCTAGTCAACTTCAAAGTATTAAAAGACACTAAGGCAGGCAACTGTCTACAGGTAGGTATGTATTACATTATCCATCGTTGCTCTCCATTTACAAATCTCTTCAGTTGATTTATATATAATCTTAATTCACAAAATTCATGGCAGTATGAAACATACACCGATACACGTACTCACACACACACACACGCACACACACACATATATATATATATATATATATATATATATATTCTCTCTCTTAGTGCACTGCCTACCGTCAGGTCCATGGTACATAACGCCTCCACTGTTCTCTGTCTTCCGCCTTCCTCTTCATTTCCACATATGAATGGGTCTTTAAATAAGGAAATAAAGAATATACATAAATAATATAATATTATAATATAATATTATATAATATTATAATATAATATATTATTATAATATTATAATATATTATATAATATTATATAATATTTATATATATATAATTTAAAGAATATATATATATATATATATATATATATATATATATATTAGTGAATTTAAAGACCCATATATATATATATATATATATATATATATATATATATATATATATATATATTCCTTTTTACAAAAATTCAAGGCAGCAAGACACACATAAGAAATCAAACACAACATAAATCTACATTAACAAAATCAAGAAAGTAAACGTGATATCAAACGCAGTCCCTGCCTAAATATCATTGTTGTACATACATAGTATATGCATATAAAATTGTATATATGAATTGTATATATATGTATATATATATATATATATATATATATATATATATACTTTGGACTGAATTTCTGGATTTTGGAAATTTCACCGTTTTTGGACCTTCTTTTTTTGCTCGTCGGCTTGATTTTGTCTCAAAAGTGCTCGATGTTGTCATTGACGACTGTAGCACTCGAATTGTTATTATTATTATTATTATATATATATATATATATATATATTTTAGGTCTATATTCTATATTCTTTCGCCGTAGATTTCGAATACTTTGTCCAGAGTGCGATTGCGAATTTTTTCAG
Organism: Enchytraeus crypticus; assembly: GCA_905160935.1. Lineage (NCBI taxonomy): Eukaryota > Metazoa > Annelida > Clitellata > Enchytraeida > Enchytraeidae > Enchytraeus > Enchytraeus crypticus. Next base: position 169,554 of record CAJHZI010000473.1, on the reverse strand, counting down.
TAAACCTCAGCATCGCCTTATCAATCGTAATATCTTTAGATAAAAATGCTCTGCAAGTGTCGGCGATGAAGTGACATTTCTTGTATTGTTGACTCGTTCCGAGCTCCTCATTCACTACTATATAGTACCGAAGAGAGCCCCAACTTACACCCGGTGTAAATTGGGCACATTCGTGGTTGAAAACGCCTACACAGTAACGCGTATCAAGTATCGACTTGGGATTAAAATCATAGGCACTGTGAGGCATTCGATGACGATATCGAGAAATTACCAGATGCGGAGAGAGATTATTGTCTGGAGGAAGATCAAGAAAATAGTATTGGTTGTAGAATCTGTAGGAGGCTGGAGTGATACCTTTAGCAGATGAACTATCGTTAAGAAATTTTAGTAGTTCAGGAAGAGTTGAGTAGTTTCTCGGAACCATGACTTCGTCAAAATCTAGCACAGCGATGTACTGGAAACGATGCATGTTGCGATAGAAACAGTCGTTAAGGGCTATTACCCATTGCAATCCATACTCCCAAGTCGCAAATCCTGTCTCCGAAATATATGAAGCATTTCTAACCTTCATCAATCCCATTTTCGTGTAGTAATCAAAGAATGGATTTAATCTGGCTGTTTCCGTTAGATTATACAGTCCGAAAAATTCCACTCCCAAAAGTCTATGCGACTCCACCCACTCTACAAGTCGATATGGGTCCAGTGTGTTCCCGTAGGCACACTGGACACAGATAGCCACAAAACCTTTCTTTGCAGGTTTCTCTGGTACTTCAACTGGTACACAGGTTGTAACGTTTTCATCCCCAGGTTCTGCTACAACTCTAACAGCGAGAGGCACTTCGCCGTCTATTCTATTTGTGTCAGTGGGACAAGTGAATACACTTCCAGTGAACTGTTCTCCAAACATCTCCCAGCTTGGACCCTGTTCGGCTGCCGGAAGCATTGCTGGCACGTAAACCACGGAATCCTGGTAATGCAGGGAGCAGTAAAGATACGAAGTCTTTCCGTTTGCTAAATCCACATCCGTGTAATCAGCATGTGTGGCTGAGACAATCCTAATTAGAGGACTACCGAGTAGAGTAGCTCTATCGTCGTAGAATGCTGATTGGGCGAACAGTCGGTAATATTTAATTGTGTAATTTGCCCACAAGCCTTCTTTCAGTAATTTAAATTTAGGCCCTATCCCGATTTCTTCGGGTGTAACCGAACTAGTAATGTTGAAATGGACTGCATGACTAGGATTGCTTAGTTGTGCTAAAGGGAGGTTTTTAACGACCCAAAATGTTGATTGGTGAACAGCCGTCCAAACGATGATACACAAGACGGCTAATGCTATCGTCTGTAAGAAAAATAATAATTAAAAAAAGTAACGGTGTAGGCTACATGACATTGCATAGTTTTTCCTAAAGCCATAAAATAGTTATACTTTAAAATTAGACTTTACGTTATTATAAATATTGATATATTACCAACATTACTATTGCACATTCGCTGCATCTCTGCAAATTCATAATTGTACAAGCAATCGTTATTTTACATCACTGTACATGTATATAATTGTATTGTATATCATTATAAATCGCTGTATATTTGTGTAATGTACATCGCTATATATCGCTCTATATCCTTGTACAATATATCGCTATATATCGCAATATATCGTTGCAATGTATGCTTATATAGCTGAATCTGCTTGTACAGTATTTCGCTGTACATCGCTGTATATCGCTAATTATTGAATGAGTGGCTCAATATCGTTGTATTTGGATATATCGCTAAATTTAGCTGTATGACTCTGTATCGTTTTAGCGCAGTATATCGCTGTATATAAGTATAAAGCTGGTAAAGTTAATGTTAACGTCAGTTTTCTTACTCGTAAGCGATGTCAGTGACGGGCGAGCCCAGGGTTTGAACCCCTCACATAGAAATACTGATCAGCGGTCTAATATCGTCATCATTTAATTTCTCTCTCTTCATATATATCTCTCTGGATGTCCAGGTTCAGAGAGAGTGAGAGAGGAGAGAGAGAGATAGAGAGAGAGAGAGAGAGAGAGAGAGAGGGTGCAATAAGCTATATACATAAGAGAGCAATGCCAGTTAGAAATAAAAACAGTCACAATGATGGAGAGGTCTAAAAGGCAAATAATGTTTAAACTGAAAGTAGGCAGTGGATTACATCGTGTCTATTAGTATTTTGTCTTTAGTTACAAATTGCCAATAAACAGGAACTAGAATTTTTCAATCATCTATTAACGAGCATTCTTAAATGTAAGCAATTCTTTCATTGGAGAGAGCCTACCCTGAGCCTAACGGATGACACTTTTATTTACAAACAATATCTTTATATTGTTTTAATTTAATATTTTATCTTAATTCGTTAAATTGCTTCTCATATACTTTACTCTACTATATTACTTATAATTTTCTAGATTTCAATATACATTTATTTTCTTCTAATTTACGATAATGTTTTAAACATATTTGTTTTAAAATTTTCACTTTTTTGCCGCGCTTTTTATCCTAACATTTAAACACCTGTTTATCCTAGAATGTTTTTCCTTTATTTTAATTGGTTGATTTCTTTCTGCTTCACCCACAGAAAGCAATCATTTCCAATTTTTCATGCTCTAGATGTACTTTCTTTCATTGCTCTTTCTTTCCATTTATCTTGTTTTAGCCCTCACTACTCCACAAATGACCAACCATTTCACTGGCAGTTCCATTGACCATATTTCTTCCTCATGTAAACTCACTTACCATCCTATACCGCATGCCTCCATTTGTCAATGCCTTGATTCTTTACCTTTGCCATACTTTTCCAAATCCTATCTTCACGTTGTTTCATTTCTAAACGACATTTAAATTTCATTCTTTCCTTTCTCTTAATTTTTGCTGGCGATATTGAATTGAATCCTGGCCCTGTTTCTTCCTCTAACTTATCCACTTACTGTCTCAATATTCGATCTGCGACCACAATTACAAAAAATGTAAACAAACCTGAGTTAATACAACAGTACATTCTTGATGAGTCAATTGATCTTCTCTTTTTAACTGAATCATGGTTACCTTCTGACACTCCACCCCCAGTCCTTAACTCTCTTACTCCTCCTGGCTATTCCATTCTGCACATAGGTCGTTTTTCTGGTCGTGGCGGTGGCATTGCTGCTATTTTTAAGTCTTCTTTTTCTGCTTCCCTCGTTAAAAGTTTATCTTTTCCATCTTTTGAGCACATGTTGCTTAGGCTTACTTGTGCCTCTAAATCATATCTCTTTCTAACTGTATATAGACCTCCTTGCTTGTCCAAGTCTGACTTCCTTTCTGACTTCTCATCACTTCTTGAGGATATTGCCTCTTTACCGTCTGATCTTATCATTATGGGTGATTTCAATATACATATTGACTCACATATCGATCACTATTCTTCAGCTCTTTCTACTACACTCGAGTCTTTTGGCCTCAAGCAGCATATTTCTTCTCCTACCCATACCTCTGGTCACATCCTTGATCTGTTAATTACCCGTGACATGACTAAGTTGATTGACTTCGGAGTCTCAGAGTTGTCATTGTCTGATCACAGTGCAATTTTCTGCAAATTGCCTGTGGTCATTAACTCCTTTTCTTCTAGAACTATTAAAAGCTATCGTAAACTCTCCTCCATCAATATTTCTTCATTTTCTGCCGATATTATGGCTTCTTCATTATATTCCAGTCCAACTTCAACTGTTGCTAATTTTACACAACAATTTCACTCTGTGCTTTCATCTTTATTAGACAAGCACGCTCCTCTCTTAACTATTTCTTGTCGCTCCAACCCGAGGAAACCTTTTATTTCTGATGAAATTCTCGTACAAAAATTCTTGCTTTCCAAACTGGAATCAAAATATATGAGAGATAAGAAAAATCCTCCTGAAATTCAAAACCCCACGATCAAGGCTAACTACGTTAAACAACGTAAGTTAGTTGATCATATGATCTCCTCCGCCAAGAGTTCTTACTTTAAGAACTTGATCTTGCAGAATCAAAACTGCCCTAAAAAACTTTGGGGAACCCTTGATTCACTGCTTGGTCGCACTATCCCTAAGTTTCTTCCAAATTCCAATTCTCCGTCAACTCTTGCCAACAATTTTCTTAATTTCTTTGATGACAGAATTACCAGACTCTGTTCTTCTATTCCTCCCTGTCCTGAGACTATTTCATATCCGTCTATGCCAAATCCTCCTCTTCTGTTAAATTTTAAACCTGCTTCTCTTGAAGAAATCCGTCATCTTATACTCTGCTCTACCGACTCATCTTGCTCGCTAGATGCCATTCCAACCAAACTACTTAAATCTTGCATTGATGCCTTCCTACCTCCAATTACCCATCTGGTTAATCTTTCACTTTCTGAAGGAATTTTTCCATCTACTTTTAAAAATGCTGTTGTTTCTCCTCTGCTTAAAAAGCAATCACTTCCTAAAGATGATCTTTCTAGCTATCGCCCCATTTCCAAAATCTTGGAAAAATAATCTACACTCGCTTATGCAGCCATCTCGAATCTTTTCCTTCTCTATCTTGTTTCTAATCTGCATATCTCGAAAGCTTCACTTCACTGAAACTGCCTTACTCAGCATTCATAATGAACTTTGCTTAGCCTTAAACTCTCAAAAGGTATCAGCCCTTGTACTACTTGATCTTTCGGCTGCCTTCGACACCATCGATCATGACATTCTTACCAGTAGACTTAAAACGTGCTTTGATATCTCTGATTCCGCTTTCTCTCTGATCTCCTCCTATCTTTCTGGTCGCACTCAATCTGTTATTATAGACAATGAACGCTCCCCTGAACTACCTCTTCTTCGTGGTGTGCCCCAAGGATCTGTACTTGGACCTTTACTTTTTTCCCTCTACACTACCCCAATCAGTTATGTTTTAGACAATGCTTCAATAAAATTTCATTTCTATGCTGATGATACACAGGTGTACATCTCATTTTCTAGCTCAGATTGTGACTTGAAATTACAACACCTTTCTTCTGTTCTTGACAAAGTGTATTCATGGTTTTGCAGTAATCGTTTCTCTGTCAACCCCTCTAAAACCGAATATCTTTTAATCGGCACTCACCAGCAAAGAACCAAAATTGCCAATTCCTCCATCTATTTTCAGAATCTTGCTCTCACTCCTACTCCCAAAGCTAAAAACCTCGGCGTCATGTTTGATGAAAATCTTGATTTTAAATCTCATATCTAATCTGTCTGTCGTTCATCTTTCTTCCAGATTCGTCAAATCAGACAGATACGGTCATCTTTTGATAAAAATTCATCCATAATTCTTGCCAACTCAATAGTTCATTATAAACTTGACTACTGCAATTCAGTGCTATATGGTTTACCTTCTTCTCTCATGCGTTTGCAACGTGTTCAAAATACTCTAGCACGTGTAGTCTGTCGATCCTCGAGGCTTCAGGCCACCTCTAGTTCCCTCACTTCGTTAGGCAGACGTTCATTTTCTTTCTCCGCTCCTACTGTTTGGAACTCTCTGCCTCCTGATCTTCGCTCATGCTCTACTACTTCCACTTTCCGTTGTAAGTTGAAAACACATCTCTTCCCACAATAGATTTTATTTCATCTTGCCTGACTGTTTTTTGATCACGGGACCGGCACTGTTTAGGATCTTTTATTTCTCTTCAGCACATGTTTTTTCAGATCGTTTGGGGTGAATCGATTTGTAGTGACATGTGATGGGGGGACGTCCCTGACATCATCCTTTTATGAGGAAACGGACGTTAAACCTCTATTATTATTATTATTATTATTATTATTGGGAAGTTCATTATGTAGCAGAAATTAGAATGTACTGTCGTCCAAGACAAAATAAAACACTAAATAGACAAAAGACAAGCCGGTGAGAAAAAGAAGGTCAAATACGGTGTAAATTCCAAAATACAGAAAACCAGACCAAGGATAAAGGGAATTAAAGAAAGTGAGATATGCTTCCAGGGATACTTCAGTGAAATTAAATACAAATAAAAAATAACACTTATTCTAGTGAAAATGATCAACTATGTTGATATCAATCGACATTGACGTCTCTGACATCATCCTTGTATGAGAAAACGGACGTTAAACTTTTAGACTTTATTATTATCACTTCTAACATCATGTTTAAGCCGCTAGGCAATATAGTCTTATTCCACATATCCATACTGGCTCCCTTGATCTTCCGTGTACCAATACAGTCCAGTGAATGTAGGAGACTTTACTCTCAGATCAGCGCAGCCGAGAATCGAACCCACGAGAGTTCAATTCACCACAGGATCGGTCATTTAAAACTTCATATAAAGCAAAGTTGAATTATGTGTTCTTCAGTAATAGTTTGTAAGTATGTTGTAACATTCTTACCCTTTTGGTAGTGCAGAAATATAAAAACGACGAACTCTGAGGTAGAAAAACCATCACTTAACGATATCTCAACTTGGGGAGCAGTAATAATATTGAGCTAAAAACTAAGAGGACAGCTTTTTTATATAAAAATATAATCAGAAAGTAAATTCATTAGAACTTAAATGCCGGTTAGGTTAACATTCATTAACAAGTGCCAATAGTGTATATTAGAAGATTAGCATTTTCAGAAATTAAAAATGAAACCTAAATTGAGGACGAAACTTATTCTACTGGTATTATTAAAACCTACAAGTAGCCTAACAAGTCATTTTCTACAGTGAAAGCAAATAGTCCGTGTTCCTAATGTCATTCTGATAGATTTAGCCAAAATCAGATCTTGTTTGGTGTTATAAAATAGAGTAATTGTGTGCGATATTATTAAATGGTGTTTTACGGGATTAAATTTATATTATGCGTTTTTAATATAGGCGACAAAAGCAATATATAAAAGCTATTTTTAAAGTCTATTTCGGTATCACAAGGGATACTGTCAGCGACAGCCTGGATGAGAACGGAATCGATGGCCTACTGCTTGTTAAACATGTCTGCTATCTATTCGGTCATCAAATGCGCTACATAAATACGGCTGAAAATTAATGAAAGTGTATAATTTAATTGTTTAAACTGCATGTTTTTCACTCTTTCTCGACAGAATAACACTAGTGCTAGACTGTTGTACATGTACATGCAATGTCTTCATATTGATCACCGGCAAAGACTTAAAGTTCATTCAATCAAGAGCATCAGATAAATCACTTTTACTTAAATGTCATTGTCAATACCTGGCTAAGAAAAATTATAATTATAAATCACGAAAGGTGTATCGAAGTCAGAGTTGGCAAATATCCGTTTTTTAGGTTTTATAGTTTTAGGTTGTTTATATTAAAACCCTAAAAGTTCAACTCTTTTGAAAATTTCACAAATTTAAATCTGCCAATTTAACATAAAATTTATATTTGATAAATACTGCAAATTAATAGTTAAGTCAAGTCATGTTCAAGCCACTAATGCAGCATTACGTTTCTCATTTCTGGCTATGATTTCAGATATATATTTATAGCTTTCAAAGTAACTCCTGAAGAAAATCTTAAAACCTAAGTAGACCTAACCTAAAAACGTAACATACTTAAAGTCATACTTTTGTTTTGGAAGAAGTAGCTTACGTTTTTTCCATACCTTCTCGAAGCATTAGCTTTGTAAATTTTCAAATTATATTATAGTTACTAAATCATAATTATGAAGGAAAATAGTAGTGCTATGCAAGAAATTAATTTCACAAGTATGTTGATACAATCAAGTATTAAAATAGAATATGGTACTGCTACTGCTGTTGCTAATGATGACGATGATGACGATGACGACGATGATGATGTTGATGATGATTATGAAGGTGATAATGATGCTGATACTGTTGTTGATGATGATGATGATGATCTCTATCCCACAGGTAAATCAATCATTACACCCCCTTGTATGTCAATCATTACCCCACAGGTAAGTAAATAATTACCACACATGTAGGTTAAGTCAATCATTACGTCACGGGTAAATCAATCATTACCCATCAGGTAAGTCAATCGCTACCCCACAGGTATATTGAACAAGCTTAATCGATCGATTATTTACTGATATCATCTGTTCTTGGCAAAGTTTATTCATGGTTTTGCTGCAATCGTCTCTCTGTGAATCATTATAAAACAGAATATATTTTAATCTGCACCCTCCCCCCCAGTAAAGAACCAAAGTAGCCAATTCTTGCATCTATTTTCAAAATCTTCTTCTCACTCCTACTCCCAAGGCTAAAAACCTTGGTGTCATATTTGATGAAAATCTTGACTACAAATCTCATATCTCATCTGTCTGTCGTTCATCTTTCTTCCAGATCCGTCAAATCAGACAGATACGGTCATCTCTTGATAAAAATTCATCCATAATTCTTGCCAACTCAATAGTTCATTCTAAACTTTACTACTGCAATTCATTGCTATATGGTTTACCTTCTTCTCTCATGCGTTTTGCAACGCGCTCAGAATTCTGTAGCACGTGTTGTCTGTCGATCCTCAAGGCTTCAGGCCACCTCTAGTTCCTTGCTTAATCTTCATTGGCTTCCTGTGGTTAAAAGAATTAGATCTAAGTGTAAAATTTCTCTGATAGCTTTCAAAATACTTCACACTGTTAAACCTTCTTACCTTTCTGATCTCCTAATCCCATATCAACTTTCTCGTAAGGTTCGTTCTTCCGATGCCAAACTGCTCAAAATTCCTAATATTCTCACTTCCTTAGGTAGACGTTCATTTTCTTTCCCCGCTCCTATTGTTTGAAACTCTCTGCCTCCTGATCTTCGCTCATGTTCTACTACTTCCACTTTCCGTTGTAGGTTGAAAACACGTCTCTTCCCACCATAGACTTTTTTCATCTTGCTTAACTGTTTTTTAATATCCGGACCTGCACCGTTTAGAATCTTTTTCTTTCTCTTCAGCATATGGTTTGTCAGAGCACTGGGGGTGACTGGATTTATTGCGACATTCGTAGTGATATGTGATGGGAGACAACATCCTTCTATGAGGAAACGGACGTTAAACCTTTGTTATTATTATTATTATTATTATTATTATACTGTATAGATACTGTATATTATATATATACATGTAAATATATATATATATATATTTGTAAATATATATATATATATATATATTTATTTATTATTATTATTATACGGTATATATAGTGTATATATTATATATATATATATATATATATATATATATATATATATATATATATATATATATATAGGCCTATATATATTTATATATCAGAGTTGAACTCTGCTGACATCTGGGGACCTTCAATAATTACCGATTATTATCATACAAGTTATGGATCTACCTGCACCACAGAACAGGGATAAAGTAGCCGAGCAAACATCGCCTACTGATCGAAGGCTAATGTTTGATTAAGGTTGACGTTTATAGTTGCTACAACAGTATCGTTATCTCATCCGTTGATGTGAATGTCAATATAACCATAAACAGAAATATGAATACAGCAACTTCAAGCAAGAGAGTAGCCAGAGGCGTATCTAGTGCCTTTGCAATATATAATTTAAGCACCTGAATACGCTCAGCAGCAACAACAATTACAATTTCAGCGAAACTTTGATATTTTGTAATATTTAACTCAGGGAATCGATTAAACTACCACTTTGACCAAGGTTTAAAAAAATTACACGCATGTTAAAATCTCTTAGTAAATCTGACAACATGCACAGTATTCTCGTACGTCAAATAACTACTAGATTTCTTAAAAGGTACGTGCATTTGTATAGCATATTGAATAACAAGTTTCTAAATGATTTTGAGTCAATACTGAAACAATGTAAACCTCAAAAAATGATGGCAAGACTACAATATATGTCCATGTTAGGCCTATAGGCCTCGTGAGAACTTTAGCTTGGAGCACACAATTGTATGTATGTGAAACATGGACCTTAAGGAAGGAAGATATTAGGAAACTGGAGGCATTGGAAATGTGGATTTGAAGAAGAATGGAGAGGATTAGCTGGACTCAAAAGATTACAAATGAAGAAGTTCTGGGGAAATTTGGCACAAATAGACAGTTGATAAATGTATTAATAAATAGGAAGAAGAGTTGGATAGGACACATTCTAAGGGGGAAGGTCTATTAAAAGAGATCATAGAAGGTAGAACGGAAGGAATATGAGGCAGAGGCAGGCCGAGATTAGGTATGTTAGATGATTTAAAGACCCACTCATATGTGGAAATAAAGGGGAAAACAGAAGAAAGAGGAGAGTGGATGCGTAATATACCATGGACCTGCCAGTAAGCAGTGTACTTAAAGAGAGGATAGGCCTATGTCGGCCTACATTTAGGCCCATATGTATCACAGCTCACTTCAGAATATTGGCCTACTTTACTTTGAAATTGAATTGTATTTATTTGTTAAATGTAAACATTTAAATGTAGAATTTTTTTCTCGATTGATTCCTTACTTGAAACCTCGATCCCCCGCAGCTCGATACGAGGGTAGGACACTCTTCTAAGCAAAACAGTGGCACAACAGTACACACAGTACACACTGGCGGCCCAACAGTACACATAGTACACACTGGCACAACAGTACACACAGTACACAGTGGCACATCAGTACACAGACTACAAAAGTGGCACAACAGTACACACAGTACACAGTGGCACAACAGTACACAGTGGTACACACAGTACACAGTGGCACATCAGTACACAGACTACAAAAGTGGCACAACAGTACACACAGTACACAGTGGCACAACAGTACACAGTGGCACAACAGTACACAGAGTACAAAGTGGCACAACAGTACACACGGTACACAGTAACACAAGAGTACACACAGTGGCACAACAGTACACACAGTACACATTGAAACAACAGCACAAATGGAACTCTCTGGCACAGTGCTAAATAAATCTTGGTTTCTTTAATCTAGGGCAGGGTAAAATAGAGCTACATTGTAACTGCCATGTAAGATATATTGTGCCATTGATAACTCAGTCTTTACCCAACAGGTAAGTCAATCATTACCCCACAGGTAAGTCAATCATTACCAGACAGGTATGTCCATCACTACCCCACAGGCAAACGAATCACTACCCCACAGGTAAGTCAATCATTACTCCACCGGTATGTCAATCATTACCCCACAGGTAAGTCAATCATTAACCCACAGATAAGTAAATCATTGCCACACATGCAAGTCAATCATTACCCCACATTTAAACAAATCAATACCCACAGGTAAGTCCATCATTACCCCACAGGTAAATCAATCATTACCCCACAGGTAATTCAATCATTAGCCAACAGGTAAGTCAATCATTACCTCATAGGTAAGTCAATCATTACCCAACAGGTATGTCAATCATTACCCCAAAGGTAAAAGTCAATAATTACCCCACAGGTAAGTCAATCATTTTTATCCCATAGGTAAACCAATCTTACCACACTGATAAGTCAATCACAGGTAAACCAATCGTTACCCCACAGGTAAGTCAATATTCACACTCGAGCAGTGAGCTGAAACACACAGGTAACTAACTGGCTGGACCATAGTGGAACACTTTGCGCTGTCTTTCAATTAAATGGCCCTCCAGCCGATCAGCTAAAGCGCCTACGTGCCATTCTGCGAGTGACTGACTAACCATCTACACACGGCAGTGCTTGTCATGCTAATTGAGCTCTGTCGACCAGTACAATCAATTCAGATCCGAGTTATAATAAACTCCATATCAGAGCTGTCGATATCTATTATCTTTGCTAAGGGACGAATAGATTAGATTCTGCGATGAAGATGAAAGCAAAATGCCATGATATCTTGGCAACATCTCCATTTATCATTCTCTCCAATCTATTTCTCTCACACACAAACACAAAACAAGCACACACGAATACGCGCAGACACCCATATAAAAGGCGTCAGTGTCCTCACTCGAAAGCGATGTCAGTGACGGGCGATCCCAGGATTTGAACCCCGCACATACTGATCCGCGGTCGAGTATCTTACTGACTTCGCCACTGGTTCCAGCCGTCTTAATACATTATGAATAGTACATTATAGTATACATTATAATTATCTTATACATTATAATTCACTATATATGTATAATGTATTATAGTATTGTCAAAGCTCGATTAGATATATATTTGTATGTATTTAATATGTATTTGTATTTGCAATTGCATTTCTAGTAAAGTACTTAATAATACTGCTGGATAAGTAAAGTTAAGATTTAAAGTATTGAGTTTTATTAAAGTGAGATCCTAGGCGGTAGCTAAGCGAGAGAAAGTGATCAATGAGGGCATGCCTAAACAGGAAGAGGAGAGAGATCCAAGATGGAAGAGTGACAACACGGACGTAAAACGTGCCAAGTGGAAGAGAGATTTAGGAGATTTGAGGAATCTCAACAGTAGACGAATTGAAGAGCAATTCGAAGGGTTCGGGTATTCGAACTAGTTGTAGTCCATCGAACAGTCGATGTGAAGAGAGCGATCTGTAGATCATCGCAACTAGTCGAGAGGAAAGTAAAGTAAAGTGCAGGAATTTATGCTAGAGAGCGTATTAGTACTTTGTATGTCAATATTAATTGTATGCAATATAAAGTACTTTGGCAATATTTAAAGTGAATTATAATTAGATACAAAAGAATAATTTTAAGTTATTCGAATTTCGCGTACACGTGCTACTTGAAATCGTTTAATTTTCGTTCTACTGTATATCCGTGTATTATTTTATTTCTTTTCGTATTAAATTAATATTTAATTTAATACAGTCGTTGAAGTTATCAATCACTTAGTAGGATATCTAGATTCAGTCAAATCGAGGACAGGTAAAGATTCCAAAATAAATATTAGAGGCATATTATTAGGAATTTGAATCCTGGACCATTTGATGTCAGGTCCTCATTTTACCTCAAATTAAAAATTGTAGAATCAGGTTCCTGACAAGTATAATACATTATAATATACTATATGTATAAAATGCAATATAGTATAATGCACTACATTAAATTTAGAGATGGGAATTTTATGAATTTCCAGAGTTCGGGTTCAGTTCGGTTCGTTGAAATGAAAGTTCGGTTCGGGTTCGGTTCTAACAAGGGTTCGGGTTCGGCTTGCTTTCCAATTCGCAAGAGTTCGATTCGAGTTCGAAATGGTTTGGTTTGGATAATGTTGCAATTGTTTAACTTTACTTATAATAATTATGGTTATGACAAACATGTTTAAATTGGTTTATGGTAATAATGCTTAAAAATTAATTAAGTTATAATAGCTACCACATTTTTTCACTTTTTCATCTGGGTAAAAATATGACAATGAAAAAAGGAGAGAAATGGTATTTACTCCTGTACATTTCTTAAAATATTGTTAGTTGACCAACAAATGTTCGTAATATAGATAATTAGCTTTATTATTGTATCTGAAATATGTTCCTTGATTATAACGAGCAAATAGAATGCTTCATCAATTTTTAAATTTTTTTTGTCACTATAGGCCTATATATTAGATACATTTATAATTAAGTGGAAATGTCTTGGCTAAAATTTGAACCAATATTTCAGAAACAAAGTGCAATTTAGTAACATAAAAATGTACTTCCATAGAAAAGTGATCATAATATACACCTTTTTCTATCAACTGACCAGTAATAAGCTTCATAATTTACCATATGGTTTCAAATTTTAAACTCTTAAATCAATTATGAAGTTACGAAAGTAGTTATGAAATTATTGCATTGCTATGGTGCAAAATTATTTACTAAAGAAAGCCTTAACACATAGAATGTCATATATAATTATTTGTCAATCTGGCTGCAAAAATATTAAGGTAGCACACAAAAATTAGAAAAAATTCATAATTTGAATTTAACAAGAACAAATCCACCTAGATTGAGTCAAGCATTTCAGATTTTTATGGGATACTCTCATCACTTTTGTCTCTTTGATGTTAATCTTCATTCCATATATCAATGCCGTATCATTCAGACTATCCATGATCTTCTGTGGACCCATCTCGCTTCCCGCTACCATTCCTTTGTACCACTACCACTTTAAAATTTGTGTCAGAACCAGCCTTACCTGAATATATGTTGTTAGAATCTGTAAGACATGTAAATGCAAAAACTAATATATATTTGTATTGTTCTTACTATTTTTATTTAATGTTAGGTTGGTGAAGAAGAGAGGAACTCCAAGAGTTTAGTTCAGTTCGGTTAGGACGAAGTCTGGTTTCGGGTTCGGTTCGGCCTGAGTCTGGGTTCGAGTTCGGTTCGGTTCGGTCAAAATTCTGGATTTTAGGGTTCGGTTCGGTTCTGGTTCGGTTCGATTCTCATCTCTACTACATTTATAACACATTATAGTATAATACATTATAATGCACTATAAGTACAGTATAATAGGCATTTTAATACACTCTCCGGTGCAATACGATTCAGTAACAGAAGAAATATAGTACTCGTAAATATAAAAAAACAAATCCAATCTCGTTTTCACATATCTTCTCTAGTGTTTTGCCAAGAAGCAGGTCCAAGGTATATTTTCCTACTTATACTTTTTCACATTCCATAAAGAGCACTCCATCGGTCTTTTAGTTAATCCATTCACAGTAGATTATGGTTTCTCTACACTTTAATGTAGCCATTCTTACATTTCATAGCACTGAAATATAGAAGTACTGAAAAATAATATTTTGTGCACAAGATAAGTATCTTATAGATTTTACCGTGTTGTGTTTTGGCTGCTGAATAATACCCAACCATGGACTGCACATGTAGTAAAAGGCGACAAAGCATCAATACCCAAATCAATGCAAGAAAGTGCATTCGGTTGGTGAGCGCCTGGACTCCATCAATTGCTGCAACATTTTCTAATCCCGACCTAAGTTAAACTGTGGTTTAAGGGAAGATGATAATGTCGGTAAGACATTCGTTGATGATGATGATTAGTAAGCGTCTAAAAGTTCAGATATTATTAAGCTGGTCAGCAAAAATCTCAAACTCTATCCTCTCTCTCACTCTCTTTCTCTCCATCTATCACTCTCTTTCTCTCCCTCTCTCTCTCTCTCTTTTTCAATCTCTCTCTCTCTCTCTCTGTCTCTCTCTCAATCACTCTCTCTCTCTCTCTTAATCTCTCTCTCTTGTTTTGTACCAAATGGCAGATTAGGAGCATGCACTGTTAAGCATACATTGTTATTGATAGTCTTCATTCATACTTACAAAGAGCACTCCTTCGATCAAAAAGTAAATGTCGCAGCAATTGCTATGCTTCATTTACTTCACTGGCTCCATTTTATTGTATCCCTGTAAGAAATTGGGATCTGAGATGGTTTCCCTTTGCCTGCCTAAAGTTTTGATTAGTCGTCTCTTATTCCAGGTTCAATTCGTCTGTTTTATGTGGACTTGGAAACAACATGAGATAGGGTAGTTCTGAGGACCGACTAATTCCTAACAAATGGGAATTTAAAGTTAAATTAAATAACTCGGCACTGTTCAGCAGAACTGCTGGTGTTATTTTATATTTCAATTATTTAATCCCCCGCTGTTACACAACTGCAATTCAATGCGTAAACACTAATTCAATTACCTCAGCCCAATCGTATCAAGTCTTAAGAACTATTTCCTATGTCCTGAAAGCAGAATCTTGTGTTGAAGTTTTTGTGTACTTTGCAGATCTACCGGCTGTGACCTGAATAGTGTGAATATAATGGAGACTCGTGTGCTACACACGGTAAGTATTCGAGTATATCAGAGCAGAGAATTAATGTATATTTCTTAAATTATAACACAACATTACAGAGTCAGGAAGCAATTACATGCTTGTTTAAGAGTGAAAAACCTTATATAATAGTGAAACAGGTAAGAAAAAATATTGAACAGGCAATTTCTTTCTGTTTACACAACGATCAGAATACTAGGCAATAAACTCTATATTGTAAGCAGAAATATTCTGTCAGGATTGAGATTCTGTTACTTGGAATATTGATGTGTTTTTATTGAAAATATTAATTGCTGATAGACTATTTAGTGATTTAGATATTTCTGAGGATAACTGAAGAATTTGGTCCTGTAGGATATTTAAAAAATCGTCTTTTTCAATAGTAATAAAATAGAAAAAAGTTATAATAACATTTATAATTATAGTAGAAGTAGCAATAGCAATAGTACTAGAAAGAGAAATAGTAACAGCAATAATTAAAATTATAATAATAGTAACAGTAATAATAGTAATAGTTAAAGTAATAGTAATAATAGTAGTAATAGTAATAGTATTAATCGTCAACACCTAAAGGATATCCCGTCGAGCCTCAGGAAGGTTTATCGTGTATCGTAACTTGTTGCTATTTGGCGCAATCTATGTAAAGCTACGATTAATCATAGTCACGAGTCAATGCTACACGTAAAGAAACACAAAAACCACAAAAAAAGAAATTTAAAGCAAACTGCGATTACGAAAATGTACTTTGGACCTAAAGTATGGAAGATCACCGTAGAGAGTAATGCGGATACTCTACATGTAAAAATATGCAATTCTTCAGACTGCTTGAGCGAATCAATGCAATTGACTTCATGCGGATAGAAACGAGAGAGTCTACGCCATGTCTTTAACATTGTATACAATGTATTTAACATGCTATGCCATGTATTTAATGTTGTACTACTTATGACTGACTTCACAGCGTAGAGCTAACGTCATTAAGTTTTACATGACTGATCCTGAAGTGAATTGAATCCTCGTGGGTTCGAATCCCGGCCGCTCTGATCTGAGAATAAAGTCTCGGACATTCACTGGACTGGTTACACGGAAAATGGAATAAATAATTGCCTTACGATTTAAACATGTGGTATTAAAAAGTTATAGATATCAACATAGTTGATCATTTCACTATAACGCGGGTTTACTTTTTTACTTCACTAGTGAACAATGGATTTAAAATATTTAGCATACTATGTCATGTATTTACATAACAATCTTCATAACATAATCTTCAGAAAAAAATTATGTTATGTTTTTCATCGGCCTTTGCTTTCTTATGAGCAGTTCCATAGTCAGTGGAAGACCTATCTTTTCCATCTCTCTTTTCCATCCAGTGGCCATGAGTTGCGACCTTCGCCTAAATCTCCTTTTCTTTAATTCTCTTTACGTGGGACTGATTTTCCGGATATTGGAATTTCACCGTTTTTGGACCTTCCTTTTGCTCGCCGGCTTGATGTTGTCTCAATAGTGCTCGATGTTATCATTAATGACTGTATCACTCTAATTCGTGTTATTATTATTATTAACATAAAACGTTACACTGGGTCAGAAATCATAGATGCTCGTTTAAGGCCCATTTCCTCCTTCCTCTCCATGGTTATTAGTAATCCTTGCCTTTTGGCGGCGCATACATTGCAGCCGGCGCGGATTTAAGAATAAACTTCCAACATCCTAGGATTTTTTTCCTTCAAAGCTGTCAACACTCGGTCTTCCAAGGTGGTCACCCACGAAGTACTAACCGAGGCCGATGTAGCTTAAAATCGAATATTTACGCGTAACTAAACCAAGTGCACTAAATCCCGTCGTATTTACTATACTATATCACGTATTAACATGGATATCACGTATGTCACTCGCTCACCACAATCGTTGTCACTAGGCGCTCGTAGCGTGTAGCGTAGTGTACCTGTATGCTCAAGAGATATACGTGACATACGTGCAGTGTATGTCACATGAATAATCTCAGGCTACAAATTCAAATCAATAGTAACAATAGGTACAAGAGCTCCGTGTAACAGGCGTAACTGATTAACTAGTAACTCAAAAATTAAATCAACTGTGTTACTGTGTATCTTTTTAACTGTCTATATGCTTAACTGTTTAACTTTTTAACTGTTTATCTGGTTTAACTGTGTGACTGTTGACCTGTGTATCTCCTTAGCTGTTTAACTCTTTAGTTGTTTAACTGTTTGTGTATCGGGTTAACTGTTTATCTATTTCATGTGTTTAACTGTTTATCTGTTTAACCGTTTAACTGCTTAGGCTACTTGTTTAACTTTTTTAATGTTATCTATTAAACTGTTTATCTGATTAACTGTTTGTTTATCTGATTAACTGTTTATCTGATTAACTGTTTGTTTATCTGATTAACTGTTTATCTGATTAACTGTTTATCTGATTAACTGTTTATCTGATTAACTGTTTATCTGATTAACTGCTTATCTGATTAACTGTTTATCTGATTGACTGTTTATCTGATTAACTGTTTATCTGATTAACTGTTTATCTGATTGACTGCTTATCTGATTGACTGTTTATCTGATTGACTGCTTATCTGATTAACTGTTTATCTGATTAACTGTTTATCTGATTAACTGTTTATCTGATTAACTGTTTATCTGATTAACTGTTTGTTTATCTGATTAACTGTTTATCTGATTAACTGTTTATCTGATTGACTGCTTATCTGATTAACTGTTTATCTATTTAACTGTTTAACTGACTTCAAGTCAAATTTCTCTATCGAAGTTATTTTAAAATTAAGCTTTCTGTATTTCTTTCCCTCTCTCTCTCTCTCTTTCTCTCTCTCTCTCTCTCTCTCTCTTTGTCAATGTCTCTGTCCGTTTGTCTGTCTGTCTGTCTGTCTCTTTCTCTCTCTCTCTCTCTCTCTCTCTCTGCCCCTCGCACATTCTCTCTTTCTCTCTCTCTCTCTCTAACTATCTCTTTCACTCTCTCCCTCTTTCTCCCTCTCTCATTCTTCTCTCTATCTTTCTCTCTCTGTCACTCTCTCCTTCTATCACTCCCTCTTTCTCTCTCTCTCTCTCTCTCTCTCTCTCTCTCTCTAACACACTCTCTCTCCATGTAGGAGTATATTTGCTTTAATACAATAAAGTTAGGGGAAGGGGGTGAAAGAAGAGGGAACAAATCGGGAGGAGAATGAAAAATGCCTGAGAAGCTGGCGAAGAAGCAACAGTGATAGACAGAAACAAAGAGAGACAGAGTGAGAGAAAACCGGATACTGAGAGAGATAGAGGCTCGTCTAAAAAGTTACAAAAACTTATCAGGAGGAAGAAGATAAATGTTGTTGTCTTTGATATGTACTATCACTATTTACACAAAAAATTATATACTTTCAGTTACGGTAGGACCGCTTATAAGAACTCATGCACACAGCTTGTTCCCGTGTTGTGCTCGGGCCATTGAAGGTCAACCGTAAACTGCACGTATCGGAAGTGTCGACTAGGAGGAGTAAAAGAAAACCATCACAGAAGCTTCTATTCCCAAGCTATAGGTTACATTAAAGTGTAGAAAAGGCGCAACCTTTTGAGAGGGGATTAACTAGTCGATAGATAAAGTGCGCTGTGTGGAGCATTAGAGCAGAATGTGGATAGGAATATGTATCTTAGACCAGAACAAAAAGATGACTGTGTATGTGTATGTGTGTTTGTGTGTGTGACGGTATGTGTGGATAGGAATATGTATCTTAGACCTGCCTTCTGGCAGAACATTAAAAACAGATAATCACAACTCGCAACCTAAGTGTGAGAGTGTCCTTGAATTGTTACTGTGCGCAATGAGCCGAACAACGGAACAGGACCACACGACTACAAGAAGCTTAGTCATTTCTTATCAAACGAAATCTCAACTCAACTGTGTCGATGCTTGTCGTACACCGCTGCTAAAAAAGCTAGAAAGCTAAGCTTAACGTCAGTTTATTCACTCGAAAGCGAGGTCAGTGACGGGTGAGCATAGGATTTGAGAGCGCACATACTGATCCGCGGTCGAGTATCTTACCGACGTCGCCACTGGCTCCAGCCGGTGCTAGTGTGGTAGTTCTAATGGGGTGTTAGAGCCATACGATCTCTAAAGAGAATGGACTGTTCAGAGCCTGCTGGAATTACGTCATAGATCTAGCATATTTTGACATATGTGGATATTGTACAGGTTCATGAAAGTATTCATGTGTTGTGTCCGGGACACTGTAGAATTAAAAAAACCCTTAATTGCATGTGTAACAGGCCACCGAGCAAATACTAAGGAAGGTAAATGTGACCATATCCGAAGCTATTTCATTCCCAAACTATAGTATATACTAAAGTGTATATAAGGCATAGACTTTTTGTGAAGGGATTTACTGGTTGATCGATGAAGTGCTCTTTATCCAGCGTGAAAAGCTGCGTATATGTAGTAATATGTACAATGGATTTGCCATTTGACAGAGCGAGAGAAAAGTATTTCTATCATTTACAATATGTCTACATCTCTTAAGACTCAGAGCCTCTGTAGGTTCTTACTTGGACCTGTCATGTTAAAACTGTAACCTACATAAATAATAATAATATACACTGTGAGTCTTATAAGTGACACCCCTTTTATATTTGCAATAAAATCGCAATCAGTCAACCGATCCATGTGAAATTTACTGGGAGTGGAGAGCTAACAATTCTCTGCAATATTGCAAAATTTCTTTCAGATACATATAAAAATAAAAAAGTTATCTAAACTCGACTGCGGGTGGGGGTCAAAACAAAAATCCTAATATAGAACGCCACAGACGTAGGCTACATCATGCGCATGCAATCTCACGTTATGCGAGATGCTTTGAATTATTGATTATTTGTGGTAGCTCTGAAAAGAGCTGTTTGATTGAGCCTATGGTTAGATTATGATTTGGGTGTGGCTTATAACTTTTGTTCAAAATGACCACCATCAACTGATATGCAAGCCCGAAGACGCTGGCGCCACTGTCTGATTGATCCATCGATAATTTTTTGATCAAATGAAGACCACTCTTCAATGAGGCGTTCTTTTAGGTGATTCACATCACGAATTCTGGTCTTATAGACACGCTCTTGGATGACTCCCCATATCTTATAGTCCACTGGGTTAAGATCCGGGCTATTCGGAGGCCACAAAGTCGGTGGTATGAACGCAGGTGTATTCTGTCGTAACATCGCAACTGTTTCACATGCGCGATGAGCGGGAGCGCTGTCTTGCTGAAAGATAAAGAATTCTCCTGACATGGCCCTGATAGCTGGTAAGAGATGCTGTGACAGAAGCACGTCTCGGTAGTAAGCGCCGTTAATCTTGACACCTGGATCAATGAAGATAAGATCAGTTGCTCCAAGGGACGACACCCCGACTGATACCATGACAGACTTCGTGAAGGTCGAACGCGTCTTTAACAAGCGTGCTGCAGGAACTTGTTTCTTTCGAGTTCCTGCAAACACGTAGAGCCTATCATTCTGTGCATTCTTTGGTGCAGCAACTGTGAAAATCTTCTCATCAGTGAACCATATGAAATCAACTTTGCTCTGGGGATAATCTCGCAGCAGAAGCTTTGCACGCACCAACCTTGTCAACTTATTTGCTTCTGTAAGTTCTTGAGCTTGTTTCTTTTTCAAGCATTTCAGATTAAGCTCATGGCGTATAATCCTGCTAACAGTTGCTTGACTCACTTCAATCTCACGTGCTATCTGTCTTGTACTTCGATGAGTTCCAGGCTGTGATTCCTGACTCATAATCATCTCCTCAACAGCTGCGACAATTTCAGGCGTTCTTCCTGTCTTGGGCCTTGCCTTTCTAGCAGATGATCCGCTTTCAGTAATGGTTCTAAGCAATCTGGCAACCCCAGACAACGACCAGTTTTTACGAGGAAATTCTTTCAGGATACGCTTGGCGCCATAGCCTTTGGCTATTCGCATTTCGTAAATCAAAATGCGATCTTCTTTGCTGAAAACCATCTTTGAAGAATGGAAATGATGGATTTGTGATTTGTATTGAATGAGTTTCAAATCGGTGAACAAGTGATGGCGGTAAATGGAGCATCGGCCTAGCCAGTCTGATATGTCATATGGCTGATCTGATTTTTAGCCTAGCAGCTGCAGCTTTAGCGCACAGGCTAAATGCGCAGTCAGGCCTTATGCGTAACAACAGTCTGCATAGTTCTTTTGACACCCCAGGGCTATTAAAAAGGCAATAACTTCGGCAATTTTCTACAAATCTGCACATAATATGGCACGTTTTGAACAAAAATGCCTGTTTTTTAAGATAAGTATAGCATGATATGCATAAGATGTTTTCCCTGTTTTCATTATAACAATATAGAGAATGTCAGTTACTTGGCCCATAGTTGTAAATTCATCATTGCCCCTAGCGTTCCTATATATCAATAACTTTTTTGTTCTTAAAGATATGGTAACAAAATTTTGCAGTAATAGCGAAAATTGGTTGATTCCAACAACCTGTAAATTTTATAGAAATGTGTCGACTGGTTACGATTTTATTGCAAATATAAAAGGGGTGTCACTTATAAGACTCACAGTGTACATATATAAATATATAAAAATTATTTTACATTAATTTTTAATACAATTAATTTTATATATAAATATATAAATTGATTGAGTAGTTTACCTGTTCATTTACGTTAAGCAAATGAACTACGCAAACAAAGTGACTGAATTCTTTAATATGTACTCAAAATGTAAAGTGAAAACGAAAGTAAAGAAGATGATAGAGAAAGTGAAAATATATTTGACACTTGGCAGTACCTTGAGGAAGAGTACAACTTAAGTGTTCTGTTGGTAGATAAGGCCGTTGTACAGTACATACGGGTATACCGCATGTGGTTAATCTCTGCAGGATGCGAATTTCTACATTTACGTAATGCTTAGACATCATCATCTTCCGTCGGCCCCCAGTTTAAATAGGGTCGCGATTAGAACATTATGAAAAAATTTCTGAGCCTATAGGCGCTCACCGACCGTAAGCCCTTTCTATCGTTGGTTTGTATCCTAGTGCTTTGTCGTCTTTTGCGACATCGGTAGTCAACGGTTAGTCTATTGTTAAGCACCCGGACGTAACACGGGTAAAATCGAATGATTGTTAATGATATGTATGATGGCAAAATCTAATGCATAGTAATGAAAGACTATATGCTAAGATACATAATGTATTATATTGTACTGTTTTCTAATCCTTATCGATTTCATAAACACTATACCACAGATTCGATAACAAACTCTCCAGACAATCTCTTATATTAAAACTTTTATATAGAAATTTGTATTAAATGGCCGGTGTTGTGTCCGGGAGGCTGAGGAATAGACCAGAACGTTCCGCAAGAGGCGACCGAGCAAGAACTGAGGGAGGCAACGGGAAACCACCTCAGAAGCCGTATTATTCCAAAGCTAGTGGCAACATTTTCATAGCCAATAACAACTTTTCTGATAAAAAATTCATGTATGGACATGAAATGGAAGGCAGAGGTTAGAATTGGTTGGAAGAATTATATGCCATGGACCTGCTGTTAGACAGTGCTACAGAAGATTGGTTACATTAACGTGTAGAAAAGCCGAACCTACCGTGAATGGATGAACTTAAGGTCCTATGAAGTGCTATACATGTATATGAATATTTATTACACCATCAAAACGTGGTAGCAAGGTACATACGATAAACAATTATGCCTATAGTGTATTATACTATCATGTATAGTACATTTAGTGTATTATACTATCATGTATAGTACATTTAGTGTATTATACTATCATGTATAGTACATATAGTGTATTATAATGTATTATACCATCATGTATTATGGTGTATTATAATGTACATGTATTATACTGTAATGTACTATACATACAGTGTATTGTAATGTATTATACTACAATGCAGATGCTAATGTGGAGTGACTCATCGGCAGCATGATAACTCTCAACAGCTCCCCTCAAGCAGGGCTCAAGCCTCAAAATTCTAGAATATTTCCCGCTGCTTGTTACGCCTGTTCATTCCAAAAAGTAAGTCACAGCTTAAATAAGATTTTAACCTTAATTTAATTTTAAATTAATATTTTTTTATTTTTTTAATAATTTAAATTTATTTTATTTTAATTTAATTCAAATCTTAATTTAACTTATTTAATTTATCTTGTCATAACGTCCATTAATCTTTGACGTCTGGTAAGAAAAGGTGAGACCAAAAGCCATACCTCTCTTCTTAAAATATGTACTTGCTCCGCTTTTTGGAACTTTTAGCTTATTGGCTTGGCTTTGGTTTCATAGTACTCCCTCTAGTGTATTTGCAGGTTTCTTAGTATCTAATATGGGCCTGCCCCTGACAGGGGAACGCACCTTATAAAAATTAAGAGATAAGGGAAACCAGTGGAACTGCGTCCCTCAACTGTAACCACTGGATTTAAGTAAGCCGGTGGTCACAATGTGTGCACTGTGTCATAGAGGGAGAACGGTAACAAAGATAAAGATATCTGACAAAAATAAAGATACGCAATCGAGTTTAAGAACACAATCGAGATATAGAATATCGAATTAGCTCAGCCAGCAGAGCATCAGATTAAGCAATGAAATATTAAATGATACAATGTGTCATGGGATCAACTCATGATGTATCCGATCACATGGAAAACTCTTGAACATGTGGTGTTAAAGTGATATATATATATATATATATATGTATATATACACTGTTTATATATATATAATATATATATATATACTGTATATATATACATGTATATATATATATATATATCTATATATATATATATATATCTATAGATATCTATATATAGCCTTATATATATATATATATATATATATATATATATATGATATGAACGTATTAAAGCGTAGATTTGCTTGTTGCTCTCTTAATGTTAAGAAGGTCCTGCTCAAATCCTATTGTATGTGTTTCTATGATATTGCACTATGGGCGTCGTTTACAATAGGTTCAATAGGGAAGTTGCGATCTTGCTATAGTAAATGTCTAAAACTTTTTTTGGATATAAACGTTACTGTAGATTAACCATCGTGCTGCTAGAAACCGGATTACCTAGTTTTGAAACTCTCCTTTCTAATTGCAGATATATATATATATATATATATATATATATATATATATATATATATAGGCCTATATATATATATTATATTATATATATATTTACATGTATATATATATATATATATATATATATATATATATACATTGATATTTATTCACTATAATGTGTGTTGTTTAAGATGTATGCTTAAATTTAGACAAGTAGGCCTACACCAAATATCAATGAAGTCTTTCTTTGTATCGAGTTTTTTGCAGTTCCATAAGAACTGCTCTATATTGTATTGTGTACCGAACGCCTTTTAGTGAAGATCAATAATGCATGTTTGAGTAACATACGCAATAACGACAGATGTCGTACAATTGATCATACGACAAATGTCGGGTATAATTTTAATTAAGCGTAAAATGTTAGGATATTAATTGAAAGGCATGGTGGTGTATTTATAGAATTCAGAAATAGAAAATTTATTGACAAGCTAAAAGGTATTATGTGGGTTGCTGAAGAATAGACCAGCGGCGAATTGCACATGTCATAAAAGTCGACAAAGCACTAAGTTCCAAATCAACGTCAGAAAGGCTATTCGGTTGGTGAGAGCATAAGCTCCATAAATTGCTGAAATCTTTTCCAATCTCTATCCTTCTTAAACTTGGATTCAACTGACGACAACGACGGAAGACGACGTCGACGACGACGATGATGATGATGATGATGATGATGATAGTGATTATGATGATGATGATGATGATGATGATAGTGATTATGATGATGATGATGATGATGATGATGATAGTGATTATGATGATGATGATGATGATGATGATGATAGTGATTATGATGATGATGATGATGATGATGATGATGATAGTGATTATGATGATGATGATGATGATGATGATAGTGATTATGATGATGATGATGATGAGAGTGATGATGATGATGATGATAGTGATCATGACGATGATGATGATGATGATGATGTTGATGATGATGGGGATGGTGATGGTGATGGTGATAGTGATGAAGATGATGATGATGATTATGATCATCATGATCATGATCATGATCATGATCATGATCATGATGATGATGATGACTATGATGATGATGACTATGATGATGATGATGATCATGATCATGATCATGATCATGATGATGACGAAGATCATGACTATTACCATGACTCTGTAAATCGTCTCCAACACGTTCAAAATTCTCTTTCTCGAGTCGTCTGTACAAATATTATATTAGCAAAAATATTCAAATCCCACACCTCTTCTCTTCTTAAGAAACTGCACTGGCTACCAGTATCCGAACGTATAAAATTCAACATTTACCTTGACCTTCAAAAGTTTAAATTATGGTAAACCATCCTATCTATCTGACTTTTTCCATCTATCAACCTTCTCGCAGTCTTCGTTCCTCTAGTAAAAACCTTCTCGCTGTACCAAATAATAAATCTGCCATGGGTAGACGCTCCTTCATGTTTTCTGCACCGACTATATGGAACACTCTGCCACAAGACCTTCGATCTAGTCTCATTGGTACTGTATTGGTACTTTCCTTGGCAAGTTTAAAACCCATCTCTTTCCGCCATAGGTCTAAATTATGACCCGCTTGCCTTGGATCTTGGACTTGCACTGTTTTGATCTCACTTTCTCTTGTGGTCTCTGTGTATTCAGTCGTCATCGTGTGGTGCTTTGGCGCCTGTTTGTGTAGTGTCTGCAAGAGACGTCCCTGACATTGCCTTATGGCGAGGAACCGGACGTTAAATCCTTATTGATTGATTGATTGATTGATTGACGACTACGACGATGATGGTTTATTTTATATCTGATCTAACAGGCTCTGGTCACCTCGGTACTACTCGTAGCTTGCTGGATCGTCAACAACAGATCTCCAATCGTCTTCTCAAACAAAAGTCCCATCGGTCACTTGAAGAACATGAGTCAGCCGTTCTTAGATAAACTCTCAAAATTTTTTATCACCGACGATTTTCTCGACTCGAGATTTAGACTGCTTCCCGTTGGACTCTGGGCCAACTATTCGATACCACGGTACCAGCTCTACGCCCATTCCGCCTTCTACGACGACAGGCCCTCCTTGAAGGGCGCCCCGGTCATCAGAATCATCGCCATCAGCATGAAGTACGAGGAATACCTCAAGAAAACCAACTCAACCTCTGTGCCTCTCTACTGCGCTGTACACTACAAAACACTCATTGTCTACCTACCCGCAGAGAAACCTCCGAAGAATTTAGGTTTCGGTTTTGGATTGTTCGGACAGAATTTTCGAGAGCAGGTTTATACGTGTCCTACGGATTCGAATCGTACGGACGTCCCGGTGGCGATTAGGATTGTCCCGGAACCCGGAGATGAGAATGCTACTACTTGTGTGCCAATAGAAGTGCCGGAAAAACCTGAGAAGAGGAAAATGATGGCTGTTTGCGTTCAGTCGGCGTATGGAAGTAAAATAAAACCGTATTCTCTCGTAGAATGGATTGAGTTTCAGAAACTTTTGGGAGTTGAGCACATAGGAATGTACAACATAACCGGTACTACTCGTTACAATCCGATATTCGACTACTACCAGAAAGCCGGGTTTATCCACGTCCGAAACTCCTCGTACATATCTCGGGATAACTCTGGAGAGCGAGTCAGCGAGTTCATCCTACACTGGACCCCGGCCATCAACGATTGTCTCTACCGGAACATGAATCGATTCCACTACATTGGGGTCATGGACTTCGACGAGATAATCGTCCCACGGAACTATTCCAATCTCCCGGATCTCCTGCGGTTCCTCAATTCCTCCACGGCCGCACAGAATAAAACTCCCGCCAGTTACGTCTTCTACAATCAGTACTACTTTCTAGATCTACCACCAGACAGCAACATCTCCTCAAATTTAACGTTTTCTAGGTTTCGACATCGACTGCCGAAGAGCGGACCAGGGTATTCCGTTAAGTCGATCATAGACCCCCGATACTGCACAAACGCCCACAACCACTATTGCTGGGGCTTCACTCCCGGGGCTCCGAGAGAAAAGACTCTAGACGTCAACTCTGCACTGGCGACGAATCAGCATTACAAGAAATGTCATTTCAGCGCTACAGATTGCGCGAGGATGTTAAAAGAGGGAATAACGATCGATAAAGAAGTGTTAAGATTTACTGCTGAACTTCGCAGTAGAACTATTGAAAAGGTGTTCCGAATATTCGGGAAGAAAATTAAATAATTATTGATTATCATATATTATTGACTGTTAGCAGTGGTTAAAGTGGGAGTTGATAGCTAAGGGAACGGTCAGAATTTTTCAGCTCCCCCTGTGATGCATTTACAGGTCTCTCAGTATGAAATATGGGCCACCTAGCGGTGAAACGCACCTCTGAAAATGAGAGATGCATTTCCTCCACTTTAACCACTGGATGTTAGGATTTTATTGCGATAGTCGTCACTTATAGTAGGAAATTACAACCAACCCTTTCTCCATCCACATCTTAATTCATTTCCTTCGTAATAATATTAACACCGTCTTTGCCCTCTATCGATCCATTCTACCCCAACGTAACAATTCAACAACATATTAATCCTTAGCCGTATCCATCGTAGTGCCTCTTGTCTGTTTTCCCCGTTGGCTCGTAGCTTATCTGATCGAGATTGTAAATGGATTTTACCAGTAGTACTACTGGAAATTCCATAGAGCTTCAACTGTAACGTTTTGTTTTGTGTCGTGATGTGATATGATCTGCTCAGTTAGGATATTTTGATAATTACAAATACTATAGAATATACGATAACATCAAGGACTTGATTGCGTGGTACAAAGGGATAAAATGGTTTACAATTTTTAATTGATGATTCATTTGTAAAATTTGTTGATTGACTGATTGGTTGATAGGCTGACTGACATTTTTACTAACTTAAAGACTTACTGACTGACTGATTGATTGACTGGCTAACTGACTGACTACCAAACAATATTTCTGGCTGAAATCAAACACCGAAAAAAATATTTCGACTTAATAAATCAAAGACTGACTGATTGATGGACTACCTTTCTGATTGATGGACTACCTGACTGATTGATGGACTACCTGACTGATCGATGGACTACCTTTCTGATTGATGGACTACCTGACTGATTGATGGACTACCTGACTGATTGATGGACTACCTTTCTGATAGATGGACTACCTGACTGATTCATGGACTACCTGACTGATTCATGGACTACCTGATTGATCATTGATCGAATTGATTGACTCACTAAATGTTACATGTAAAAGCAAAATATGTATCATTTCATACTTTCACTGGCACTCGCCTGTTTTTCAGTGAACTTTATAAAAACACTATATACTCGTAAATTATTATACTTGCATAACTTCATTATTTCTGTCAGACGCTTCTTAAATTAAATATTAATTTTTGTAGCTATTTACGGCTAATATTCATTCAGCCAGTATATCGGCGATTTAAATAAATTGATAAATGATAATGTAAAGATCTACTGAATTGTTATTGCTTCTTCATTTGTTTATATTGCAATTATTTTAATTTATTTAGTCTATTTTCTGTTGATAGAATCTCGATAATCGTGCTGTTAATTATTTTATCAACAGATGAGATAGCTAAAGCCAGTATTTATTTGAAAGGAAATTTTAAGAATGACTATTTATTGTTAATTTTAAGTTGAGATACTGTGAAAAGTTTACTGGTGTCTCAGACATTTTCTGTGCAATTATATTTAATTTTAATTTCTGTACACATATTAATATGAATTATCTCTATTGAGTGTGGCATTCTTATAAACTTAAGCTAATAAATTGTACACTATACCGGTAAAGTGAGTAAGGCAATGCTAGTAATAAAGATCTAGTATAATTAATCTTGTCTGTCTATAGATGGAGTATTCGAGATCGACAAGTTAATCCATTCACAAAGAGATCGACAAGTTAATTCATTCACAAAGAGATCGACAAGTTAATCCATTCACAGAGAGATCGACAAGTTAATCCATTCACAAAAACGCTACTACTAATCCATAACTGATGTAGTCCATTGCTTGGAAAATATAGCTTCTGATGTAGTTTCCCGTTGCCTGCCTCAATTCAGACTTAGTCGTCTCTTACGACATTTGCAGTTAACGGCTGGTCAATCCTTTCTTGGCCCAAGCATAACACACATTAGTGTTTTATACTGTAAGTGATGAAATATTGAGTTTTAATGACTTTCTGGTTTTGCTATGAAATATTAAGAAGATTTGTTATATTAATTGTAACTTTAGCTAAATTTTGACGCATTAGTAAAGCGGAGGTAACAGAACATGTACTGCAAGCTTGTATTCAAAACCAAGCCCTTCGACAACGCATAAACGTTGGGGTGATGAAAGGTTAATCTTAATTGCGCGCTAGCTATTAAGCATCTCGTCATAAAATGAAATTGATTGCCGTTAATCATGTAAAGGATAAGGAAATAACGAAAATCATTCACTTGAGTTTGGACACGTGTGTATTAGGATAAATGGACATAGTTGAGGGTAAATTTAAATAGCACTCTGTTGTAAATGTCTATAAATACATAATCGTCATCTTTCCATGAATCCCAGTCTAATCAGAGTTGCGATACGAATGAACGTCACTTTTCCATTCGTTTTAGAAAATGCCTTAGCAATTTTTGGAGCCTAAGCGCTCACCAACCGAATGCACTTCCTGACGTTGGTTTGTATCTTAGTTCTTTGTCGTCTTCTACAAATCATGCAGTCCACAGTTTATCTATTTTTTAGCAACTAGAACAAGATACTGATAATTGCAATGTCTGTATATAAAAACTTAGTTATGTCATGCACCAAATATCAGTGTAGACGCTGTTGCCTATAGTTATTTTGATTAAAACTTAAATACGGGCATCAGTTGTTAGATGTAATACTTGTCTTAAATAACTGGCAATGTTTAGATTCTCTTCGTATACGAGCGTTTGGTTTCTTAACTGGCGTCCGTGGAAAATCTACTCCGAGTCTCCAGTATTCTGGATTTTTCCTGTTTCCTGGGTTTTCCCGTATCCTGGGTTTTCTTGTATCCAGGGTTTTCTCGTATCCTGGGCTATGTATATGTACTTGTTTTTATGTGTATAATACTCATATATGTGTATGTGTAATATTGTGTATACATATGTGTACAATACGCATATATGTGAGTGTGAAATATTGTGTGTATATATGTGTATGTGCACTACATCACATGAACTAAGCAGGTCCCGGGGTTCGTTTGCTTAAAATTGACCTCGAGGACCAAGTGAAGGGGCGTCTTAGTCTTTGCTTGTAGCGCTGAAGAGTAGATCTAACATATATATATATATATATATATATATATATATATATATATATATATATATATATATATATATATATATATAATTCCAGCAAGCCGGTAGATTGTTCAAATGGTTACCTTACTTGCGTGTTAATCAGTAAGTCATAGGTTTAAATCTGAGCCCAATCGACTCCGAGCTTTCATCTGTGGCTGGAAAACAGACAATAAACTTTTCTCTACGGCTTTAAGTTAAGTCAGTATTCTGATGTTCTTTACATGATTGGTTACGTCGCCGGCCGTTATTCCGCAGTTGTAGAAGTCAAATCCAAGTGTTGCTCATGAACAGTGAATATTTGTAGTAGGCGAAACGAATTATCTACATTTGCAAATATTACATGAGTAGAAATATGTGAACTACTTTCATTTTTCATATCTACAAATTGAAAATGATGTTTACATAAATAGTAATTGTTTACTTGCCATGTCAACACATTGACAATGTTGTTGACAAAAATAATTAATAGTTATATATTTGCCATATCTAAAAATGGACAATGTTGTTTAGATAAATAATTATTATTTACTTGCCATATCTACAAATTGACAATGTTATTCATATGTAAATGAGTTTTTCTTGTCATATCTACGTACATTCTACAATTGACATTGGTGCTTATATACATGTACATGAAAATAAAAATTATCTATTTGTCATATCTACAATATTATTGACAGAATTGTTTACATAAATAATAATAATCATCTAAGCGGATAAACAATTTGCAACGATACATCGCTCATGAAAACATAACAAATTAACCCATAACATCATATAAGAACAATAACAGAACACAAGAACAATAGCATAACACAAGAACATAAAATAACACAAGAACAATAGCATAACACAAGAACATAACGTAACACAAGAACAATAACATAACACAGTAACAATAAAATAACACAGAAACAATAAAATAACACAAGAACAATAACATAACACAGGAACAATTACATAACATAAGAAAAATAACGTAAGACATGAACTGCAATATAACACAAGAATAATATCATAACACAAGAACAATAACATAACACAATAACAATAACATGACGCAAAAGTGCATTTGAACACATGAACAAATGAGCACATCAAAACCTGGCATATTAACATAGAAGCTCATCTAACATGAAAGCGCAGCTACAAGAAAAGAAGACAATGTCTAAGTGTCTATCCAAACATCGAGCCTATCACATGTGGCCTCTTTTATCAAGTTAACAGCGGTAAAATAGAGAGTAAAAATCTTAAAAACTCATCAGATTGTAATTTTAGGAAGTTTCCAGGCGGCCATTTAATTTTTAATGATATGCAATTACTAAGAACCCCTCATCAATTGAAATTCGCCTGTGATCAACATTTAAATGAACTAATGTATGCAAGTGTTCAAGAGAAAAATTATATAAATGATCTGAACTAGAGATTGAATAAAGAGAGGAATAGTGTATGCAATAGATGAAATATAAGAGAGATGGACTAGATAATTAGAGGCGGTCCAAAAAATGGACCAACTAAGATATCATAACATAACGGCACACTGGGTCAGGAAGCACAGATGCTTGTTTAAGACCCATTTCCTCCTTCCTCTCCATGGTTATTAGTAATCGTTGCCTTTTGATGGCGCATCAATTGCAGCCGGCGCTGATTTAAGAATAACCTTCCATCACCCTGGGATTTTTTTCCTTCCTAAGCTTTTACCAACACTCGGTCTTCCAAGGTGGTCACCCACAAAGTACTAACCGAGGTCGATGCAGCTTAACTTCGATAATTGACGCCCAACTTAACCAAGTGCGCTAATCCCGCCTTCAAAATGAGTGCGTTTGGCGAGTGCCCTCATTTATATCCATGCGCTTTTATGGCGTTAAATTTTAAAGACATTTTTGCCTGCTTTAAGAGAGTGTATATCACGTCTCACTCAGTGCCTGTAATCGAGTATGACTTCCTGATATATTTACATAATAAATCAAATTTTTCATTAAAACAGGCTATGGCATTCATTAAGCAAGTTCTTCATAAATTATTAAAGCTTGAATGTGACTGTTTTAAATATGTAAATTATAAATTAAGCGTTCAATTCGACTACTCAGAGAGCGTATGGTTTCCTAGAAAGCAACGGAACATGTCAAGGCTTGATTGAGTTTCCATCACTTTCCATAATTATAATTTTAGAATATTTCAAATGACCTTTGCTCTATAAATAATATTGGCCTATTATGAAGTAAATATATAGAACGGCTTCAGGTGCGCTTCCCATAAAATATGAAAACATAAAATAGAAAATAGATAAAGAGCCTATGGTTTGAATAATGCGGATTGTAAACTATCACTAGCCTAAGATTTGCAATAGTCTCACAAAACCACAACACCTGATTACGAAAAACCATTAAATCTATAGATCGGTTTTAAAATCAATTTCTCCTAGCATTCGATCGCTGCCTAAATATTTATACCGAAAATCGACAAGACTTTAGCTTGAGTTCTTCTGCGAAGCTCAGAGCTGTATCTAAGGATGTTATCATCTACCGTCACGTTGGCACTTAGAAGCTGACTGCACTCCTTCTCGTCGAAATGACATTTCTTGTAGTGCTGGTTAACCGCCAGACCTGGAAAAATGACTTCCGGAGAGGAATTCTTGACGTATCCGGGGGTACTTCCCCAGCAGTAGTGGTTATGGACTTGGATGCAGGCGCGAGGATTTATAATGGACTTTACGGCGTATCCGTAAGGACTTCGTACCACTCGTCGCCTGTACCTGGAAAATGTTAAATACGGCGATTGATCCAGATCCGGTGGAAGATCCAGAAAGTAGTATTGATTGTAGAATACGTAGTTGGTCGGAGGATTTTTCTTGGTGGAAAAAGTGACGTCGAGATGTTTCAGTAGATCCGGTAGGGTGGAGTAGTTGGTAGGAAGAATGACTTCATCAAAGTCTATGACGGCGATGTAGTGGAACCGGTGGATGTTCCTGTAGTAGCAATCGTTGATAGCCGGAGATCCATGGATCATGAACTCCTTATTGGACTCCGCCCATGCCCTAGGCTGAATGTAGGACCCATTCCGCACTGAAATCAATCCGGACTTCATGTAATGATTCAGTACAGGATCGTAGCTGGAGTCGAGTGAGAGATTATACACCCCTACGTGAGTCACTCCCAGCATTGACTGGAACTCAAACCATTCCACCAGCGAGTTGCTATCCAGTCCCTTCCCGTAACCTGCCTGGATGCAGATGGCGAGATTCTCCCGGACCTCCGGTTTCCGCGGAACTTCGATGGGGAGGCAGGTGGTAACGGAGGTATCAGCCGGACAGGAGGTTATCCTAACAGCGTAGGGTATCTCACCGTCCGTCTGATTCGTAACAGTAGGGCAAGTGTAGATGTATTCCTTGAGATAAGTCCCAAACACCTTCCAGCCGCGTCCTATTGGTTTAGGCGGGACTCCAGCTGTGACGTAAACGGTGACGTTGCTGTAATGCAGGCCGCAGTAGATAAACGGTTCGATGGTGTTGGTTTCGTTGACGTATTTCTCGTAGTCAGCGCTGACTGATATTATTCTCACCACAGGGTCAGAGAGCAGGGAAGGCCGGTCGTCGTAGAACGCTGAGTAGGCGAAGAAACGAAACCCGGGGAGAGAGAAGTTGAACCAAGTCCCGTCGTGTTCCGGTATCCCCTCGGCATCTCTCTCCACTTTACTGGAACACGGTTCCGTGGGCTGATGGAGATTTGGTACCACGACGATAGGTTTTCCAGTTGGTGGAAAAGGTGTTGTTCTTTTTCGCGGATTACTACTCCGTCTCCTCCCAGATCCATCTGAATGTTGTTTCGTCATAACCTCGGGTGCTATTCCAGATTGTTCGCCTTCTAACATGAAAGAGGTCGGAGCTGCTAATCTTGTGGTAGCTTCTCTGTCTAACGGTGCCTTTCCCGATTCAGTGTTTGGTGACGGAAGGTTATCAGGGGGTTTTGGGGTTGTATCTGATGGATCCTGTATGATGGTTGATAAACCGTCTTTTAGCATAACCACTCGACCGAGCACCCCTGGGTCTTTCTTCAGCCTAGGCGGTTGCCACGTGTGATCAGAATTAGCCTGATACTGGTCAGGGGGTATCAGCGTTACGTCACCGCCGTGTATCCATAGCAACCGATGACGTAGGGCTGCGTTGTGTGCGTCGCTAGTGACGTCATGCCAGTAGAATCGCTTTGATTGGTTGATAAAGCTGATGAATAGGGCGAAAAACAAGATGCTGACTAGAATCTGTAAACAGAAGTGCAGAGATAAATTACAGTGAAAACCATGGTAAACTATGACAACATTACTTTACTAGTGTTATCGTGCAACTATAAGGATTGTGTATATATTGTAAGGCATAATAGTTCAGGTAATTTGATTTAATTCCAGTCTAGTAATGTAGTATAGATGGAATTTAACTAATACATTGCTGAAATATTTATACATATTATAAATATCATAAATATTTAATTCATATTTAAATATATGTCCTTCATTCTGTTACAAAGACTAAGAATAAATTGAAACAATTGATATAAAAGTAAAAGAAATAATTAAAAAATACTACAAACATACTATTTTGCCTTCAAAAATTAATCAATATTATAGGGGCCATAAAATAGAAAAAATTACATGCATAAAACATCAAATAATACAACATTCATGTACAGTCATATACTTGTAAAGCTGGTAAAGAAAGCTAAGGTTAACGTCAGTTTCCTCACTCGAAAGCGATGTCAGTGACGGGCGAGCCCAGGATTTGAACCCCGCACATACTGATCCGCGGTCGAGTGTCTTCTGAATGCAATCTCTCTCCCACGTCTCTGTCTCGTAATGCACTGCCTGCTGGCAAGTCCATGGTATATAATTCCTCCACTTTTTATCTTCCATTTTGCTTTTCATATCCACATACAAGTGGATCTTTAAATCATCTAACATTCATAATCTCGGTCTGCCTCTGTTTTTCACTCCTTCCATTCCAATTCTTTGTTAAACAATCTTCCCCAAAAATGTCTGCTATCCAACTCTTCTTCCTATTTCTTAAAGCATTCATCAACTATAATGCAATCAACTTATAGTCATCATCATCAGCATATTCCCTTGAACCTCAGTTTAGCTAGTGGCGGGATACGAATAAACCCCGTGTTGAGCCCGGGTATGATTTGGACTATTGCAGACTAGGAAACCGAAAACAAACAGCCGCGTGTGCGTAAGATGTGACAAAAGAAGGGGCTGAGGAATGCATGGGAGCCACCTCTAAGTGAAATATTTTTCCCCAAGATTAAATGGCAGTTAATCCAGTCAAAATCCAAACCAACTTCAGAAACGTCAATGCGTTGTTGAGTGTTTAGGCTCCAGAAAGTGCTATATAATTTCCTAAAACGAAAAGAGTATTAAATTAGAGAAACACATTAGTATACATGTACATGTATATATCTGGAATGCTTTCTATCCTACACTTAAGTTTAGGTAACTCAGTACAATTTCTCGTTTCCATCCAGTGTATATGAGTTGCGACCAGCGCCTAAACCTCTTTTTCTTTAATTTCCTTTTTCTTTGGACTGATTTTCTGGATTTTGGAATTTGCACCGTTGTTGGACCTTTATTTTTCTCGCCGGCCTGATTTTGTCTCAATAGTGCTCAATGCTGTCATTGATGACTGTAGCACTGTAATTGTTATTATTATTATTATTATTATTTTATTATTACAAATAAAAAAGAATAACATTAGAGCCCGATTACTTTAAATTACAAAATTCAAAAATTCATTCGTCAAATATCAACGTCATTCTATAGATGGACAATAAACAGAATGAGAGAGAAACGAAAGAGAGTGAGTGAGAGAGAAATTGAGAGAGAGAGAGAGAAAGAGAGAGGGTAAGATAGAGAGACCCTACTGTTACAGTGTACCTTACGATGTTTACCGCTGATTAATCTGTAGAATGGTAAAGCCATTGCAATAGGGTGACTCTGAATTCCAACTTCTCTTCAATGGCTCAGAATATATCCCAGGGCCTATGTTCAACCCCTGATTGCCTCTGATTTTTCCACCCGTGATTATATATCCCTGAACCTCTGTTCAACCAGAGAGAGTTTTCTCTTTAGAATATAGACGTATCGGTGACTGTGGTGCCTTCAGAACTGATCATTCAACGTCAGAGTCGACATCTAAAGCTATTCTGAGGATTTACATTGTATCAGCAGTAGTCAGCCTTTATAGATTTATTTTACTGGCTTCAGCAACTCTAGAATTCTTTCTCATTTGAATTAAATCTGAAAAAGAATAGTAAGCTGTAAAGAAAAAACTTCACACCAGATATTTAGAAGCGTTACTGGTGGTTAAAGTAGGGAGAACTTCCCCTGCGTTCCCCAAGCTTTCATTTTTCTGAGGGCATTCTCCTGCCATGGGCCCATATTAGATAACATAACATAACGGCACACTGGGTCAGGAAGCGCAGATGCTTGTTTAAGACCCATTCCTCCTTCCTCTCCATGGTTATTAGTAATCGTTGCGTTTTGATGGCGCATCAATTGCAGCCGGCGCGGATTTAATAATAACCTTCCATCACCCTGGGATTTTTTCCTTCCTAAGCTTTTACCAATACTGGGTCTTCCAAGGTGGTCACCCACAAAGTACTAACCGAGGTCGATACAGCTTAACTTCGATAATTGACGCGCAACTAAACCAAGTGCGCCAATCCCGCCGTCAGATACCAGGAGACATATAAATACTTAACAGGGGCCGACAAATTATGAGCGTTCCCCTAGCTCTCATTTCCCACTTAAACCACTGAGCGTTACTGTAATAAACTTTTGTTATTCGAAATTAATCTGTTAGGAACTATCTACTGAAACATGCAACAGGAAACACTACAAACATCAACAGTTGTCCATGCAGAAATTACATAAATAAAATTGGTAAAAGCTTAGGAAGGAAAAATCCCAGGGTGATGGAAGGTTATTATTAAATCCGCGCCGGCTGCAATTGAAGCGCCATCAAAAGGCAACGATTACTAATAACCATGGAGAGGAAGGAGGAAATGGATCTTAAAACAAGCATCTGTGCTTCCTGACCCAGTGTGCCGTTATGTTATGTTATGTTAAATCTCATTTCTTCTACATTTATTTATTTCTATTTATAATTAATTTACATTTATCTTATACAAATAAAATACTGCAAGTATTGAGAAAGTCATAAGTAGAGCTATATGAAAACACTGCGGAACGCCTCGAAAAGTAACATCAGTTGCAAGTGCGTTATCAACTATCAGGTTCAACAACGTGTTGGATTCATCAAAGGTTCTCAACAAAGACTTGGCAGAACACTAGATAGATTTAAGGTTATATAGGCTACGACGTTGTGTTATTTATTTATAATCCTAGTATCAAGTAAGTAACATATTACTGTAGTCATAGCAGGTTTTAGGAAAAATCTTTAGTGTTTCTTCTGTCTCCTTTCTTTGTTTACTGCGGTGGTCAGCTCGACAGATTATTTCATTGCCCTCTGTTATGACAGTAATAAGCCAATTTTATTTTCTGTTTGCTGCTATATACATGTATGAAGGTTTATACCTTGGACTGTTGATTTACCTGTATTAACAATTATTTGTCGATGCTTTATGACATTTTAAATAAACATATGTACTAGTAAAAACGCTGATAAACCTAAGGTTAACGTCAGTTTCCTCACTCGAAAGCGATGTGAGTGACGGGTGAGCCCAGGATTTGAACCCCGCACCTTCTGATCTTCGGTCGAGTATCTTACCCGCTTAGCTACTGGCTCCAGCCAAGTTTAAAAATAATGTAGATACTAGATAGACTACGCAATGATGCTTCATGTCGAGTCACCCTCACCTATCTCAATACACACTCTCTAAGAGCATTGCGTTCAGCGAAATAGTTTTATTTGCTTAAACTGACTGCATTTACTTTGTAAATGCAATCAGTTTAAGCAGTCTAACGTACTTACTAATATTTTCTACTTAATTACCAGAAACGAATGTTGCTCTGGATTGAACTCTATTCAGAGTTATCTTAATTTTACTGGCGAACGACTAAAGGCATATAATCGCTTCAAAGCCCAATTAAACAGGCCCTGATGTAGATTCGAGAGATGAAACAGTTAACGACTGAAAACTGAATCCAGATTTTACGTCAGTTTCCAATCTTTAAAGCATGTCAGTGACGGAGAGAGCACTGGGTTTGATCCCTGCACTTACTGATCCGCCGTCCGAAAACTTACCGACAAGCCACCGACTCAAACCAAAGCTGCACTACACACAGGCCTCTTCAGTCATTGCTTCTATCGTTGTGCTCCTGAAGGCAGGTCCATGGCGTATCATAATCATCAGTTCCTTGCGTTCTGTACAGAACATAGAGCGGCAACATTCCTCCGAATCGTTTCTATCATCAGCGATCTTGACAGCGTCTTCCCAATCTTCCCATGAAATGTTTAATGCTACCAAATCCTTGTTGATCGTGCTTAGCCAAGTACATCTAGGTCTTCCTCGTTTCCTTTTTCCTTGAGTTGGCTTCCAGTTAACGGCAGTCTTTGCTTATCTATTCTCAGACATTCCCAGTAAATGACCTAAAAACCTCAATCCATGGTCAGTACATGGTCCATGGCGTATAATTCCTAAAAATCTCTATATTCATTTTTCCTTCTCATTTCTCTCTTCGAAGGCGATATGAAATCCTCTAGCCCTCGGAATCTTTCTCTATTAACTGACAATAATTTTATTTATTTATTATTTAAATAATTAAATTATTTCACACAATGCAGCTAGAAAAGTCTCACAAAACACAGGAATTCACATGAAATTAAAAGGACACAAAGGTCCGAAGCCTCCAACATGTGCCGTAGGATAATGGCATACAACGCATTGAGTGCTAGCCGTGTAAGCTGATTGCATAAAGAGTTGTGCTCTACACAGATACTGTGACAATTGACTTTAATCCAGCGGTGAGGTCGACATTAGACATACGGACCGTGGCAAAAAATTATGAAAATTGCCCAGTTGAGTTATGAAAAGGTCCAAGCTGCATGTTCCTACTATCTGTTTAGAGTCACATAGAGATGCGCTATGCAGTCATCAATAAATTGGTACAATCAATACGATTAAGACTTTTTAAAATTAAAATACTTAAACATACATAGTTTATCATTTAATTTTTTAATATTTATGATTTAGTTATGTAACATAATGGTATCAAACATCAAACGTAATGGTCTACATATATTATATTTGCATATAGTGAACCTATAACATTAAACTGGCATTTTATTATGAAGCAGAGTGTAATTATACTGAATGTAACTATGAATGAATCTATGGTATACACGTCCACATCTATACTATACGTTACACAAACTAGGAGCGGCTAGTAGTAAAGAATCACGTGGTAACGTAACTATCAATTGGTAGGTCATAATTACACATCTTACGCAAGTGAAAGCAAATAGGGCAAATCTAGCCTAAGCATATGTCTTCATTTCTAAGCCATCACGACGTAACGTGTAATTAAGCACACATAGGCCTATAGGCATTCTTCTTGAAATACACGGCAGCCTAAACTAATTATATAGTCTAACAACCTTTAAGAGTTAACCTATTATAACATTTTAACTTTTTTATGTTAGTATTTTATTTAACTTTTTAATTATACCTTCTCTGAAAATAAAGTAATTGTAGGCATCTAATTGAAGAATTTATAATTGTTGTTATCTCTTCTATTCTCGGCTTGGTAATATCTATAAACCCTTCGACTAAACTTTAAGATGTTATATATTGTTTATATTTGTTAATTATTACTGTAAAAGAATTCATCGTTTTCTTTTTTTTCTGTTAATATAGTTAACTATCTAACTCTTTCCCCTTGCATTCTTCCTTCTATTACATCGTTTAGCAAAACCACCTACCTACCCCAACATCAAAGGGGGATAGTTTCCTAAATGATATAATAATAATAATAATAATAATAATAAAGGATTAACGTCCGTTTCCTCATACAAGGATGATGTCAGGGGCGTCAGAAGGAAGAATGCTAGGGAAAAGAGTTAGAGGGAGACCAATACTTGCGATGTTTGTGAATTTCATAACAAATTCATAAATATCGATAAATAAAGATCGAAAGGAAGGCTGAGGATATAATTTGTGAGAAGAGTTATATGCAATGGACTTCTCGCTAGGTAATGCACTGGAATAAGAAAAAGAAGAAAAAGAAGAAGAAAAAGTTAATATCTAAACGCTATATATCCCTCCTATGGTTTAGAGAGCATTATTTATCTATCCATCAATCAATCATTCAATCAATCAATAAGGATTCAACATCCGGTTCCTCGCCAAAGGCAATGTCAGGGACGTCTCTTGCAGAATCTGCACACACACAGGCGCCAAAGCACCACAAGATAACCACAAAGCTCACAGAAACCAAATATTAAGGTTTCAAAATATAGATTATCTAGTTGTAAATTATAATTGTAAAGAATTCGAGTTATTCCTATCTCGTCTATTGTTGTTAACCAGCTAAACAGCCAATCTCTAATCGTTATAACTACAGAAAGCAGTACTGGTTTTACTCGCATATGGACAGAAAATCGACACTGTCATGTCACGCAACACTATTCAGTGAAACGATTGAACAGGGCTCTTACATGGGAGTGTCTCTCTAGCTAGCAGCAGAACAGTTAAATAGTTACACGACGAAATATGCCCCATTTATATGTTGGCCCGTTTATTCCCTGTAATTTCTGCGCTGTGATATATTTTAAGTATCTCTCGGATTCTGGTCTTTAAGAAAATTACATTAATGACTATAGTGTTCTTATTTTGTGATGCCAGTTATGCTATGTATTCTTTATGTATTAGTAAGTATTAGAATGTATAAGTTATGTATTATTCATATATTCATTTGTTTATTGTTTATTTTACTATAAGTTATTTGTAAGGTATAAAAGGCGTTTGCTTTGTATACCTTATGATCGGCTAATTACAAAAATTATTATTTTTAAATACTCTATTAAAAAATAAGCTTTTTAACTCCCAATTAGTGTATAGATTAAGAAGACAGCAACGTGTAGAATGATTTGTGAACTTTTAGAAAGCACTGTAAAAACCATGGCAAATCACCTGAGAACCACAGCATCGACAATAACGTTATTTTCACATTATAATCGGAGTATGTAAGGAGGCGAGCTCACAAGAATTACTAAACTCTTGTTAGAACCTTGCGTGCCAAATTATCCACCATATATTAAATCTATTATCTCTAATACACCTCGAATTGTCTTGATATCCTCAAAATTATCTTTTTTCGATGAAAAGCATAATTATTAAACTAAATTGCAAGAGACTCCCCTCGTAACTCTATCATTAGTTAACTCTATTGGGATTATAAGGCACGACTGGTGTTGCTACACTACAGAAGCATGTACTACACTAGATTAGATATACGATACTAAATAGCAATAAATCGCACCGAATGGAACAGCTGAATTGAGCAATTTTTACTCTCTCGCTGAGTTTACAGAGGGCGCCACTTGTTACACAACCCGGCAAGCAATGGAGCGTAAAGTTACAGCCTGTTTGCGATTAGTCATCCGTGGTAACGATTCGTCAAAAGATTTGGCAAAGTGGTATTAAATATGTCACACTATAAAATAGACCTGTCGTTCAGAATATATCTTGTAGAGGGCAACTAATCAATTATTAATAAAGGAATAAAATGTGGAGAACAGGATTAAATATATTTCCTGTAAAATGATGCCGCTCAGTTTGGTAAAAGAGTTTTAACTATATCAACTTGTTAATCCATGCTATGCTATTCAGAGAAAGTGTAACACTTTAAATATCATTAGCCAGCTCTCTCTGTCTGTCTATCTGTCTGTCTGTCTGTCTGTCTGTCTGTCTGAAGTAACGCTGATTACAGCTTTGTCATCTGACGAGTAAAATTTGTTCTCCATGTCATATTTATAATTTCTAAATCAAATACAAAAAATCAAAAAATCAAAATCAAATACCCGATGTCTATAAATGTCTTATAATATTATATGAACAGTCATATAATATTATAAGACATTTCTAGACATCGGGTTTCGAGAGGCTTATTAGTTGAACGTCAGCCTCAGGATTGAGACGTTTGGTCTCAAATCTAGGTTTAGTTAAAAGTGCTCTTTTCAATCCATAAATCAATTTAAGAGATCGAGGAAAGAGATGGATTTTCCTAGATGTGTGCTATTTTTCACACGAGTACAGCTAGTCTCGTTATAGTGAGTGTGTATCTCTAGTTAAATTCATTTTTATTATTCCCTTTTCTTAATTAACGTCACCACTTTCACAGCCGAACAAGAGCGTGGTTCAAACTTCCGTACGACCATTTACGATCAGTAAATCTGTATCAGTATGTATTTTACTTCGCTTTAAAAATAAATGATTGCAGTTCAAGATAGCATTGGTATAAAATATATGCGAAGTTTTCCCTAGTATTTTAATAGAGAACAATTTACGTCGTATGCAGCCTAACATGCATCTATACTTATCCTGTGAAATTTAATATTTGACCCTACTCATAATAATAGATATATAACTTTCTCGTTTTTATAGATATTCACATAAAATTTTCCTATTTTGGAAGAATTGTTGGTCGCGTCGTATGAATTTTAAGAGTTTCAAGAAAATTCATTTTAAGACCTAATTGTAAAAGCAATATATGAATGTATGTATGTACGTATGTACATATATATATATATATATATATATATATATATATATATATATATAGACCCTATATATATATATATATATACAGTTGTAGTCGTATCATATATATATATATATATATATATATATATATATATATATATATATATATACAATATATATAACTGACAGATATACATGTATATATCTGTCTCTGTCTCGCTCTTTCACTTCAAAACTCTCTCAAACTTTTATTTCAAAAATATCTTTTGGCGTTCTGTATAATAAAGCAATATAGTTGTAAAGTTTGCCGATGCGTGTTTGAACAAACACAGCTACAGGATGCGGCATTATGTATTTGGTAGGAACTCTGTAGAGAGCTCTGATAGGGTTGAGCTGTAACAATGCCTCTCTGTTATAGGGTGAATTAGTGCCAGGCCATTCTTTGTTTACTCTAATCCAACTCTACTGTTTGCCTCGTTTATGGGATGGTACCATACCTCAAGAGTTTGTTCACAATGTTAGACTATCAGGAGCAGATATGTTATACGAAAAGTTTGAAACTTCCATGCGACTCCAGTCACGATTGGAAATCTGATACAACTTTAAATACTCTATACAATCATGGATGACGAAAGCA
The DNA here is from genome assembly GCA_905160935.1 of Enchytraeus crypticus. Lineage (NCBI taxonomy): Eukaryota > Metazoa > Annelida > Clitellata > Enchytraeida > Enchytraeidae > Enchytraeus > Enchytraeus crypticus. The sequence continues at coordinate 125,022 of CAJHZI010000473.1, read as the reverse complement.
CTCTTTTGTGCTCTCTGTGTTAGTAAACAGCAAAAGAGACGAGTATCTGTTCTATGAAACACATTTCCCTTGTTGTGGCTGGGACTCTGAAGAATAAAACAACCGTCTATTACATGTGTCGTATAAGTCGCGACTGAGAAAGGACTGAGGAAGGCTATGGGAAACTAAATCAGAAGTCATATTTTCCCAAATTATATAGATACATTAGGAAAAGGCATAGCCTTTGTGAAGTGAGTAACTTGGTTGATCTATGGAGAGCTCTTTTGATGGAGCGTGAAAGCAGACTCTAAGTAAGAATATGTACCATGGACCTGCTATTTGGTAGAACACTAGAGAGAGCTTCCTCATAGATCGATACAGGCATTCTCTTACTAAGCGTCTAAGCAAAATTAAAGTAGGAATATACAGTATAACTTTTCTTATCTACTTGGAGGTAGATAAAATACAAATAACTATTGTATAAATCGCTTCATTTAAATAAACTAAGTAATTTGATAAATGACTTAATGACTTAATTTAAAGCTTTGTCATATATTTATTATGATCGCATCACTTCTACGTCGGTATTAGAACAAATAAATTTACTACAAATCAATTACATCACACAATTTTGAACATCATAAATACATAGAATAAGTAGATAGATATACAATATTATATAGAACTGGATAAATACAGGTATGTCCTTTTGACTGAATTTCTTCATACCGCCTTATAGTAATACTAATATACTAATACCGCACAAATATGCACGACTTCTATATAACTAAAGAATTGTATCAGTTAGTCTGTTTACTTCAATTAGCCGGGAGCACTGACTTGTCACAGGAAGACGTGGGCTGTAATTAATTAATTATTCTGCGTGGATCCACATTTCTCATACCAGATATTATAAATATAGCAGGTTGTGGGAACGTTACAATATTGAAATAAATTCTTACATGTTTCAATTTATTAAATCAATTTTCTCATTCAATGATACTGCTTAGAATGCCTAATAGCTCAACGTATTAGTGCGTTGGGTAAAGTCATGAAAATATAAAAAGCTGTTCCTGAGGTTCTGGGATCAATTCCCGGTAATTCATAACATTTATCAACTGTTAGTGTCAAATTTTCAAACTTAAATATGAGAAATTTATCTTCTTCTTCAGTGCACTGCCAAGTGGCAGGTTCAAGGTACATATTCATACTCAAAGTCTGCTTTCTCGCTCTATAAGAGCACTCCTTAGATCAACAAGTTAATCCCTTCACAAAGTCTATGCCTTATCCAGCCTGTAGCTTGGGAAAAAAGATGACTTCTGAGGTGGTTTCCCGTTGCCTTCCTCAGTTAGATGGATTAATTACCATTTAATCCTGGGGGAAAATATTTCATGGTGAGGTGGGTCCCCTCTTGCCATCCTCAGCTCCTGCTTTTAGTCGCCTCTTACGTACACGCGGCAGATTGTTTTCGGTTGCCCTATTCTGCAGTGGTCCATCCACACCCGAGCACAACACGGAGAAATTTTTAACAATCCTAATATTTAGGGTTTATAAACCAAAAAAGTTAACTTTTTTGCTTTTATGTATCTTTGGGTATTTATAAAAACCTAAAAAATTCAACCCTAATAAATCTATTTGTTCCACCCCTGGAAGGAACAACACAAAGCCGTATAATTACTGATATCTGTACTCTTATACTTCCTGTACTTATAAAAGTTTTATAAAACACACACGACGACACGCTGGTAAATAGTAATTTATTTTAAACAAACAGTTGCATAGTTTACGATTAAAGGTCTACAAACTTTTATTAATCCACTTTGTGTAGGGGTATTATTGCCTGAAACCCTGGTATTATGTTGGAGTTTATTCTCAACGAACGATTAAGAAGGATTGTGATTTATTTTTCTTCTTAAACTGTAAGCGATTATTAATCTGAACAGTAATTATTGTTCAAAATAAACTGCTTATATTCGTGGTGTGTGAAATCTGCTCTAAATTTAAATAATAGCATCCATGTGGCGGCTAAGGCTAAAGTCAAGTTTAACGTCAGTTTCCTATCTTGAATGAAGTTTATCGACGGGGAGAACATTGAAGTTGAATCGAGTACCTGCTGGTTGGCAGTGAGACAGTTTGCCATTGTGCCACTGGCTCAACTTAAGTAGATGTTAGCTGATCATTAAGAACCACTTCGATAAATGTAAACAAATGTATAGTTAATAATTATGTCTCTCTCTTAGTGCAATGCCTACTGGCAGGTCCATGGCATATAACGCCTCCACTCTTCTCTGTCTTCCGTTTTCCTCTTAATGTCGACATATGAGTGGATTTTTAAGTTCTCTAACATACCTAATCTCGTCCTGCCTCTGCTTCTATTTCCTTCCATTCTGCCTTCTATGAATTATTTTAGTGAAGTAAAAGCTAACAAACTTTGAATTTTTGACAGGATAAATGCGATAGTCGACATCATATTGACTTAAGCGAGCTGAGCTTTGAATCACGTATTATTTCCTTGAACCTTCCATTTATCAGAAGACTAGGGTGTGCGAGATATATATCACTAAAATCTACATGTATATGTACGTGTCTAAATGAGGAAAATGTCTGGAAGCCTGAGCCAGTGGCTAATCGGTAAGTTGTCTAACTGTGGGCTAGTAGATGCGGGGAAAAACTGAGCTAAACCAAAGTCTGATGTATTTAGAGACAGGATTCTGATGTGAAATTACTCTTTGAAATTTTATGTCTATTATCACTTTATCATAAGGGTAGGGATAAAGTATTCCATTTATGAAAGAGCGCTCTTTAAGAAGCTTGGAAGTAGAATGTGAGTGCGAATATGTGGGCTTACCCTTTACCGGCCACTTGGTAGAAAACAAAATAAAGAGAAAGAAAGAGAAAGAAAGAGATAGAGAGAGAGAGAAAGATTAAAAGAAAGAGAGAGAGAGAGAGATAAAGAAAGAGAGAGAGATATATATATATAGAGAGAGAGAGGGAGAGAGAGATAAAGAGAGAGAGGTATGAACTCAATTTAGTAGTAGATATTGTGCACTCTGTGTCAAGTAATTTATTACTCAAATCTTACAATTCGCTGTTTGTGTTAAAACTTCTCTATATGCACATACAATATTTTCATATACTCATATTTTATCATTTCAGATTTTACCATTCACATTTCTTCCCTTCCATTTACCCGTGTTATAGCCGGGTTGCTGAAGAATAGACAAGCGTTGTACTGCACGCGTCGTAAGAGGCGACAAAGCAGCAAGATCCAGATCAACGTCAGAAAGAGAATTAGGTTATTAGGTTGATATGCAACGAGTCTCGAGAATTTGCTAAATATTTTCTCAGATGAATTGAGAAAGAAGGCATATTCGTATAAAGCTGGTAAAGCTAAGGCTAACCTCAGTTTCCTCACTCAAAAGCATATCAGTGACTAGCGAACCTAGGATTTGAATACCGTACACACTGATACGCGATCGAATGTCTTACCGACATCGCCAATGGCTCCAGACATACCGATTATAGTTATATTAGGATTCAAGGAAAGAAGATGATAGTCTTTCTTCATTTCTTTATATTCATATTTACTATCATAGTTCTTATTCCAATTCCTATTCATCGTTTATGGTTAATTTTTGTGCATAATAAAGTCGTGTGCTGATTGAACACAATGCAATGAAATGCAACCTTTTTATTTGTTTTCTATGTCATTATAAACAACAAAGACAGAATACTTAACTAGAAACTAAACAAATAATCAGGAAGAGGGTTATCACAAAAGAGCTATAGATCTGGGAGATTAAACGTCAGTAGCAATTACTTAGAATAACAAAAGCAATTTAATGCATTTATTAATTGTCTTCTGTGCTACAGAATACTGCAAATCCTATAATACGATTTATTTATCTCAATAAATTGATAGAGCAATATTCTTATTACCAATACGTTTTAAATATTCTAACTGTAAGTTAGAATATTTAAAATATTTTAAAATTATCCAGCCTGTTTTAAAGTTATCCAGAGCACTCCATCGATCAATAAATGGTTCAACCTGTGGATTACATTATTGTCACATTACTTGTGCTTAAATTAATACACATACTAGTACACCTTGTGTGTCGTGTTTCCATAGTGCTTCGTTACCTAAAGCAAACCTATAATACTGAAAAAAGTAACAACTACTTCCAAAGATGTCAGCAGCTAAAACCCTGTTGTGTACAAGAGTAGGCTACATTCGAAATGATATAGCTTTTTCACTTTGTGTCGTAAACTATATTCACCAGATGTCATTTTAATGGTTAGTCTGAATGATACGGCGTTCAAATTTGGTATCAAGAAGAATCAGCAAGACCTATTTTTTAATTTCGTCTGTGTATATTGGAATTGATATAATGTAGTTTATTTCATGGCCTCTCTCTTAGTGCACTGCCTTCTGGCAGGTTCGTGGCATATAAAGCCTCCACTCTTCTATTTTTTAAAGCCTCTAAATCTTTTTGACGCCACCTCTCTAATTTTAATGCCTGCCCTCTCTCTCGTTATTTGATGATATATAAGAAAATATTAAGGTCTTGCAAAGAAAATACAAGCATCGGCCACTAATTTCGATTAATAAGCCTACACTAGACTAGTTTTCTTCCTGGATTTGCATTTGAAATTTTTTTGAACTATTTAGTCTTTGATTCTACTTAGTTTCTATTTATGTATAATTTTATTGTCTTATTATTATTTATTATATATTATTTATTAATTATTTTGAACTATTTAGTTTGTGAATCGTCGGCTTGGAGTTTGTTCAAAAGTGCTCGTTGTTGTCATTGATATCAGTAGCACACTTCTTGCTGTTGCTGCTTCCGTAATTCACATATATCTGAAAATGCCAAAAGACATCTTACAAGGACCTGGTAGACTCAAATATAGCTTTGGGGAAAATCCACAGTGGATGAAGCAACTAGACGTCTAAAAGAGCTTGAAAGCTAAGGTTAACGTTAGTTTCCTCACTCGAAAACGAAGTCAGTGACAGGCGAGCCAAGGATTTGAAACTCGCACATACTAATCCGCGATCGAGTATCTTACCGACTTCGCCACTGACTCCAGCCAGTCACACTGCCAGCTCTAATCTAGTCCACACAGACACATAACTCTCATTTGCACCAGACGTCCCTGACATTTCCTCCGGACAAGTAACGGGTGACACTGTTGTATTTGTACACTGAGCAATAACTGACACTATGCCAAGCATCATAATCTTACTATAGTGGCTGGATGGCCACATTAATAACGCATTAATAATCCCAACTCGATCGCCTCTAGCAGGATCCACTGTAACACTGAAATAATTAAACTTTATAGCATATTAGCTTTTTGCTTTAATAATGACCGTACCGTCTCTCTCTCTCTCATCCTCTCTCTTAGTGTTCTGCCTATTGGCAGGTCAATGACAAATAACTCATCCACATATATCTATGTAATGTCTCTCTTTTCAAATCAACGTACTAGTTAGATATCATCTAGCACACCAAGCCTCGGTAATCCTTTGTTCCGTTTTATTTTTCTTTTCTACCTTCTTTCTTTCCAGTTTTTCTTCAAATACTACATATTAGTTAACCAATCCCTCTCAGGACTTGACCATTTCAGTTCTTCTTTCTCATCTACTGAAACTATTTCTTTATGATAGTGAGTAGAATTACCTTACTGTGTACAAAACTTTACTTTATTTGAATAAGATGACACCGGAAGCGCCATTAACAGTGGCATATTGTTGTCGGTATAGCGGATATATATATATATATATATATATATATATATATATATATACATATATGATATATCTATATATATATATAATTTTAGATATATATATATATATATATATAGAATTATATATACACTCTATATATTAACATAATAATAATAATAAAGGTTTAACTTCGTGTCCACATAAAGTTATGATGTCAGGGACGTCTCCCATCACATGTCACTACCTATCGATTCGCCCCAAAAGATCTGAAAAAACATGTGTTGAAGAGAAAGAGAAAGATCCTAAACGGTGCCTGTATGACATGCATCATATATGTACAGTATATATCTCTCTCTTAGTGCACTGCCTACTGGCAGGTCCATGGTATATAACGCCTCCACTAATTTCTATCTTCCATTCTCCTCTCCATGTCCATATACGAGTGAATCTTTAAATCATCTGTAGCATTACTTTTGATTTACCATTATTTTTGGGGGATTCTGCTTATGACGAGGTGGGCCCCAATGCATTTCTCAGCTTCGACTAACATTTACAGGGCAGGGGCGTCATTCCATGAGAAAACTATCCTATTTACCCAAATATGTTATACATATATATATAATAAAGGTTTAGCGTACCCTTCCTCTTACATGGGTGATGTCATAGACGTCATATATATATATATATATATATATATATATATATATATATATATATATATATATATATATATATATATGATACGACTACAACTGTATATATATATATATATATATATATATATGATGACAACTGTATATATATATATATATATATATATATATAGATATATATACTGTATTTATATGATGACAGCTGTATATATATATATATCAATATATATATACAGTTGTCATCATATATATATATATATATACATATGTATATATATATGCATATATATATACATATATATATATATATGATGACAACTGTATATATATACATATATATATATATATATGTGATGACAACTGTATATATATATATACATATATATATATATACATATATATATATATACATATATACATATATATATATATATATATATATATATATATATATATATGTGATGACAACTGTATATATATATATACATATATATACATATATATGTATATATATATATATACATATATATGTATATATATATATATATATACATATATATGTATATATATATATATACATATATATGTATGTATATATATATATATATATATATATATATATATATATACATATATTATCACCTAATATATACTGGACATGTATTATCAGCCGTAACTGTCATTTAATACGTGGACGATTAATGTGTTGAAAGACCATTTCATAGCCTAATAAAATCTACATAAATCAATATGCAGTAAATATCAAAATCACCACTCGACCGGTGCGTAGGTTGATTGATGTTCATATGGTTATATAAATGATTTTCAGAATGTGTTGCATGTTTTTCCTGCTAAGTTTCTGTTTTTGTAGATTAATTTTATTTCCTCCTTATTCCCCATGATAATCATTGACATTGATACCGCACTGATTGAAGCAAGTAAGGATTTATGTTTAACCTTCCAACACCATGGGGATATTTCAAAGATATCAGGCCCCGGTCTCCCAAGGTGGTCAATCATTCGAGTACTAACCAGGCCCAACGTTACTTAATTTCGTTTATAGATTCTTAGCTAAACAAATTGCACTAAATCATATCACCAGGTAAAACATGCGTTTATTACCTAATCAATCAGACAATAAAAATTAACATTTGGTTCCTTTCCATATGGCAATGTCAGGAGCGTCTCTTTCAGACTCTGAACAAACAGGCGCCAAAGCACCACACGATGACAACTTGTACACAGAGACAAAAGAGAAAGCGAGATCAAAACAGTACAAGTCCAAGATTCCAAGGCAAGCGGGTCAAAATTTAGACCTATGGTGGAAACTAATTGTTTTTTTCGCTTGCCAAGGAATGTACCAATACAATTGCAAGATCTTGTGAAAGAGAGTTCCAAAATGTTGAAGCCGAAAATATGAAGAAGCGTCTGACAAATGGCAGACCTAATGCCTGGTCCAGTGAGATGGTTTTATGGTTTCTACTGGAGGGTCGAAGACTACAAGAAGACTGATAGATTGATAAAAAGTCAGATGGATAGGGTGGTTTAGAGTAATTTAGTCGTCCGTTGAAAGCCAAAGGAAACTATTTTGAATTTTACACGTTGAGTGATGGGAAGCAAGTGTAGTTTATAAAGAAAAGAAATTAAAATAATTGAACTAAAAAAATAGCAAAACAAGTCACATCATACAGAGACAACATACAGACAGATCAGTATAAATACAGAAATTATTTATATCACATCAATCATTTAAATCAAATTTCATCAATTAAATTCCATCAATAATACAAATCTCATCAATCACTGAATCTCATCAGTCATTGAATCACATCAATTATTTGAATCACATCAATCATTTGAATCACACCAATCATTTAAATCACATCAATCATTTAAATCACATCGATCGCTTAAATCACAATCAAGTAAGTCATATTAGCGCATCAGATAGGTCACAAAATGCTCTGTCCAGTTGCTCTCTATTTTTGCTAAAATTCCAGAAAAATAATACATTTAATGTGCTTTTAAAGTTGTAGAGAGAGTTGATACAGATAGACAGTTGACAAATGTAATAAGAAATAGGAAGAAGAGTTTGATAGGACATATTCTAAGGGGAGAAAATCTATCAAAAGAGTTTATGGGAGGTATAATGGAAGGAAATAGAGGCAGAGGCAGGCCGAGATTAGGAATGTTAAATATTTTAAGACCCACTCATATGTGGACATGAAGAGGAAAGAAAAATATAGAGAAGAATGGAGGCGTTATAAACCATGGACCTGCCAGTAGGCAGTGAACTAAGAGAGAGAGAGAGAGAGTGTGTGTGTGTCATACATACAGTAATGTATGTTCCAGACGAGGTTAGTCCAAAGTAAAAATATCAGCATGAGGCTTAGAATTACTGTAGATGTATATTAATAATAATAGTAATAATAATTGTATTAAGAATACAGTTTTACGTCCGTTTCCTAATCCATGGGTATTGTCAGGGATGTCCCCACAGCACACATCACTACAGGTCAATTCACCCAGACCAATCTGCAAAAGAAATGTGCTGAGGAGAAGTAAGGATCTAAATGAAAGTCGATCCGGTAATCAAAAAAATGGTCAGGATAGAAAAAGTATCTGGCTTCAAAATTTCGAATTCCACCGACCAAATTTCAAACCGAAAGTATGCTTCAAAATCCTCATATTTAAAGTTAAAATTTTAGTTCAAAGTCCTTTATGTCCGATTAAATTTTACTTAGAAGTAAATATTTAAAATGATATTTAGAGCACTATTTATATTTTACTCTATTTTACTCTATAATTCTGTATACAGAATTATATTATACATGTAGGCCTACATTTTTACTTTATATAATTTTAAAAAATAATATGTTGAAAGCTTATAGAGTTTCAATTCACTGCATGAATAAAACATTTCTTTGATCAGAAACTGTATACTTTGTATTAAAATATCTGTCATGCGCACTTTTCCTGCAATGCACATATTTTAAAATAGGGAACGTTTTCAATATTGTAATTTTAGACCTTTTAATTTTAGATAAGATAATACACATGTGTTATTATAAACTTAAAGCATTGAACGAAAGTTTCTATCGATCGAGTAAATATGAAGAATATGAAAAAAATCTAAAGATTTCAAATCACAACCTGATCGCTTAAAAGTCCTAAATTATTACTATAATTAATTAATTATTTAAATAATGTTTAAATAATAACTTTTTAAACACTTAAATAATGTTTAAGTAATTAATCATTTAAACTAAATGCAAGTCTTAATCTAATTAATATAATTAATTATAATATTTATATATTCCATTAGAGAAGATATTTTTGGTAATCATCTTTTACATATGAGTATTTCTCTATTGTTCAAAAGTAGCATAACTTGTTAACCATTTTTGCTTTTTAACAAGTAGAATTTCAATAGTAGCCTATAATATTTGCTTTCATTTTACTTTTAGCTGCCAGAAATGTATTTAATTCACGTACTCGCTCACTCATCTCTATTAAACTGCTAATTTGATTTTGTTTGTTTTAAAGCTACGCCTATATATGTTATTATATTTGCCGTGAGTAGAGCTAATAAATGCATTAAGACAGCGCTAAAACTACGCAAACAAGAGTACGGTCATTTCGAAATATATAAAATCCAAACTAAAGTCTTGTTTCCTGCAAGCTCATTAAAGTGAAGTGGATCAACAAAATTGAAATAAAATGCGTCATCTTAACTTCTCAACGTCTTAGGATGCTTTAAAATTACGGAGAGCTTTACAGATAGGGCCTATACTATTCTAACTCTAATAATAGCTCAATGTCATGCTCATCCTAGTCTTTTAATGACAAATTAGAAGTGACATGTGATTGAGGGGCGTCCCTGATATCATCATTGTATGAAGTAGTGTAAGTGAAGGCATTATTATTTAGTTACTTATTAGTAGAAATAATTACTTCATTTATTAACAGAAGGATAGTAATTTATTTATAATTTATAATATTTGTTTTCGCAACTCTTTAATTCATTGAGCAAGCCATCTGACATCTCTCTCTCTTAGCGCACTGCCTACTGGCAGGTCCATGGTACATAACGCCTCCACTCTTCTCTGTCTTCCGCCTTCCTCTTCATTTCCACATATGAGTGGGTCTTTAAATCATCTAACATACCCAATCTCGGCATGCCCCTGCCTCTTTTACCTTCCATTCTACTTTCTATGACCTCTTTTAATAGACCTCCCACCCTTAGAATGTGTCCTATCCATCTCGTCTTCCTATTTCTTAATACATTTATCAACTGTCTATCTGTGCCAACTCTCTCTAGAACTTCCTCATTTGTAGCCTTTTGAGTCCACCTAATCCTCTCCATTCTTCTCCAAATCCACATTTCCAATGCCTCCAGTTTCCTAATATCTTCCTTCCTTAAGGTCCATGTTTCACATACATACAATAGTGTGGTTCAAACTAAAGTTTTCACTATCTTTATCTTTGTGTCTTTCTTACTTTTTGTTAATAGTTCTTTTCTACTACCAAAGGCCGCTTTTGCTTGTGCAATCCTACTACATATTTCCGTCTCACATTTCCCATCATCGGTTATAGTATGACCCAAATATTTGAAACTCTTTACCTGTTCCAATTTCGTCCCATTTATTGTGATATTAACTTCACCTTTACTATTGGACACTCTCATAACCTTGGTCTTTTTTATATTAATCTTCATGCCATATCTCAAAGCCGTATCATTCAGCCTATCCATTATCTTCTGCAATCCAATCTCGCTGCTCGCTACCATTCCTAGGTCATCTGCAAATCGTACATCTTGTAACAAATTCCGTCCTACTTTCATTCCTTCGTCCAAGTCTTCCATGGCTTCATCCATCATTGCCTCAGCGTAAATGTTAAACAGCAGCGGCGAAATGCTACAACCTTGTCGTACTTCACGTCTTATTTCACCTTCTTCTAAGTATTCTTGTTGGATTTTGATTACTGCATTTTGATTCATGCACAAGTTCAAAATTAGTCTTCTATCTCTCCAGTCAATTCCTATTCTTTTTAAGATATTCATCATCGTTATCCAATCAATCCTGTCAAAGGCCTTCTCGAAGTCTACAAAGCATACAAAAACGTCATTTCCATATTATATATAACACGCATTACAGTGAAATGATCAACTATGTTGATATCTATCACTTTTAATACCACATGTTACATCCGTTAAGCAATTTAGTCCATTTTTGTGTAGCCAGTCCAGTGAATGTCCGAGATTTTACTCTCAGATCAGCGCGGCTGGGATTCGAACCCACGAGAGTTAGATTCACCTCAGGGTTTGTCATTTAAAACTTCATGACGTTATCTACACCCTTAACCATTGCGCTATTGATGCATTCAATATTATCATTGGCAAGAAACAAACTTTTAGAAGAACAAAAAGAGATCGTTGGCAGTAACTCAAGACAAAAGTTGGTGAGGGCTGAAGAAAATGACGTAGAATATGTAGAGAGGTAGATGGGATGAGGGAATTCTAGAAATCAAATAGATTGATAGACAGAAAGACAGACAGACAGAGAGATATAGACAGAAAGCGAGATAGACAGACAAACAGAGAGATAGAGGGAGAGAGAGAGAGACATTGAATTAGACATATTCTAAGCTTCTTTCGCAAAGAACCCGCATTACCCCTATTGCTTCTCTTGTGCCGCATCCTTTCCTAATACCAAATTGTGTCTTGCTCAGTATCATCTCTGCTTTCGACTGAATGCGACTATTTACTATCTTTAATAAGATCTTTGATGCATGAGGTATTAAGCTGATTGTTCTGTACTCGGAACACTCCACAGAATTGGCTTTTTTGGGAATTGGAATCATCACTGACTTGGTAAAGTCGTCTGGCCAAATATCTATATTGTACACTTCTCTACATACCTCCATTAACTTTTTGAGTGTTTCTCCTTCCAACATTTTCAAGAATTCTGCTGGGATTTCATCTATTCCGGCTGCCTTCCCCTTCTTCATACTGTTAATTGCAGAATAAATTTCCTCCTTCATTAAATCGGGGCCCCTTTTATCGTCTTCAGTGATATTTTCTTCTTCTATTTTAAAATCCTCTTGAATTGGTTTCCCAGCCTTGTCATGCAATTCCTCTACTGTACATATTCTCTCCATCTTTCACTTACTTCTTCCAGCTCTGTCTTCAATTCCCCATCCATACCCATTATACTAATGTTCTTTGCATCTCCTTTCTTTTTCTTATCGGTTCTTGTTAATATCCTGACTTCCTGGTATAATAGATCCGACCTCCCTCTTTGTCATATTCTGCTAAATGAACACACTTTTCACTCCACCAATGATCTTTTGCTTTGTCTGTAATTTTTCTAAGTTCACTGTTTAAGCTTCTATATTTCCTTCGGCCATGACTGGTGTCAATACTTTTCCATTTCCTCCTTTCATCCATTTTGTCTAGCATCTCGCTTGTGATCCAAGGTTTTTTTAGCTGTTTTTGCTTTTAGAAAGCCATAAACTTCTTCTGCACCTATTTTAATAGCTTCCTTTAGCTGACACCATCTTTCATTTACCCCTGTTCTTTCGCAGTCCTTCATTTCCTTAACTTTTCTTTCCACTGCTTCCTGAAACTGACTTCCTTTCTCGTTCAATACATTCAAATTCCATCCCTTACTGTTTTTCTTCTTAAGTATTTTCTTCAGCTGAAGCCCTACATTTGCCATTACTATATTGTGGTCTGAAGTAATATCGGTTCCTAAATAAGCCCTTGAATTCTTCACACTATTCCTGGATCGTTGCTTTATCAGAATATAGTCTATCTGGTATCTTCCCTCGTTTCCGGTGCTTCCTGATTTCTTCCATGTGTAACGCCTTCTCTTCTCCTGTTTGAAACAAGTGTTGGACACCCCTAATCTCATTCTATTGCAAAAGTCAACCAAATTCTGTCCTCTCTCATTTCTTTTTCCTAGACCATATTTCCCAACTTCATTTCCATCTCTCCCTTCACCCACCACCGCGTTCCAATCCCCCATAACTATCACTTGATCTGTGGCTTTTTCTCCTTTAGTCATTCCTTCTATTTTTTCGTACATGGCTTCAATTTCCTCAGCTTTGAGGCTGATGTAGGCATGTAGATTTGGATAAACACCAAATCTACTGGATCTGATTTGATCCGCACTAACATCAGTCTGTCACTGCACTGAAGAACTTTTGTTACTCGTTCACTTAAATTTCTATCCAATATTATAGCCACACCCTTCTCTCTTTTATCTCCTCCGGAGTATATAACGCTGAGATCATCATCACTTATAAAATCTCCAGTTCCCAACCACCTTACTTCACTCATCCCTAGGACATTTATTTTCCTTTTCTCCATTTCCCTCTTTACATTTTCTAACTTTCCCCTTTCACCCATTGTTCTCACATTCCATGTGCCTACACTAATCCTTTTGGGGCGCATGGAATGTCCTCCTGGTATATCTGTGGGGCAAACAAGGTGCCGACTGGCCGTGGTATTCTTACCACCCCCTCCCCATTTAAGGGGTGCACGGGACTGGGGGCGTTTATTTTTGTCGTGATATACCATTATTTTCTTGGGGGATATGTTTTTTGACGAGGTTGGCCCCCTATGCCTTCCTCAGCTTTGACTGATATTTACCGGGCAGGGGGCACCAATCCCTGAGAAAACTATCCTGTTTACCCGACCATCTGACATATTCTTTGAATTATGAATATTTTTCAAATAGTGATTTTGTTTTAACTGTTAAATTCTCCTCTCTGCATAATAATGTTTAATAACCATTGTCTTTTGATATCACAAACTGCAGCTAGCTTGCATGAAATGTAAGCTAGTTTCTAAATACGCTCCTACCGCTATAGACAAAAAACTAAACATGCCATTATAGCCAAAAATCGAGATAAAGCAGTCTTGTACCAAGCCGTTCCATTTAGCAGTCAACAGCCTTTCTGCTTTGCTTCCCGGTTTGGTTAAACGGGATAGTTTTCTCTGTGAATGACGCACCTGCCCAGTAGATTTTAGTCGAATCTGAGGAAGGCAAGGGGCCAACCTTGACATAAGCAGGATCCCCCAAGAATAATGTAATATCAAAAGGAACGCTAGACGATTTAAAGATCCACTCGCATGTATGCATGAAGAGGAAAACGGAAGACATAGAAGAGTGGAGGCGTTATATACCATGGCCCTGCCAGTAGGCAGTGCACTAAGAGAGAGAGAGAGAGAGAGATAGAGAGAGAGCCTTCCTGCACTGCGAGGCTTTTCATTACAATTATGTCAGCCCCCGGCCATCCAGTGTGGTCGCCTAATACCAGCCGAGCCCGATGACGCTTAACTTGGTCGTGACAAGCACTCTCTCTCTCTCTCTCTCTCTCTCTCTGTCCTAGCTCTAAACCTCGCCTAGTGTAAACACAAAACTATTCAATATCAAGCTTTTGTGCTAAACGACTTTCACATTCGGCATGAGATTCTTCCGTCTAAGAACTTCAATCATTGGTCGCATCTTATTTGCATATCAAAGTCACAGTTAAGTTGAGAATTTATGTGAAATTAAAGATTTCACAAGACATCAGAGTTCTCTGCCTCACTAGATTGGAAATAAACTTACTTTTAAGTTGAAGGCTAAAAGATTTTAAAGATTCTGCACTTGTGCTTAGTGGGCAGTGAATGAATTGCATTAATTTAAGGTATATATTCCAGATATTTATAGAATTTCATTAGCGATATGTTTTGCAAAACTATATTAATGATATAATATTATGCAAAAATACCTTAGAAATATTAAAATTAAATTATTTAAAAAAATTAGCCAGAGTAGCATTAATAGTAATAAGAGCATTAAGAAATTAAATATAAAAATTATATTATATAAATTTCCAGTATTGTTATATGGTATTGCTGCAATGTGTCTCACTAAAAAGGAATTATTGAGAGATTTCTTCTCAGCTTATAATATTATTTTTCGAAAATAATTAATACTTTTATGATAAGGAACTCTATTCTATATTGTCAATGGTTTTGCTGCTTTTGCAATTTGATTTATCGTAAGACTATTATATACTTAACTATTTTACATAGCTTAATAACTTCGGATGACTTATATTGCAATGCAGAATTAAATAATCTCGACTAGAAGGATTATGTATTTAATAGAAATTCGCATAATATTCCCGATCGAGACGCAATAGCAAAAATCAGGTATAAAGTTTGAAGTTACTTTGAAGGGTAACTGCCTTAATTTGCAAGTTATTTTGACAACTAGTGTACGTAAAGGTCTAGGCCTATACCCGAAATATTTTCGTTGAATCCGTATTTTATTTTGTTTTATCCCTTGGCATTTCCATTGTGTACTTTATAATTTAATAGTATGCATGGTGTTTGTTACTTTTGTGTTGTTAGTGCTGACACGAACCACCATGTAGGTTGGTGAATAAAGATTATTTTATAACAATAATCATCATCATCATCATCAGTTCTCTGAGTTCTGTACAGAGCATAGGGCGGCAACATTCCTCCATTCGTTCCTATCATCAGAAATTTTCACAGCGTCTTCCCATGAAATGTTTAATGCTCTCAAATCCTTGTTGATCGAATTTAGCCAAGTACTTCTAGATCTTCCTCGTTTCCTTTTTCCTTGAATTGGCTTCCAGTTAATATTCATATACTATCAAAATTCATACTTAAAGTAATGCAATTTCACGTTTGTTTTATTGTGTTGAGCAGTCAACTGAACGCCACAAGTCATAGCAAGCTCCTAAGTAAAAACTGAAAAAAGCAAAGGAAAACTACCTTGGCAGCTATATCATTCCAAAAGTATTGGCTACATGGAGGTTAAGAAATTTGGATATCAGGAAAGTGGAAGAGTTTTAAATTGTGATTAAGTCGACAGATGAAGAAGCTGAAATGGTTTGACAAAATTGAGAATGAATAAGTGCAAAACAGGGCTACCATAAATAGACAAGTGGTAATCATCAAACGGAATAGAACGAAGAACTGGATGGATCATGTATTGATAGGAAATGATTGCCTAAAAGTGGTATTTGAAAGGAGAAAGGAGAAGAACAAATTTCGGTCTCTCATGCTCCATAATTTCAGAATTCTAGTCGCTACACCGATTGTGGCATTATACCAGCAGGCTATTTGACCTTTACTGTAGCATAGAGTTGCGCTCTATAAATATACTCATCATTTTTTAATTTTAAAATTTCATTATATTATTATTTTTTTATTAAGCGAAGACCAATACTTGGGATACTGAATGATTTGATAACTAATTCATATTTTGATATGAAGAGAAATGAAGAGACTAGAAACAAATGAAGAATTTGTTTGCTATGAATCTGCCAATAGACAGTGCACTAAGAGAGAGAGAGAGAGAGAGAGAGAGATAGAGAGAGATGCACTTGTTGATATATGGAGTGCTCTTTATAGACAGCAGGCTATTAGTAGGAATATGTATCTTAGACCTGCCACTTTGCACAACCTAGACAGAAATAACGATAGTTTCTTACAATTGCAGGTTTCAATTTTGTCAGAATTTCAACTGCGAGTGTTTAAATAGATTTTATTTGAATAGATTTTTATATGAATAGCTTCATAAACAAATCTTACGAACTGTTGAATAATAATATAGAAAATACTAAAAATAATAACAATAATAATTTTTTTTAAATTTTACTCTCCACTCCGAAATGCCGTGTACCACGGAAACAAAATAATGGTATATCAAAAGAAATGCAAGATAAATTAAAAATCCACTCTTATGTGAACATGAAGAGGTAAACGGAAGATAGAGATGAGTGGAGGCGTTATATGTCATGGAACTGCCAGTTGGCAGTGCACTAAGACAGACTAAGAGAGAAAATCCGCTGGTCTATTTGATAGGTAAGAGAAATAATAATAATAATAATGAGAAAAGTAACCATGGGCCCTATGAATCCCGATGGAGTTGTCATTAATGGCATAGGCAGACTTATTGAAGAGAAAACTGGTGAAAAGCGAGCGACCTCTTTTCTTTGGTAAAGGCTTTCCATAACTTTGCAAAGATTTAATGCAGTCTGCTTCAGCAATACGTTTAAGCCTATAGATAATCTCGAGCAGCCGGGCGGCGATTCAGCACGTATTGCTTGAATCGTTTTTATCAAACCCCAGGTTCTTTACACCGGGGTAAAAAGAATAATAAAAAATAATAATACTAACATATTCTAACATTGTAGGCAAATCTTGAACAGATTTTTACAGAATATTTTGTAATAGCGATTTTTTAAATCTCAATTCACAAAAAGGATTATTTAAGTTTCGACTCGTGTCTTCTACTGGAGTACTTTAAATGAGCATGAATATTCAGCTCTTACTAGGACATTACGAAATTGAACTTAATTTATTTTATATTCAGAAATATTGAAGAGAACAAGAATATGGGCACACAGGCCAGGAAGCACAGATTCTTGTTTAAGGTCCGTTTCATCCTTCCTCTCCGAGGTTATTAGTAATCGTTTCCTTTTGATTTCGCAATAATTGCAGCCGGGGCGCATTTATGAATAGCCTCCCAGCATCCTGGGATTTTTTTCATTCAAAGCTGTCAACACTGGGGCTTCCAAGGTGGTCACCCATTCATGTATACTATCTGAGGCCGACTTAGCTTAACTTCCAATATTGACGCGCTACTAAACCACTTCAGCTAAGTCCGCCACTAAATTCCATTGACCACCACTTCGAACTTTCTTTATAACTTTCTACCCATTTTCTAAAAGCAAATTTTAAATGTAGACAATAAATTATTCAATTGCGCATACGTCGTCATGATTGGAGAACGAAAGTATGACGATCCGTCTTGTTCCCGGTTCATTGGTTGAAAATCAACAAACAAATCTTGGCATATATCTTAAGCCATGCTTTATTCAATACGCCTAATTGTTTACTTTAGAGAGACTCTAGAGTCTTTAGAGAGTCTTTAGAGAGTCTTTAGAGAGTCTTTAGAGAGACTTTAGAGAGTCTTTAGAGAGGCTTTAGGGAGTCTTTAGAGAGGCTTTGGAGAGACTTTAGAGAGTCTTTAGAGAGTCTTTAGAGAGACTTTAGAGAGATTCAATATTGACCCTTTGCTTAGCTGCAATCACCAGAACTTGATAAGTGCAATTATTACTGAGATAAGTGTAATATTTTCGTGTTCCGCAAAACGGGAGTTCAGAACCTGGTAAAAGCTTGCCACTATGTGATAACTTCAGGATAATTTTTACAAAATAGACATTTTCATCTTGCCTGACTGTTTTCTTATCACCGGACCGGGACCGTTTAGGATCCTTTTCTTTCTTTCTTTTAAATATCAATCGCTCTCAAGAGAGATCTAGCATCCCAGAGTTAATCCCTTCGAAACAGTCAATGCCTTATCCATAGCTCAGGTGGCCCATAGCTTGGGAAAATATGTCTTCTCAAGTGGTTTCCCGTTGCCGTTATCAGTTTTTGCAGAGTCGCCCCTTACGGGCAGCTAATTAATCTATTATGTAGTGTCTCGGGGACCACTTGGGAAATTCAAGTTATTATCGAGTATGAAGCAACCCTCTTAGCATGCAATATATAAAAAACGTCAATATTGCGAGAGCATTGAAGTAGTAATAAGCCAATAATAAATCAAACACTGTTTGCCAGTTATCATTTGGTGCCTTAGATTACTTCTCTGACCACTGTATGAAAAATTGCTAGAAAATGTTTAACATCTACGAAAATAAGATTACTCCGACTGACCATTAGATCTATTTTTAAATTGCTAAAGTATAGTCTAACTGAAATGAAATATAGTTTGACTCGATTGCGTTGTTCTGTTGTTTGGCAGTTCAGTTGAAATATGGACCGAAATAAATCGATTCAAAATATAAAGTTAGATGTAAAATATAGAGTATTAATTAGGTCTATGAGAAGATCTCTCTTAGCAATGATCATAAAGTTTACTAATATGGTGGACCATTGGTGGTATGCACTAATTATTATGGTTTCGGTATGGTTATTTATTCAGGATCACTTTATTTTGAGTATTAAGTTCAGTAATTCTATTTCAAAGCACTTAAAATATGAACTTTTGAATACCTTCCAGCGGTATCTAAAACAAGTATTTTAAAACCGGGTATCAATTTAAATTCAAAAAACTATGCTAAATATGTGAATATTTTCTTAAATATGTTGAGCCTGTGGCTTGTTGGCATATTGTACGACAGCTGATCAGTAGATGCAGGGTTCAAATCCAGTGATTTTTTCGACATGCTGCATAAAGCAGGAAATTGACGACAAACTTTGCTTCGGCCATAAATAGATCCATTCTGAATTTTTGAAATGTCTTCTCGCGTTGATCTTGTTGTTTTCTTTAAAGCAAATCCAATGTCAACAAAACTCTGATAATAGCTCAAAATGGAACATAAAAAAGCAGTACTGGGTCAGAAAAAATTGCATGCTTGTTTAAGAGGAACTTCAAATATTAAGAAACTAGAAAAAGTAGAATCAAGATATGCATTTAAATGTACCGTAGAAATAATCCATTTTGACTTAATTATGTCCCTTCCAGTCCACGATTTATCTTCGCGATTATTAGTAATTGTTGCCATAATTTTGACAGCGAAGCAGCCATTCCTATCGAGTGTAGCACGGGTTTCAGAATAACCTTCTATTAGCCTTATTTTGTTTTATTAAAACTGTCAGCTCGCGCGGTTTTCAAAATGGTCGCCTAAATATTACATGTATTAACCGGCCAAACGTTGCATAACTCAGTTTATGCCGTTCAAATTCTGCCAATGAGCGAAACCCCGCCCTGAAGTTATGGATAGTGCATACAGTATTAAGCAAACAATCCGGAAGCAATAACTCGAAATTATAATCACAGATGAATGATTGTAAGCAAATTATTCCACTATGGCTTCATTCGCAATACGAAAATAGTAAATTTAAAAGAAAATGAAGCCGCGTTAGTAAACTTGTTCATTTAGTGCATATCACTACAGTATTAATATTAAACAAATTATTGAATACAATCCGACCACTAGTTTAATATTTTAAAATAATATTGTGATGTTTCAGCTCATTTCATATGGTGACTCCGGCAGGAAATTCATGGAACCATGGTTGTACGACCTGAATGTGCAAAGATCCTTAACTTCTTCACCACTAAAAAAGTAAGCCCATTTATTACAGTGGCATTTTAACTTTTATTCTCATGCAGTAAATATTATGCAGATATAAACTTGATTGTTAATTAAAAATTAGCGTCAAAAATTTTAATTTAAATAACAAATTATTCATTGATTACTTAGTTTAGCTCAGAAATTGGTTGATAGTTCAGTTACGGAATTAAGTCATTAGCTGAATCTTCTTCTTCTTCTTCTAGTGCACTGCCTAACGGCAGATCCATAGCATGTAACTCTTCCAACCCATTCTATCATCAACCTTTCGTTTCATCTCAATATGAATTTGTTATCAGATCATCCAGCATCCCATGTCTCGTTCTTCTAACTCATTTCTATTTACCCTTACATTCTTCCCTCTACTACATCTTTTAGTTCTGTCTGCCATTTAAATCATAAAGAGAAAAATTTATGGTAAGATTGGTCCCTTTTGCCTTGCTCACACCGGCTTTAGTCGCCTCTTACATACACGCCGCAGTTCGCTTAGGGTTGCCCTATTCTGCATTGATTCAAACCACACCCGGGCACAACACGGGGATCAATCAACAAGCTGAATCAAAAATAATTATAAGAACACGCTCCCGGGTGGTCTAACATATCCTTGTCTAACGATCCTTGGTAGCCCACCACCTGGTGGTCTAATGATCTAACATCTACTGGTGCTAGAGTTACAATCTGAAACACATGGTGATCTAGTGATCTAATCAAACTCTCCAGTATTTCTTCACATACCCTTTATGACATATTCTACTCTTTATTGGGTTCATCCTTCCTTACTACACTATAATCTATGTAATACTTTATTAATATTCTTGACAAATGCTACATCAATTACAGAACATAGCAAACATGAGAAACAACTGCATATAACAGCAACGAATATTCATAGATAAAGCTGTATATCATGACATATACTGTACATGTACACTGTGTTTTTTATGACTGATACCCCTCATTATTTTTACAATAAACTCGTAATAAATTGACCGACGTTTTTGAAACTTAGAGGACTTGACCAGCAGCCAATTCTACCAGACATAGAGAAATTTCGTTTGAATATCTTTAATAACTTGAAAGTTATAGTCTTTGCGTATAGGAGTGGAGTCAGATAATAAATTTCCAATACATGATTACGGGCATGCTACATGCAGCGTAAAATTATCTCTATAAAATAATAGCAAACACGCAACATAAAATTTATGCTAATACTATTTTGAAGAGCAATTATTTCTTTTCAAAACGACGTAAAGTACGTGCTGATATGTTCCTAATTGACAACGTTATGGAATTTTTAATGTATTCATAAGGCCATTAGGCCTGCGTGTGCTAGGCGAGAGCTCAGCTGCCGTGAGACGATGAGAGCGCAGCTACTACAATGCATGCATTAAAAGTTCAGTAACTTTGGCAATTAAAAACATATCAGCACGTATTTTACATCGATTGGAAAAGAAATGATTGCTCTTAAAAATGGCATTAGCAGAAATTGTATATTACGCGTTTGCTATTATTAAATGTAGTTAATTTTACGCAGCATGTAACATGCCCGTAATAGGAAATTTTTTATCTGACCCCACTCCTATAAGCAAAACCATAACTTTCAAGTTATTAAAGATATTAAAACGAAATTTCTCTAGGTTTGGTAGAATTGGCTCCTGGTCAAGTCCTGTAAGTTTCAAAAACGTCGGTGAATTCCTTACGAGTTTATTGTAAAAATAATATGGGGTATCAGTTATAAAAAACACGGTGTAGAATAGATAGATTGAATGAAGAAAAATTGATATTTACTAATATTTTCCTATGAAAGAGTTTGGAAACTCAGTGTATATGCAGTACTAAATAATATTTTAAAATTCAATTGTAATTTTAATAAGTCAACAAAACAGATCGATATATGCACACTCTAGTACAGCAAGGCAAAACAGTAATTTACTAAATGTTGCAAGGATAATAGAGATAATCTTTATGACTTTCTTAACCAGTGCTCCCTGTATGTTTCCGGTTTGTTAGAAGAATAGACCAACCGTTGACTGCACTTGTCGTACAGTGCGACTAAAACACTATGTTCAAAACCAACGTCAGAAAGGGCATTCAGTTGATGATCGCCTAGGCTCCGGAAATTGCCACAAAATGTAAATGAATGAAAAAAATCTCAAATAAAGAGGCTGTTGAGTCACACAATGAAGGTATGAGAGAGAGTAGTGGAGAGTAGGTTGAGAGGTTCAACAAGCATGGAGTTTATGCCAGGAACCATTTTGGGTTTATGTCGGGAAGGTCGACAACAGAGCCAATCTTTATGTTGAAGCAATGAATAGAAAAGAAAACAAGGAAGAGGAAGAAGATGCAGATGGTATTCAAGTTCTGAAGAAGAGGAAAGTGAACAGGAGGTATGTTGAGTTAATCAAATATGTACAGCCGGGTGAGGACTAGTGTGAGAGTATGGAATGGACACTCGGAGAATTTGAGGTGAATTTTGGGGTACACCAAGGATCAGCCTTAAGTCCTTACTTATTTTCATTATATATGTATTTCTTAATGGAGTTATTAAGAAGGCTCAGCGGTGCATGCTATTTACAAACGGGAGATGATAGTACGAGATACTGAGGAGAAAGTAAGAGAGATGTTGGAAAACGTGAGAGGCATTGGAAAGTATAAGACTGATGGTGAATATTGGATAAGGGAGCATTTGGAGAGGAGATGGAAGGATAATAATAGATGGAGATAGAGTAATAAATCAGGGTATAGAACTCTCTCTTTTAGTGCAATGCCTACTGGTAGGTCCATGGTATGTAACGCCTTCATTCCTCTCTGTCTTTCGCTTTCCTTTTCTTTTCCATATATGCGTGGGTCTTTAAATAATCTAACATACCTAATCTGGGCCTGCCACTGCCTCTTTTTCCTTCCATTCTACCTTCTATGATCTTCATTATTAGACCTCCCCCCCCCTTAGGATGTGTTCTATCCAACTCTTCTGCATATTTATTAATATATTTATCAGCTGTCTATCTGTCCCAACTTTCTCCAGATCTTCCACATTGGTAACCTTTTTAGTCCAGCTAATGGAGAATGGATGGGATGTAACTAAGGAAGGTAAAAGATAGATAATTTCATTTAATATTATGAGTTTAGTAATGAATTAAATATATCAGGTAACAATTAGTATTCCTATATTTGAATATGATTAGAATACAATAAAATTAGAATAAATCATTTATTTGTCAAATTTAGATGGTTATTTTCATTCTAACAGACGATTGTCCTTACGGTTCTCTGCCTGGTTGGCTGGGTATCTATTCATCATGCATCAGTCAGGTCCTTCAATCCATTTTCAGTGGAGCACCTAAAAACAATCAGTAGTCCTGTCCGTAACAGATTTAATAATCTGTCTTCACCAGAAATCAACTTAGGTTCAAAATTTAAATTACTAAAAGAAGGTTTGTGGATACACTATGCTGTTAACAATTATCAGCTCTATGCCCAATCAGCATTCTACGACGACAGACCATCTCTACTCAGTAGACCCATTGTAAGAATTATTGCAGCAATTCATGCGAATTACGAAATTGTCAATGGTAAACATGTAATTCTCTACTGCGCACTGCATTATAACGGATCGATAGAATACCAGCTTGCCTACCAACATGCGTATGGAGTAGGCCCCACTTGGGGATTATTCGGACTACAGTTTATTGGGGGTGTGTTTAATTGTCCCACAAACAGAACAGACGGCACAGTGCCTCTCGCTGTTAGAGTTGTAGGAGAACCTGGGGATGAAAAAGTTACAACCTGTGTACCCGTTGAAGTGCCAGAGAAACCTGCAAAGAAAGGTTTTGTGGCTGTCTGTGTACAGTGTGCCTACGGGAACAAATTAAACCAGTATCGACTTGTAGAATGGATTGAAGCTCATCGTCTTTTGGGTGTAGAACATTTTGGACTGACTAACCTTACTGAAACATCCAGATTAAATCCATTCTTTAATTACTACATACAAGCCGGACTAGTGAGTGTTAGACAATCAACATATATTTCAAAGAATGGTTTTCACAACGTGGAGTTTGGTTTACAATAGGTGACATCTCTTACAGACTGTTACTTTCGCAACATGAATCGTTTCCAGTACATCTCTGTATTAGATTTTGACGAAGTCATGGTTCCGAGAAACTACTCAACTCTTCCTGAACTACTAAAATTTCTTAACCATAGTTCAGCTGTTAAAGGTATCACTCCAGCCTCGTACAGATTCTACAACCAATACTATTTTCTCGATCTTCCTCCAGACAATAATCTTTCTCAGCATCTAGCAATTTCTCGATATCGTCATAGACTGCCTCACAGCGCCTATGATTTTAATCCCAAGTCTATACTTGACACGCGCTATTGTGTAGGAGTTCACAACCACGAGTGTAGCTTCCTGACACCAGGTGCTCCTCGAATCAATTACGCAATAGTGGACGAGAAACTTGGGACAAGTCAACAGTACAAGAAATGTCCTTTCGATGCCAATACGTGTAAGACAATGCTGGCTAAAAGTATTACAGTAGATAGAAAAATCCTAAGATTTACCGAAATAATACGCAATCGTACTCTTGAAAGCGTGTACTCCATCTACGAAGAAAGAATTTAGGAAACATAAATTGATATATAGAGGCCTATATACTTATGTATTAGGCCTATTTACATGTGCGTATATATATACATGTATATATATATATATATATATATATATATATATATATATATATATAGACCGTGGTAAGCAACTCGGTAAGATACTCGACCGCGATCAGTATGTGCGGTGTTCAAATATAGTGCTCTCCCGTCACTGACATCGCTTTCGAGTGAGGAAACTGACGTTAACACTACCTCTTATCAGCTTTATATATAATTATGTTTCCTATATATATATATATATATATATATATATATATATATATATGTAGGAAACATAATTATATATATATATATATATATATATATATATATATATATATATATATATATATATAAACGTGAATATATACGTGTATTTTATTCTTATTCGTATAACTTTGTATTTATTTACTGGATTTTGGAATTTCTACTGAGCATCATTGACTGAATTGACATTAGTTGGCTGGAGTCAGTAGCGATGTCGGCAAGATATTCGACCGCGGATCAGTAAGTACGGGGTTCAAATCCTGGGCTCGCCCGTCACTGACATCGCTTTTCGAGTGAGGAAACTTACATTAGCATTAGCTGTAGCTATATATATATATATATATATATATATATATATATATATATATATATATATATATATATATATATATTTATATATATGTATATACATGTATATACATTCATATATATATATATATATGATATATATTATTAATATATATAATATAATATATATATATATATATATATAGAAATTTATTTATACACGTTTATGTATATATATATATATATATATATATATATATATATACATTTATATATATGAGCATGTATTTACTGTACATTATATATACATGTATACACTATATATATATATATATATATATATATATATATATATATATACAATGCATTTTTAACTTAACGGATTATTTATGGTTCTTCGTGAATTGCTACGATGTAGAGAATACAGTATTTATGTATGTCAGGTTACGGAAGTATCCGATCTAATTGTATTGTTTATTTTGAGTTATTGCTTTCTCTTAGATGAATAGTCCGTTAGGCATATAATTGTAAACTGAAGCGTGAAAATCTACGAATACAATTCTATGAATCAAAAGCTGTGCGGACGTCAGAATCTATATTTTGGAAATAAATCTTAACTGTTGTGACTACCAGCTTCAGCATATTTTTTTTGTTTAATGCGCAGAATAAGCGCCTATATCGTATAATAGTCCACTAGATGTTAACAAGTCCAGTCTATTGAGTTACTTCCTCTTCCGCTTTAGGCGACCCCTGTTCTCTAATCTATCTCGCCTTCTCTTCGTTCTACGTATTTGCTAGTGAGTTCTATTTGCTGGCGCTGAACAGCTTTCAATTGTATGTTCCATTTGAGCGATCCATGACATCTACCTCGGATGAAGAACCGGACGTTAAATTTTCATTGTATTTCATTTTTTCTTTTATATCTTAGCGCTCCACTAGGGATAATGCACATTCAATTGATAACATCAGAGAGAACTTCAATCGAAAATAGTTTCTAAGTTGAGACAAAGACAAAGTTGTGAAAGTTACATGAAAATTGTTGATGATTTAACAAAAAAAATACAATTTCTCATTCAGTACAGATCTCCTTTTGAGATACAGACAGGAGAAGGTTTTTGTCAAACTATATGCACACACTAAACCTAGGGCCTACATACTATCGTATGGCTACTTCGAGTTCTATAATTATTTACTGCAGACTAAAGCAGATTTATTCTCTGAATGTAGTGACGGTATTGTGGCCTAGTTACTAACCAACTATCAGACACAATATATGTATATACGTATATATACATGTATATATATTATACATATAATGCAGGTTTAACGTCCGTTTCCTTATACAAGCATGATGTCAGGGACGTCTCCCATCATATGTAACTACAAATCCATTCATCTAATAACAATAGTAATAATAATAATAATAATAATAATAATAATAATAATAATAATAATAATAATAATAATAATAATAATAACTATTACAACTGTGAGGCTATTAAAAGTAAAACTGGAGGTAATCAAAACACCTATATTCTATTCAAGGATTTTCTGATTCAGGGCAAAGTCTACCTCTGCTGCAACCAGCAACGCTTAACTTTCTGCGGACATAGACTTAGATATAATTTGATGTATTAATTATAATTATAATTATTATTATAATTATAATTATAATAATTATTTCCATTGACGTTGCGTTGTCAGTTTGGTCCAAAAGCCTCACCTCCAGTGCTCCACCTTCTACCTCAGTCAGTAGCCAGAAATCATGGGACCGTCCTATAGTGGATCGGATTTATAACAGTCTGTTAGAATCCCAGTCCAATGCAGAGACAGAGCACGACTCCTAGCTGTATCAACTAAAAGAAGCAGCGACTGGCTTCACGCTCTCCCTGTTGCTGGGCTATTTTTAGACAATGAGGCGATTCGAGTAGCTGTTAGTTTCCGTTTAGGGGCGAAAACTTGCGAGCCTCACATGTGCCCCTGCGGTCATGAAGTCGACGCTTTAGGTCTCCACGGCCTCTCCTGCAAACGAAGCTCAGGTAGAATGTCTCGCCATCACAATTTAAATGACATAATATGGCGAGCACTTTCGAGAGCAGGCATCCCTTCCTCTAAGGAGCCAAGTGGGTTGTCCAGATCAGACGGCAAGCGTCCGGACGGCATGACTTTAGTGCCCTGGTGCAACGGTAAATGTGCCGTTTGGGACGTCACGGTCATTGACACTATGGCAAACTCCTACCTGAATACGACTTCAGTCACAGCCGGTGGTGCTGCTGTTCATGCCGCCTCTAGGAAGTTGGATAAATACCGTGATCTGTCCTTAGGATATGAAGTTGTTCCGGTGGCTATTGAAACCATGGGCCCGATGAATCCCGAAGGAGTTGACTTTATTAATGGCATAGGCAGACTTATTGCAGAGCAAACCGGCGATAAGCGAGAGACATCTTTTCTTTGGCAAAGGCTTTCCATGACTTTGCAAAGATTTAATGCAGTCTGCTTCAACAATTCTTTTAAGCCGATTGATGACCTCGAGTAGCCGGGCGGCGATTCAGCACGTATTGCTTGAATCGTTTTTATCAACCCCAGGTTCTTTACACCGGGGAAAAAAAAAAAAAAAAAAAAAAAAAAATTATAATTATAATTATAATTATAATTATAATTATAATTATAATTATAATTATAATTATAATTATAATTATAATAATAAGAAGAAGAAGAAGCAGAAGAAGAAGAAGAAGAAGAAGACACTTAAATATGACGCAGTCTCTAGCAGCTACATCTTCCTGCCAAAAGCTTTGGAGACATTGGGCCCCATCAACTCTGCCGCGTCAGACTTCTTAAAAGAATTAGGCAGGAGAACCAGTGCCATTACAGGCGACCAGCGTGAAAAAGCCTTTCTATGGCAGCGCCTGTCTATCGCACTCCAGCGTTTTAATGCTGTATGCATTCGTGGCACATTGGCGAATGCGGCCTCCCAGAACGTTGAGGAACTATTTTAAATATTTTTTCATCTTTCTTTTAATAAAATAAAGTCTTTTTTATCTTATATTTTAGCCCAGGGCCTTATACAGCCCAGGGCAATTTAAAAAAATATAATAATAATAATAGTTGGCGGCGATTCAGCACGTATTGCTTGAATCGTTTTTATCAAACCTCAGGTTCTTTACACCGGGGGAAAAATAATAATAATAGTAACTCTTCTGCCTCAGATTTAATAGATGAATTGGGCAGTAGAATCAGCGCAGTCACAGGAAATCAACAAGAAAAGTCATTTCTGTGGCAACGTCTATCAATTGCACTCCAGCGCTACAATGCTTTCTGCTTTCGCGGCACATTCGCTGGTGCAGCTTCTCAGAGATACTTTTACTATATTACAGTAATACTAATAATCATAACAATAATATCCTAATAATTGTGAGACCTCTTTTCTTTGGAAAAAGCTTTCCATGGTGTTGTAAAGATATAACGCAGTCTTCTTCAGCAATTCTGTTAAGCAGCTAGATGACCACGAGTAGTCGGGCGGCGATTCAGCACGTATTGCTCGAATCGTTTTTAACAAATCTCGGGTTTTTTACACTCGGGTTAAACGTAATGATATTACTAGTAATAACTATAATAAATAATACATATATGTATATATAGTCGATTTTTGGAGTCCCACTCCAGCACAGTCGACAAAGCGTGACTTCTAGCTATGTCAACCAACAAGCTGCGACTGGCTTTACTCTCTCCCTATTGACTTGCGCTTAAACGCACAATAAAAAAAACTCTTCCCCTATTTCGACAATTAAAAAAAGCAAAGTAGGTATAATTGCAACTTTAATTAAACTTTCTTTAACTATTTCTAACCCTATCCCTTACCCTTTACCCTAATCCTAAACATATTCCTAAGAAACTAACGAAATTTATAAAACTTAACAAAATTAAAGTGATTAGAGCCAGAATCGAACCCAGAATCACATGAACTAAAGCCTAGCATCTATACCATTATGCCACCGTTGCTTTAGATTGAACCTAGTTGAATTGATGATGTCAACATATTGTACTAGAAAATCGTTATCCTATAGCTACATGTATAGCTGATTTTCACTTGTCGAAATAGGGGAAGAGTATTTTATTGTACATATAAGCGCAAATCCCTATTGCTTCTTGTGGAATTTTCTTGAACAATGAGGCAACTCGAATGGCTGTTAACGAATGGCTGTTTAGGAACGAAAACTTGCGAGCCTCACATTTTCCCCCTGCTATCAAGTAGTCGACACTTTGGGTCTCCATGGTCACTTCTGCAAAATCAGCTCAGGTAGAATGTCTCGCCATCACAATTTAAAAGACATACTATGGCGAGCACTTTCACGTGCGGGCATCCCTTCCTCGAAGGAACCAAGCAGGTTGTCTAGGTCATATGGTAAGCTCCCGGATGGCTTAACCTTAGTGCCTTGGTGCAACGGTAAATGTGCCGTATGGGATGTCACGGTCATTGACACTATGGCAAATTCCAATCTGAGTAAATCTTCAGTCACTACCGGTGGAGCTGCTGAACTAGCCGCTTCTAAGAAAATGGATAAGTACCGCGATCTTAGAGTACGAAGTTGTTCCGGTGCCCATTGAAACCATGGGCCCCATGTATCCCGTTGGAGTTGACTTCATTAATGGCACAGTAAGGCTAATTGCAGAACGAACAGGCGATAAGCGAGAGACCTATTTTCTTTGGCAAAGGCATTCCATAACTTTGCAAAGATTTAATGCAGTCTGCTTCAGCAATTCTTTTGAGCATCTAGATGGCCTCGAGTAGCCGGGCGGCGGACTGCTGGAGCCTAAAGCTGTGGATTCAGGGCAATGTCACCCTCTGCTGCAATCAGCAACGCTTAAATTTCTGTGATAATAATAATAATAATAGTAATGACAATAATAATATTAATCATTATAATAATCATAATAATTGATGACCTTGAGTAGCCGGGCGGCGAATCAGCACGTATTGCTTGAATCGTTTTTATCAAACCCCAGGTTCTTTACACCAGTGTAAAAATAAAATTCAAAAAAATTATTATAATAATAATAAGAATTTCCGTGGTACTTTTGGTGACACGGCATTTCGGAGTGGAGAGCATGATTAAAAAAATAAATAAATAAAGAATCCCCTTCTTAGGGTGTTAAAAAGAAATTTATATTAACAATAATATTAATAATAACAATAATTTTAAATTAAAAATAATAATAATAACATTTTTATTTTTATTTTCGCAAATACCCCGGGTGTAAAGAACCTGGGGTTTGATAAAAACGATTCAAGCAATACGTGCTGATTCGCCGCCCGGCTACTCAAGGTCATCAATTATTATGATTATTATAATGATTAATATTATTATTGTCATTACTATTATTATTATTATTATCACAGAAATTTAAGCGTTGCTGATTGCAGCAGAGGGTGACATTGCTCTGAATTCACAGCTTTAGGCTCCAGCAGAGCCCGTCCCCACTTCATCTGTTATCGATCCACCACGAGGGTGACTCCGCTGAACAGGCGTTGATGAGGCAGTTGTGAGCACTCTGTTGGGAGAGCGCTTTTAGAAGTCAACGACCCTGAAATCTGGATAGCTGTTCCTAGAGAATTCTGGGATCGAGTATCCGCTGGATTAGAGCTCGGATTAGAAAAGTCCGATGAGCTCTGCCTCTCAGCCTGCCCTGAGGCCAACATCTAGTTCAGCCTTTGACCCTGGTGCTGTGGCCCTGGTGAGAGGGACCGTTGGGACGCAGAGGTCATTCTAGCCACGAGTATCTTCTTCTCGCTGAGCGTCAGCCCAGAAAACTCTTTTGGATCTATCTCAGGCTCTAAGGACGCACTCGAGGAGGAGGAGGGGGGGGGGGGGTATTAAGAGGCCTGGACGTAGGACGCTTCTCTACTCTTTCAGACGGGCTGTGTTCAACTCGTTGACGATCACCCTCGTGCTCACGTGCTACCCCAGTGCCCGCTTGTCAACCGTCGGCACCTGAGGCTGAGGCAGCGTGGACTGAACCCCAGGTTTGATTTGAGTTTTTGGGGATACAGATCGGGCACCTGTTTGGATTTGGCTTTTATTTTGGGTTGGAACAGATGAAGCCACAGTTGGGATGGGGCTTAGATTCTGCATGGGTACTGAAATGGCAGGTCTAAGGTTAATTCTGGGTAGACCGATGGAGGTGTTTTCCTTGTTTCTGGTTACGTCAGGACTAACAGGGTCCACATAGTATTCCTGAACCACACCTAATACATCAGTGTTCTCATAGTCGAGGTTCAACTGTTCACCAGTTATGTGTTCATTCAACTCTTCCAATTCAGTGTCTTGCAACTCAACGGGCCCGCTTTCCACAACTATTATTATTATTATTATTATTATTATTATTATTATTATTAGCTAAATTGATCAATTCAATATTCGCAAATAATTGTAATAAATATTGTGTCAATCAAACCCTTGGATCATGTTCTCAGATAGGGGGTTAAATTGCCTTTTTATGTCAACTTATAGAGGCAAATAGAGGGGAAGAACGAGTCCAGGCATGCTGCATGGGTTTGATATATAATTTCACATCACATATACTGCAAATGTGATATATCATATATATTTTTGATAAGTATATATCAAAAGAAAATAAACAAAAATATAACACGTAATAAAAATAAATAACTAAAATAAATAAAAATAGCAAAGAAAATCTGCGGCGGAGCTTTGTGCAATGACCCTACCTATCAATGGGTAGGACACCGAAATAAAAAGAGAGACAGAGAGGAAGAGAGAGAGACAGAGACAGAGAGAGAGATGGATAGATAGCGAGAGTGGGAGAGAAAGAGTAAGAGAGAGAAATAAAGGAATTGATATTGTACAAATAGCCCAGAGTGTCAGGTAGTGTTTTGTGACGTCCTGGATTTGAGAAGAACGATTCTGATGGAAATCTTCGAGGTTCAATTCTTACCTGGATTGATAAAAAAGTAAACATAGAGCATCCGAAGAACCAGTAACACTCGCCAGTGGCGATGTCGGTAAGATATTCGACCGCGGATCACTATGTGCGGAGTTCAAATCCTGGGCTCACCCGTCATTGACATCGTTTTCGAGTGATGAAACTTACGTTAACATTACCTTTACCAACTTTTATCGAGAGTTTTGACAAAACTGAAAAACCATTTAAGAACGTGGCGTTAAAGTTCTAACATAATCCATGGCCTACATCACACGTGTAGGCCTACAAATGCGCATTTAACTTTTCGAGTTTTGAAGAAAAGTCATGTACACGCACGAGTAAGCATAGAAATCATTAACACCACGTTGTATGTCACCACTTTGTGTGTCAGTGAATAAGCAAGACAGTGTCAAGATAAGATAGCGCGTGTAACTTTCATTTTCTGATCTACTTACGTTCTAATATATAATAGTTGTGCTATCAAGCCGTCAACTGACTGTCAAACCTGTTTTGAGCCAACTTCACGATTCGCGTTGAATTTAGAGAGTCAGCTGTGGAATGAGAGAGGATGGGAGCGAGACAAAGACAGAGAGGGAGGGAGAAAGAAAGAAAGAGAGAAAGAAGGAAGGAAGAAAGAAAGAAAGAAAGAGAGAAAGAAGAAAGAAAGAAAGAAAGAAGGAAGGAAGAAAGATAGATAGAAAGAAAGAGAAAGAGAGAGAGAGATGCAACTTATTTCAGTGTGTATCAACTCAATAACATAAATCATACAAACAGCAAAGGAAAACTTTCATGCAGACAAAAGTGACTGAATAACTTTCTGTGTTTACAGTTAAATGCGGACTATAGCCTCAATATTTCAACAATAACAGCAACAACAGTAAATAATGAAAGATTTCATTAACACGTCTCGTCTGTGGTTGACAGCATTAAGTTAAATGTAGAAAAATTTTGAAAAAAATAGAGAGTAGAAGAATATTGGAATCTAATTACACGCGTTACACTGAATGATAAACTATCTATCACTTTTATTACCACATGATTAAACAGGCAATTTATTCCTTTTAGGAATAAAGTGCCTGTTTAATGTTTTGCCTGTTTCCGGTGTAATCAGCCCTGTGAATATCTAAGATTTTACTCTCAGATCAGCATGGCTGGATATCGGAACCGCGAGAGATCAATTCACCTCATGATATGCCATTTGTTACTTAATGGCGATATCTGACGCCTCTAACCACGGCGCTACTTAGACATTCAACCGGAGATGCAATAGGCCAAACTATAATAAATAATATTTACTAACTATTAAACTAATTTGTGTGTTCATTTCTATTTAATATAGAGACCAGATTTCCGTCAACTGATAAGTCTAGATTCAATAACCAAAACTTATGAGCCTCTTAAATGCCAGCATGGGATGGGTTCCGAAGCTATTTCTCAAGTTAAATACTTGTGGCAGAGTTTGAAATGCAAGAAGTATATGCTTATGTGACGATTGAACATTACATACAATTTATACGTTGTATGATGCTAGCGCTCCTCCACACAAACCTGACTAAGCAATTAGTAATCTTCTACATGTGTTTCTAACCAATCACTTGTACATTTACGATAATATAGAAAACTTAATGTAAATTAATTAAATTTATCTATTTATAAAAATGACTCTTTAAAATAACTGCAAACGATATAGACTCTCTCAAAGTCTATAATTGAATAACTATATTAGAAAAAAACTGGATTTTCAACTAGATACGACGCCCTGCATCCTCTTTGATTCTAGTTTTAATCAAATTTTAATCAATTTATTATGCACACTTTTTTCACGTACTGGACTTATTGCACTTATTGTTTAGATTCTGATAATGTTCCTTTTAGAAATTTAATTTCCTCTTTTGTCACATGTTCCTTGATGTTAATACTTTGTGAAATTTAGTGAAAATACAACATATTTCTCTCTAAATTTCTCTCTCATCGCCACTGGCTGGAAGCAGTGGCGATGTCGGTAAGATACTCGACCGCAGATCAGTATGTGCGGGGTTAAAATTCTGGGCTCGTCCGTCACTGACATCGCTTTCGAGTGAGGAAACTGACGTTAACATTGGCTTTTTCTACATTTCTCTCTCTATCTCTCTTTGATTCTAACCCCTTAGGATCACCATGGCAATTTGATCAGTACAAAAGTTTGCCTCACACGGCAAAGATGTTATGTTGAAATGTCGAAGTTAGATAAGAAAGATTGGAACAATTTTTAAGAAATATATTGATTGATATTTTTAAAATGTTTTGCTTTCTGACATGCCGAGCATAAATTAATTTATGTTTAGTTAATTAGTGTTGTTTAATTAAATAGTTTTCCAGAGAATTGATCGAAACACATTGAATTTTACCAGTGCTTACTAATGCTTCAATCATAAAAGAAAATCTAGGAATCTGTTTGAATTTCGGACGTGACGTGTGCTTCTTGATTTTTGTTATGCTACTAGACCTACCGTTAAATATATAATTCATCGTATGTCTTACTTACTAAAGTTACTAGTTGTAATTTCTTTTCGCTGTTAAATTAGAATTTAACGTAACATGGAATTAAATAATTTTTATTTAATGCTAAATAGCATTGATGAGCTCGTACATAGGCGTAACTACGAGCTAAAATCTGGGGGGACACAATTTGGCCCATGTGAAAAATTTCGTACTGGTAAAATTGAACTTTACTTTTATTCTGTTTAACATAACAACAAATAAAGTGCTACTGTCGTCCATGACAACATCGAACACAATTTGAGACAACTCCAAGTCGCTGAGCAAAAAGAAGATCCAAAACGGTGCAAATTTCCATTTAAATCTAGAAAAATTATAGAAGAGGAGGTTTCTGGATGCCTCCGTTCAATGGTTGATAAGTTGACCTCGCTAGGAAAACAGCAGTAGCCTATAGATAGACCTAATTCGTTTTATCCAGCGGCCTAGCCCAGCTGGTTGGCACTCTTCTTTATTTCGTCAACCTCGACTAACATCGGTCGCTCAGCATACACTATACAACTACAGATTCCATTAATGAATGTAATGGAGCGTATCAATATGTTACTCTACAGCACGGCTCTGTAATTAAACAGTTTTTAAACGATCTTGAAACCGCGCCATATTTTAAAATCAAGTATGTATGTATATGTTTGAACCTAAATTCTGGGGGGACATTTACATTCTTGTCCTCTACTCGAAATTCTGGGGGGAACGTGTCCCCCCTGTCCCCCCGGTGATTACGCCAATGAGCTCGTAGGCTGCTATTGGAGGAGATCAGCGACATTTGCTGAGAAAGTTGAAGAATATGTTCGTATAGATACTATGAAATTACTTTTAGATATCAATCAATCGCCACTGGCTGGAGCCAGTGGCGATGTCGGTAAGGTATTCGACGGCGGATCGGTGTGTGCGGGGTTCAAATCTCTCCCGTCACTGACATCGCATTTGAGTGAGGAAACTGACGTTAACATTAGCTTTACCAGCTTTCAGATACTGTGGAAATACATGTAGATACTGTGTAAATACATATAGATGCAGTGGGAAAACACGTAAGAAAGCTGGAAAAGCCAATAACGTCAGTTTCCTCACTCCAATACGATGTCAGTGACGTTTGTACCCAGGATTAGATCCCCGCATACACTGATGCGGATTCGAATATCTTACCAA
Organism: Enchytraeus crypticus; assembly: GCA_905160935.1. Taxonomy (NCBI): domain Eukaryota; kingdom Metazoa; phylum Annelida; class Clitellata; order Enchytraeida; family Enchytraeidae; genus Enchytraeus; species Enchytraeus crypticus. The sequence goes on along the minus strand of CAJHZI010000473.1, from coordinate 88,647 downwards.
CATCGCCACTGGCTCCAGCCATTATATAGATAGAGTGTAAATACATGCAAATACTGTGCGGATACGTGCGATAATGTGAGATACATGTAGATATTATGAAAATGCATGTGATAATGTGGATATACATGTCGAAACTGTGAAAATACAAGTAAATATAGTGGAAATACATGTATATACACTAACCATACACGTCGATACTGAGAAAATACATGTAGATTCAGTGAAAATACAATGTGATTCAGCGTGTGTATATATATATATATATATATATATATAAAGATACAATGTAGATACAATGGAATACATGTAGATATAGTTTAAATACATATAGATACAGTGAAAATACAATGTAATTCAATGTAAATATATATAAAGATACAATGTAGATACAGTGAAATACATGTAGATACAGTTGAAATACATATAGATACCGTGAAAATACAATGTAATTCAATGTAAATATATATAAAGATACAATGTAGATACAGTGAAATACATGTAGATACAGTTGAAATACATATAGATACAGTGAAAATACATGAAGATACAGTGAAACTGTATAAATAAATGCAGACAATGTGGAAATACATGTAGCTACCGTAAAGTATAACGTAGAGATCGGGCATGAAAAATGTCATTTTGCTCTCCGCTGCATGTGTTATTATATGTGCATTGCCGTTAAATGTTAATTCGGGGCAATTGTATTACATTATACACATACAATGCTGCAGGCGTTATTATTTATTACCTGCAAAGTAGCGCATCGAGTCATCGAAGCAAGCGAAAAGCGGAAATAAGAAGTTAAATAATCAGGCCATAGTTCATCTGGCAGCGATACAACTACTTCACTCAGAAAAGGGCTGTACCAACAGAGGACACCACAACATTCTGGTACTCTTATTAAGCGCGTAGATGAGTGTAGTAAGTCACTGTGCGATGCATCACATCTAGAATTTATGTAGTTACAATATGCAGGCAAAGATGGAGAGATTTATAAGCAACGCGCTATATCAAATCAATATGAAAAATATTTAGTCAGAAGCGTGTCGCCCTAGCCCAAGTTTTCTTCCTCTAATCCGGGTGGTTTGGAGAGGGAAAAAGTAGCTTGGAGGGACTTAAATGGCTTGAAGGGGACTAAAATAGCTTGGAGGGACTAAAATGGCTTGGAGGGGACAACCATTGCTTGACGGGAACTAAAATAGCTTGAAGGAGACTAAAATGGCTTGGACTCCACCTTTTCACGAAGGCAAAGAAGAGACCATTAACTTAATCATTATTAATTATAACTATTATTTTTGTTAATTCTATTTATTTACTAAAATATAACTTTTAATTAATAAGTTTTAGATTCATTACTTATATCATTTTTACTCCATGTCTTAATTTAAATTTTTAATTTTCTGGATTGGATTAAAGGAATCCACTAATAATTGAATTCTAAAATAAAAGTTGCAGTCTTCGCAAAAGTTACAAATCACAAATTAAAATTTTAAAATCAAATCACAATCTATGCAAAAGTTAAAATCATATGAGGATTCCTGAGGCATAGTGCCCCGCTTAAGCCCGCCTATGAAATGTTAAAAAATATATTTTCATTGCATTTACGACTACTTGTATGAATAAAAAAATATTATGTATATAAGAGCAGAGATTAAAATGGGGGGAACGCGGGGAACTCAGTTTTACTAGCTCTTATTTTTTCTGAAGAGCGTTCCCCGCCAGGAGCCAATATTTGATATACTAGTGGCCCAGTACGATGGAAGGAGGTTCGAAAATTTTCGACAGTATCACTATATATGTCTCAATTCCCACAATAACCTATGTATAAGAGTAAAAACGGTTGTAAGTAAAATATTTGTACCCTGTACCGGACTAAGAGCAGGCGTGGGCGTAAGCAAAAATGTGGACACTGTCAAAAACAGTCCACCCCCCACTTAAAAATTCCTGGATCCGCCACTAGTTACAATCGATGCTAAATTATATTTGAAAAAGTTGCAGTCTACACAAAGCATTACCCTTATATTTACGACTTCTATCCCAGTTTTATCTAAGCAAAATATCTCTTTCTGTAAAATACTTTGGTAGAAGTTTGTTTAGAAATTCTTGATCACAACGAAAAGCATATAAACGCTAATAGGACTAACTGTATATCGCTGATCACTAATTAGATTAGACTATATTAGATTAGATTAGATTAGATTGGATTAGCTTGGATTAGATATGATTAGATTATATTAAAATAAATTAGATTTTCTCTCTCTTTTAGTGCACTGCCTACTGTCAGGTCCATGGTATATAGCGCCTCCACTCTTCTCTGTTTCCTCTTCATGTCCACATATGAGTAGGTCTTTAAATTACCTACCATTTCTAATCTCGGCCTGCCACTGCCTTTATTTCTTTCCATTCTGCCTTATTTACTTCTTTTAGTATACTTTTCCCCCTCAGACAGTTTCCTTTCTAATTCTTCTTACTATTTCTTAATACATTTATCAACTGTCTATCTGTACCAACTCTCTTCAGAACTTCCTCATTTGTAACCTTTTGAGTCCAGATAAACCTTTCCATTCTTCTCCATATCCACATTTCCAATGCCTCTAGTTTTCTGATATCTGTCCTCTTTAAGGTCCATGATTCTCATCCTTCATCCTTATAAAAGTGTGGTCCATACCTTGATTTTCATTGTCTTTTTCTTTGCGCCATTCTTTAGACATTTTTGTTAAATATATTTCCTATTACCGAAAGCCCATTTTGCTTGTTCACCCTAATACATATTTCAGTCTCACATTTCCCATCATCTGTTATAGTATGACCTAAATATTCGAAAGTCCTTCCCTGTTCCAGTTTCGCAACATTTAATGGAATATTGACTTCACCTTTATTAAAAGACACTCTCATCACTTTGGTCATTTTGATGTTAATCTTCATTCAATACTTCAGTGCTTATAATTCAGACTATCCATTATCTTCTGAAATCCAGTCTCGCTCCCCGCTATCATACATTGGTCATCTGCAAACCTTACAACTTGCAACAAGTTTCCTTCTACTTTTATTCCTTCTTCCAAGTCTTCCATGGCTTCCTCCATCATTGCATAAGCTAGACTAGATTAGGATTAGATAATCTAGACTAAACTAGACTAGACTATACTAGACTAGACTAGACTAGACTAGACTAGAATATACTATACTAGACTAGACTAGACTAGACTAGACTAGAATATACTATACTAGACTAGACTAGACTAGACTAGACAGGATTAAACTAGACTGGACTGGACTGACTGGATTGAACTGGACTAGACTAAACTGGACTGAACTGGACTAGATTAAACTGGACTGGATTGGACTAGCCTGGACTGGATTAGATTAGATTGGATTGAATGAGATTGTATCGGAGTGTTGTAGAGTATAGATTACAGTAGAGAATTGTAGAGGACAGTACGATACCGTACAGTGCAGTTCATTGGCGTAACCACCGGGGGGGACAGGGGGGACATGTCCCCCCCAGAATTTAGACTGGAGGGGATATGCATGCAAGTGTCCCCCTAAAATTTAGGCCCAAATATATATATTTTATGTAAGAAATTTGTGCGTATTTCCAATGTCGCTCAATAATTGCATGTGTAAGTATTACTAGCATTTATAGAGCCGTGCTGTAGATCGAGTGGTAAACTGATAGGCCTAAGCTTCCATGATATTAATTAATGACATAGCTGTAGTTGTAGGCCTACTGTGTATGCTTGGCCATAGACTACTATATACTGTCACATACTTTGCTAGTATATAGAAGACTATAGGGCTGAGCGACCGATGTTAACTGGGGGTGACGAAATATAGGAGAGTGCCAACTAGCTGAGCTAAGCGTGATGAAACCATATAGGCCTAGGCCTATCTAGAGGTTGCGGCTGTATATTGTATCTTGAGAGGTCAACTTATCAACCATCGGTAGATGCTCTGAAAAATGTGCATTAAAGTTTAGCTTACGGAATTTGTTACAAAATAAATTCATAGACAGTAAACCAAGTTCTGCATAATTGCATCATGGATAAATTTCCGTTAAAACCAAGAAGCCACGTCTGGTAAGAATTAAAACATTACTAATTTCGATTTTGAATATTGAAAGTTGTAAATGCAATTGCATAGTATCTTTCAGAGTTCTGTTAGAAAATCTCGAGGAATTTGCACGGCGCTGCTTCTACCGTGCAGGGCAAGGCCACCCACTGCTAGTGGATCGATTTCTGAAAGGTAAAAGCTGGTAAAGCTAATGTTAACGTCAGTTTCCTCACTCCAAAGCGATGTCAGTGACGGGCTAGCCCAGGATTTGAACCCCTCACATACAGATCCGCGGTCGAGTACCTTACCGACAGCGCCACTGGCTCCAGCCAGTAGTTGTACTGTGTATGCTAGTGAAACTAAGTTCCCTCCTCCCCCCCCTTAACCACTGCTCTTACTTACGTATTTACACTTAGAAATTGCCATAAAAACAATGAAAATATAATTTAAATTTTTTTATCGGCGAGATAAATTTAAATTTAAATTTAAATTTATCGGCGAGCCTAAGGGGACAGGCTCCCGCCCCCCGCGGACACGCCAATGATTGTGTCCCCCCAGATTTTCGGTCGTGGTTACACCTATGGTGCAGTTTAGTACAGTAAAGTAACAACAACAACAACAACGGAATTAGAGTGCTACTCTAGTCCATACCAACGTTGTGCTTTATGTAGAGTAAAGTAGGACTGCAAGGAATTTGCCTTTCCGATATAGCAAAGTACAGACAAATGATCCAAAATCCAGAAAATTTAGCTCCTGCAACTGATATAGGACCTACTTGAGGCACTGGCAATGAATTTATCTGAACCAAGAGAGTTTGCTAAATAGCTCTCTCTAATGGTGGTTGCAGAGATTATCAATGCGATGAAATGCCTTCCAATGAAGGAAGTAACGTGTTTACATTAAAACTCTCTCTCTCTTACTTTTGTTCTCTCTTTCTTTCTCCCTATCTACACTGTGCTCTTCCTAGTGGCAGGTTCAAGGTACATAAACTTAAAGTATGTTTTCACGCTCCTTCAAAAGGTGTAGACATACATTACGTACATAGTCCATAGCAAGTCGCATTAAATATATAAACGAATATCGACTGGCACATGAAAAGTATCTATGATTATATAAAATATTACAGAAACTAACAAAAAGCTAACGTTTTATGATTATCAAATCCCTCAGTAATACGTTTTTTTCTCGTAACGATGAATCGTTAATAATATCTTCTTCACTTACGTGGGGGGGGGGGCTGAGGACTCTGACCCCTTTCCATTCCTTCTAGGGAAATATTGTGAGAAAAGTGTTCCTCGCTGAGTTTTTAAAGTGTTCCTCGCTGAGTTTTTAAAGTTTTTAAAGTTTTTAAAATTTAATGCGCTTGCTTAGCAACCCTTTAAAACTCTCGGACTGTAAATTTTGAAATACAAATTTTACTAAAATATCACTATAACTGTATTATTTAAATAGCTTACTTACTACCATTGCATTATGCATATATTACACATTGATGCCTGGTCTGTAACAGAAGTAAGAACGAGTTTAACAATTAAATCTCAACCAATTATTCAATTAGAAGGCTGCAATAAAATATAGCTTAGCTACAACAGAGGAGCGCAGCCTTCTGAGGGTTTTATTATTGATCGATGCAGTGATCATTAACGAGCGTGACCGTAGATTGAGAGAAAATACGAACAAAATTGGACCTGCACTTGAATTAACACTATAACAACAGAGGAGAAAGATAGAGAGAGATTGAGAGAGAGAAAGGAAGAGAGTGAGAGGAGGAGAGAGACACTATATGCATAAATATATAAATCTATATATATATATATATATATATATATATATATATATATATATATATATATATATATATATAATAGAGAGAGAGAAAGGAAGAGAGTGAGACAGAGAGAGACAGAGAGAGAGAGACGGAGAGAGGAAAAGAGAGGGACAACAGTGCTTAAATAACACTAATAACAATGAATTAAATCAATGTTCATTGTGTTTGTTGTAAACCCTATAGGTTGCTTCCTCACTAGTGGTAGGCTACCAGTGCAGAATTCAAACATGTCTGTCCACCTCTTGAAGCATAGAACAACATTTCAACTGGTAAACTAATTAGTTTATTATTACTACATCTACAAATGTATAATCTAAATTTATCAATAACTCAACCAATTCCACAGTTCGTCTAAAGATGGTTGATCAAGCAATCAATCAGTAACACAGCATTAAATAAAGATGATTTGTCAATCAATCAATCAATCAATGATAATTTATAGTCCCGAACACACTTGGACGGTAGTAGTAGCCGGCAATATGTTAACAGTTACGAGTAGTTAAAGTACTTCGGTTTAACTAATATTGTAGTTAGAGTAAAAGTACAACTACTTTAACTAATATATTAGATAAATATACTTCATCAAGATAAAACTTTTGTGCGTAATATTGTTGCAACTATTTTTTCGGCTAGTTAAATCTGTTAATATAAGTTGTTATAAAAGTGACCTTGATGCGAGAGTAATTTTAAATAGAATAACAGTACAATGGATTTTGAATATCACCCTGCAAACAAAGCATTTTGTTTTTATTAGATTGTTTAGTCGTTTATCAATCCTGTACCAATCCTGTTCCACTTGGACATCAGCAGGATTGGTACTATGTTTATTCTGTTTTATATTTTTATTGCATATTTTACTCTCTACTTCGCATTATCAGGATTTGATCCCAGGCCCTCCGCGACAGTAAGTAAATCTTTCACAGCCTACTGTAAAGAATTTATATATTGAGCTATTGGCTTTTTTAGAACTTAGCAAGGAACTTATACAAATTGATAATATCAGCTGTCATGGCAAATAAATTTTAATAAATGAAAATAGATATACATGTATACTGGATTTTACATATTTATTTACCAGATGCTCGTATTCTGTACACTGGTCGCAGTCATCCTGATACTTGGCAGCAGATCGTCTGTCTACAATTCACATCTAACAAATCAGTTAAACCGCTTCCGGCAGACTTCGTATTATTTCAGTCAAAATTCGAAGTTCAAACTACTACCAGAAGGTTCGTGGGCCAATTTTACCACGAATCGATTTGCTTTCTACGCATACTCTGCGTTCTACGATGATAGAGCGTCACTTAACGGTGATCCGGTCGTTAGAATAGTTGCTGTTAGTGTAACATACGAGCATTACGTTCTCTGGAACAACAACCAGTCCGCTAAACTGTTCTGTGCCTTTCACTATAGGGACAAGACAGTTTACCTGCCAATTCATCAACCACCGCTAGGATCGGGCCCAGAGTGGGGGTCGCTTGGAGTTAGAAGTAGGGCGTACGTTTACACTTGTCCCACAGACACTAACAGAACTGACGGCGCAGTACCTCTCGCTGTTAGAGTTGTAGGAGAACCTGAGGATGAAAACGTTGCAACCTGCGTACCCGTTGAAGTGTCAGAGAAACCTGAAAAGAAAGGTTTTGTGGCTGTCTGTGTCCAATGTGCTTACGGCAATTCTTTAAAACAATATCGACTTGTAGAATGGATTGAAGCACATCGTCTTTTGGGTGTAGAACACTTTGGACTGACTAACCTTACAGAAACCTCCAGATTAAATCCATTCTTTAATTACTAAATAAAAGCCGGATTAGTGAGTGTTAGACAATCAACGTATATTTCGAAAAGAGGATTCGCGGATATGGAATACGGACTACAATGGGTAACATCACTTACAGACTGTTTCTATCGCAACATGCATCGTTTCCAGTACATCGCTGTGCTAGATTTCGACGAAGTTATGGTTCCGAGAAACTACTCAACTCTTCCTGAACTACTGAAATTTCTTAACGATAGTTCAGCTGTTAAAGGTATCACTCCAGCCTCGTACAGATTCTACAACCAATACTATTTTCTCGAACTTCCTCCAGACAATAATCTCTCTCCGCATCTAGCGATTTCTCGATATCGTCATAGACTGCCTCACAGCTCTTATGATTTTAATCCAAAGACCATATTAGACACTCGCTATTGTACTATAGTCAACAACCACAAGTGTAGCTTCTTCACACCGGGCTCACCTGTAATCAATTACGCAATAGTGGACGAAAAGCATGGAACAAGTCAACAGTATAAGAGATGCAATTTCGATGCAAATACTTGTAAGACAATGCTCGCTAGCAATATTACAGTAGATAAAGAGATGCTGAGATTTACGGAACAAATACGTAATCGCACTCTGGAAGAGGTTTTTGCCATCTTTGGTGAAAGAATTTAGGATAGGGTCTATGTGTAATCTAAGTTTATAGTTCACCGTGAATTGGTAGATGCATAAAATAATAAACGTAGAAACAAACTAAAAGAATTAAACTGTAAATTTTTGTGCTGATCAACTAAGTCATTGCATATTGATTATATTCCTTAATTAACATATCATTGACTCTATATACACCATTCGTGATTGGACAATACCCGACTCATTGATTAATAGACTATGAATGGAGGTCTAAAATGGCCGAAAAATAGAAAATACAATGGAACGTAAGGATTACAGAGCTACATGTATAATCGCATACATCAAATATTGTATTAAAAATAATAAACGAACGTATTAAACCTAAGGTAGAAACCATATTAAGTATATCAGAATTTGGATGTAGAAAGGTGCGCCTGCATTTAATAATTTTCCTTTAGTATGACCTTACTGTTGGGCATAAAAGTCACTATGTACTAATGTACTATGTAGTAATGATACATGACGTACAGCTGACACAGTCGTTTGTTGACAAACAATGAATTGAACACAATGATAAATATAATAAAATATATATAATGTTCGTTAAATTGACATCAATGATATTGGTATTTACCCCATAGAAGCTGATAATTACATACCACTGGAAGACATTTCATCATTTCATATATTTTAATAAAGATCTCTTAAAAGAGGTCATAGAAGGTAGAATGGAAGGAAAAAGAGGCAGGGGCAGGCCGAGATTAGGTATGTTACATGATTTAAAGACCCACTCATATGTGGAAATGAAGAGGAAGGCGGAAGACAGAGAAGAGTGGAGGCGTTATATACCATGAACCTGCCAGCAGGTAGTACAATAAGAGAGAGAGAGAGAGAGAGAGATCTTTTACTAAGAAGGAACCACCTTGAAAACGATTATTTTTTGCTTTTAAAATCAAGCTGCTAGGATTGACAATGCAAAAACAGCATTTGTTTATCAACACACTGCGTCCGATCTTCACTTTTTAGTGTCTGTTTACTTATTTCCTATTGGCTGTATCGTTTAATCTTGACAATGAATCGCCACACTTTTACAGGGAATTACAACATTATAAGATTCCAGAATTCTAATTTTAGCATTATTCTACTCTATGTGCACGCGTCTTTCTACGACATGTTCACGGTTTGTGAATTCATCAGGAACCCAGAAGCAACTGGGAAAAAAGTAATATATCTACTTCTTTATTCGCCATCATCAGACAGGAGAAAAAACACAATAATTAAAATCAACATCAATGCTAACATTGCACATAATAGTAAATATTTCAACATAAACCACCACCAGTTAGACAGATATACGGCTATTAAGAGAGGACAGTTAAAATTAATTGGCATATTTATATCCTTAACGTGAAGTATGTCTAGAAAAAATGTAGTTTGAAAAGCATTTCGTCCTCTTGTATATATTGCTGTTGATTCTGATACAAATACATTAATTTAACTCAGCATGCTCCCCTCTAATATTTATTTTTAGTTGTAGTTTAAATCATCTTCTTTCACTTGTCTCTAATTTAGATGCACCATATAGCGACATTGTAAAGATGCTCATTAATTACTGGCAGATCTAAAAATTTCGCATTCTTTTATTTGCATAACATTCAAAATAATCAATATGGGGCATTTTAATCAAAATAATCAAGATATTAACATAATATCTATATTAGTAAATATAGATATTATGCTAAACACTAATAATCTAACAACTATTTTATCAACAATAGGCCTGTTAGACTTTGTCAAAACTCTAGGACACAAGTACAAGCCTTGCGAAATATCAAAGTACTAAATCCTATCGATATTTAGTTTTATATCAGTAATATTAGTTTAACGATTTCAATGAAAAGATAGTATCATATACATGTACATTTTACATTGTTGTAAGAAGTACTCAGCAAAATACTATATTTAGTAAAGGTAGAAGTAAACGGGTAGTAAAAGTAAAAAGCAATTTAGCATAATTTTACCAAGTAGAAAGTAAAAGTAGGCCTACTCGACAAAAAGTAGTAGCCTACGTTTAAGTAAAAAGTAAAACTTCTCTGAATTTAAAAAACGAATTATACATTGATTGAAAAGTTTTACATGTTCTTAAATTAGTTACTGGATTTAATTCTAATTAAGAAAGGAAACTCTAAATTGATGTCTGAAGATTCTGAACTACAAGAATAGTCGACTCACATGCGCATGCTTTTATTAGAATTTAAAATTATAGATCATATTTCATTATGCATTCACAATTTGAGTAAAATTAACATGGTTAACTCATACTCTCTCTCCAGTGTTCTATCAACTGCGTAGCAGGTCAAATGTATACATATTCCTACTCACTGCCTTCACTACCTTCACGCTCCTTAAAGAGCATTCCACCGACTAACAATAGTCGGTATGTGCGGGGTTCAAATCCTGGGCTCTCCCGTCACTGACATCACTTTTGAGTGAGGAAACTGGCGTTAACCTTAGCTTTACAAGCTTTAACGAGTCAATTCTAACTCAAAAGGCTATGAATAACTCACACCTTAATTTAGCATACAGCTTCAATAGGAATAATATGGCTTCTGAGGTGGTTTCCCGTTATCATTCTTAGCTCTTACTGAGTCGCCACTTACGACATGCAATTTATTCTTTTTGTATCCCGAACACAACACATCTCAGACTCGTTAATACAAAAATAATCATTGTCATATTGGAAAGCTCCAAAACTATAGAGCTGTAAGTTCACGATTTACGTTTTTATATTAATGCTAACATTATTAAATTGTGCATATTATGAATAGAGTATATTTTTGTTAGATATATTTTGTTAGATATATTATAGGTGGGCTATAATCTACTGTAAATGTCTGATGATAAGCAAATATATTTGAAGATGACTATTCCTACATAATTATGCAAATAAATAGCATGATATATATTTAATGTATCTAAATCTTTCAATTGATAGTCTTTAGAAGACCCAGCTTCTCAAATAGTTTGACTCATTCGATTCGTCTCTGTAGGGAGTGCACTAAGAGTGAGAGAGAGAGAGAGAGATAAACGTAAATTCGCATTTAACTTTGGACTTTGACTTTTGGAGAAGTGTCACGCTCGATTCAACATAGAGAAACATTAACTTAACGACTACCAATTAACAATTAACAATTAACATTAACAATTAAAAAAAGCAAAGTAAGGTTAACGTCAGTGTTTCCTCACTCGATAGCGATGTCAGTGACGGGCGAGCCCAGGATTTGAACCCGCACCTACTGATCCGCGGTCGAGTGTCTTACCGACTTCGCCACTGGCTTCAGCCAATTAACATTTAACATTAACAATTAGCATTAACTAATGTATTTCAGTAGATAAGCTGGAATGTCTCACTCGCACACTTATAACTTATATTTTCAGATCTACTTCCGCTCGACACTATTACAGCAACAAAGTGGGTTAGTTATTAAATCAGTTATCAGCTATCAAAACATTTTTTGCCACCTTCACCAGCCGTGTTGAATTTGTAGAGTCAGATGTGGAAAGAGAGAGAGAGAGAGAGAGAGAGAGAGAGAGAGAGAGAGAGAATAGAGGGAGATAGATACACGTAGATACTCCTTGTTTCAGTACATTCAACTCAATAAAATGAGTGCTGCAAATAGCATGCAAAAACTTCCATGCAAACAAAAATGAATGAGCGAATTACAGTGTATATACAGTTATACATGTAGGTGGAATCCAGCCTCAATATGTTAACAATAGTAACATCATCAAGAGGGAATGATCAAAGATTTCATTAGCACGTCTATCGGTGCGTGACAGCGTTAAATTCTCGAATAATATGGGACACATTGTAATGCGTGTTATCAACACGCATTACAATGAAACGAGCAACTATGTTGATATCAACAGTATCACTCTTATTAGTTATTACCACATATTAAATCATTAGGAAATTAGTTAAAGTTCAAGCTAGAGCACAAGATTAATAAAAAATGTAGTAATGTCAATTATGAAAATCGTTTAAAATACACTGGATTGATATCTTTAGAAGAGAGAAGGGTTAAAGGCGATGCAATAGAAGTGTATACGATGCTTAATGATTTCAGTAAAGTAAATTATAACAATTTGTTTCAATTATCAAATAATAGCAGAACTTGAGGACACAAATACAAGTTAATTAAATGTAGAAGTAGGCTACAGATACAAAAGAATATTTTTAGTCTGACAGTTGTTGGCGTTTGGAACGGGCTGCCAAATAAGGTTGTTGAGGGCGAATCTGTCAATTAATTTAAGAACAGATATGATCAATATATAACACTTTGTAAGGTGTATAAAGTTTACGTATATTTGATTTGTAGGGTTGCTGTACCCCTGTCTGGTTAAAACACGCAAATTTAGATTTTGAAGTAAAGTTTATATAGCTTTTTATGTGAAATAACTGCTATCCTATTTGCTGTAAAAGAGACGTTTGTAGGAAACTGACTTATCGTGTTATTTATTATGTGTAGTTTGGAAAATTAGATGACTATGTAGAGACTATTTACAATTGTACATACATGTAGATAAGGTGGAACCACAAGTAGATAATGTGAAATACACCGTAGAGATCGGGCATGAGAAATGACATTTTTCGCTCGCCTCGAATCAATTACGAAATAGTGGACGAGAAACTTGGAACAAGTCAACAGTATAAGAGATGCCATTTCGACGCCAATAGTTGTCGGATAATGCTTGCTAGCAATATTACAGTAGATAAAGAGATGCTAAGATTTACGGAACAAATACGTAATCGTACTCTAGAAAAGGTGTTTGCCATCTACGGAGAGAGAATATAGACTATATAGTGTATAATATAGAAATATATTTATATAACATATAATAATATAGGATGCGGAAATAGGATATATTTATAAAACACTTGTATTTAGCAGTTCATGAATCTCATAAATGTGTAATACGTGTAACTGAAAATAACTAAATAAAGAGAGTAGTGATTGCTGAAATAACTGATAACTAATGCAATTTTGTAACTTCACGAATTTTCAACTTGCTTACGTATGCTGTTGCTCTATGTGCGTAGCTTATTCAATATGTTATCAATTGTTTAAATAATTATTTAAATTGTAATTAGATTATAGTTGAATTTATATGAATGCAGTGTTAAATAATTAACATTGCATTCACATAAGAGGAGTTGATAATGCCTAATTAAGCAAAGTTAATGAAATTAAGCGTCCGGTTACAATTTTTAACCAAAAAAGCTGGTAAAGCCAATGTTAACGTCAGTTCCCTCAATCGAAAGCGATATCAGTGACGGATTGAAATGATTTATTTATTGTGCAATAGGATTTAAGGATGTACTTAGTACAATAGCGAATCGATTGCACTAAACAATAGTGGACTTGTATGAAACAAAACAACTAATTAAGTGCTGAAGAAAGAGAATCGCTTGCTTACTATACAAAACTGAATATCATTGAGGCGAGGCTTAGTGCACTAAGCAACGTGCAACACTAGGCTATTGTGTAGTCTTTTTAATTAGAGAACCTAAATACTCAATTCTGTTGTTTGATCACCGGACCGGCGCCGTTTAGGATCTTTTTCTTTCTCTACAGCACATGTTTTTCAGATCGTTTGGGGTGAATCGATTTGTATTGACATGTGATGGGGGGACGTCCCTGACATCACCCTTATATGAGGAAAAGGACGTTAAACCTTTATTATTATTATTATTATTATTCTTGCTTCTCTCTCTCTCTAGTGTTCTGCCAAGTGGCAAGTCAGAAGAATTAATTGATGAGCTAAGTGACAATAGTGATGAATTAAGTGACGAACAAGTGATGAATTAAGTGACAATAATGATGAATTAAGTGACGAACAAGTGATGAATTAAGTGACAATAGTGATGAATTAAGTTGCGCACAAGTGATGAATTAAGTGACGAACAAGTGATGAATTAAGTGAAGAATTAAGTGATGGATTAAGTGACGAACAAGTAATGAATTAAGTGATGAATTTAAGTGGCGAACAAGTGATGAATTAAGTGACGAACAAGTCATGGATTAAGTGACGAACAAGTAATAATAATAATAATAATAATAATAATAATAAAGGTTTAACGTCCGTTTCCTCATCCAGGCATGATGTCAGGGACGTCCCCAACAGCACACATCACTACAGATCAATTCACCCAGACCAATCTGCAAAAGAAATGTGCTGAGGAGAAGTAAGGTCCTAAACGAAATCCAGTCCGGTGATCAAAAATGGTCAGGGTAGATTGATTATGTCTACGGTGGGAAAAGGTAAGTCTTAAGCTTGCCAGAGAATGTTGAAAGAGAAGAACAAGAGCGAAGATTAGCAGGTAAAGAGTTCCAGATTGTGGGTGCTGCGTAAGAAAAGGAACGTCTGCCCAATGATGTGAGAATATTTGGAACAGAGAGAACATTGGCATCGGTGGAACGAAGTGAACGTGAGGGACGATAGGGAAGAAGAATTTCAGATAAGTAAGAAGGCTTGCCAAATCGCAAAGTGATGAATTAAGTGATGAATTAAGTGAAGAATTAAGAGATGGATTAAGTGACGAACAAGTGATAAATTAAGTGAAGAATTAAGTGATGGATTAAGTGACGAACAAGTGATAAATTAAGTGATGAATTAAGTGACGAATTAAGTGATAATAGAGTAATGAATAGAGTAATGAATTATATGACTATAAAGCGATGAATTAAGTGAAAATTAAAAAATAATGAAACAGTTTAAAATGAATACAAAATAATTGCATGGCAGTAGGATTGCTAAGTAGATTAATAGTTGAGGATGAATTCGATTTACTATACTTTGAAATATTTACGATCTCAATCTGAATCTTTCTAAAATTTAATTTATTACTTTTTACAATTTCATTTGTACACTTTTTATTTAATTCACTCTAGTAATATCTATGAACGCTAATAATGTACAGCAGATGGACAACAGAGTACGAAGTATACAGTCAGGGAACTGTTGAACAGAACTACACTTCTAAAAACAATTCAACTGAATTCATTCACAGCTGTTACATAAGATATTCACCGACTTTTAATGTCAAATGTAGTCATTTATTGACTTTTAATGATATTCACAGATGTTCACCGACTTTTAATGTCCACTAAAATGTAGATATTCACAGTTATTCACCGACTTTTAATGTCCACTAATGTAGATATTCACAGATATTCACCGACTTTTAATGTCTACTAAAATGTAGATATTCACCGACTTTTAATGTCTGCTAAAATGTAGATATTCAACGACTTTAAATGTCCCCTAAAATGCATATATTCACCGACTTTTAATGTCCACTAAAATGTAGATATTCACAGTTATTCACCGACTTTTAATGTCCACTAATGTAGATATTCACAGATATTCACCGACTTTTAATGTCTACTAAAATGTAGATATTCACCGACTTTTAATGTCTACTAAAATGTATATATTCACCGACTTTCAATGTCTGCTAAAATGTAGATATTCAACGACTTTAAATGTCCCCTAAAATGCATATATTCACCGACTTTTAATGTCCACTAAAATGTAGATATTCACAGTTATTCACCGACTTTTAATGTCCACTAATGTAGATATTCACAGATATTCACCGACTTTTAATGTCTACTAAAATGTAGATATTCACCGACTTTTAATGTCTGCTAAAATGTAGATATTCAACGACTTTAAATGTCCCCTAAAATGCATATATTCACCGACTTTTAATGTCCACTACTCGTATACATGTAGATATTTATCAACAACTAATACAGATATTAACCAATCTTTCTCGTCTACTATATACAAATCTACACACAGTAGAACTTTACCATTTTCATTATATCAGAGGAACTTGCGTTAATACAAGCGCGCAGTTACAGACGATGCCGACATGAAGAGTAACGGACGTAAAACTGGCTACGGAACAGACGACAGATGATTAGAGAAAGCGAGGAAACCCCGAGGATAGAGGCTGTCGAGCGGGCTGACCAATCAAACCACCCGAGACATTCTGACGTCTGGCCCCTAGAAGAGAATTCGCAGAACTTGAAGGGTGAAGAGGAGGTAGCTCCCCGGTCTCGTCGAAATGATGAGAGGGGTCAAAGGCAGAGGGGGGCCAGGGGCGTGGGGCCCCCGGGATAGGTTGAAATATTCTGAGAGGATCTCGTGAAGACAGAGGATCTGAAATGATATTATATTGAAATAGCCTCAGCTATCAACATATATAAGCCCTTTCGTTTAGCCTCTTCGATGTTCAACAGTGAAAAGGCGAAACGGCTAAATCAGATTAGTTAAAAATACTGACTCGAAGCGTTTCAGTAACGTGACGAACACTGGATTCGAAATCAGTGAACGAATGAATGAATGAATAGCCAATTGAGTGATTGAATGTTTGACAATAATTGATTTACTGATCATGACTGTTTGACTGACTGACTGGTTAACTGACTGACTGACCGACTGACTGACCGATTGATTAATGGCCGACTGAATGACTGATTGTCTATCTGCTTGACTGACTGACCCACCGACTGATTGACTGGTTGACTGACTGACTGACTGACCGACCGACTGATTGACTTGTTGCGTGACTGACTGACCGATTGATTAGTGACTGACTGATTGACCGATTGATTAAGGACCGACTGATTGACTGACGGCTAGCTATTACTTACTGTAGAAGTGTGGGTTGAGATCGTAGTCGCCGCCGATGATGAAGCCGGGCAGGTAGGGGCTGAACGGGACGGGCGGGAGAGAGGGGATGGGCAGGAAGGGTCGACCCGGGCGAGGGGTGAACCTGTGAAGAGCCTCAGAGTCCTTCTTAAATCTATACCTCTCCCTGTACAGCTGAGACACCATCAATCAATCATAATAATAATAATAATAACACACATTATAGTGAAATGATCAACTATGTTGATATCTATCACTTTTAATACCACATGTTATATCCGCTAGGCAATTTAGTCCATTTTCCGTGTTGCCAGTCCAATGAATGTCCGAGATTTTACGCTCAGATCAGCGCGGCTGGGATTCGAACCCACGAGAGTTCAATTCACCTCAGGGTATGTCATTTAAAACTTCATGACGTTATCTACACCCTTAACCATTGCGCTATTGAGACTTTCGATCAATCAGTAAATCAATCAATCAATCAATCTAAATCAATCTGACTGTCCGTCCGTTAATCAATTACAGATGTATATATATATATATATATATATATAGATATATATATATATATATATATACAGCCTTATATATACACACACACACACACACACAAACACACACACACATATATATATATATATATATATATATATATATATATATAATATATATATATTTATATATATATATATATATATATATAATATATATATATTTATATATATCAGGGAAGAGAGAGAGAGAACAATATGAAGAATAATTAGAACAATATATACATACATAATGCCAGTCTCTAGAGAGAGATACATCACCCGGGCCTGCATACACACAATCAATCAATCAGTCTGCATTCCCAACACATGATGAGCAATATTTAAATATATCAAATATATATGCGGAATAGAAGTGCACTATATACCGGCTATTCGTATAGACAACAAATTTAGTGAATAGAATGAGACAGAAGAGAATTAGCGAGAAGAGAATGAGAGAGAAGAGAATGAGAGAGATGAAATGAGACGAGAGAGAGACGAATGAGAAAGAAGAGAATAAGAACAGAATGAGAGAGAAGAGAATGAGAGAGATGTGAATGAGAGAAAAGAGAATGAGAGAGAAGAAAATGAGAGAAGAGATGAGAGAGAAGAGAATGAGAGAAGAGAGTGAGAGAGAAGTGAATGAGAGAGAAAAGCAAGAGAGAGGAAAGAATGAGAGAAAAGAGAGTAGAGAGAAGAGAATGAGAGATGAAATGAGATATAAGAGAGAGAAGAGAATGAGAGAGAAGAGAGAGAATGAGAGAGAAGAGAATGACAGAGAAGAGAATGAGAGATGAGATGAGAGAGGAGAATGAGATAGAATGAGATAGAATGAGAGAGAAGAGAATGAGAGAGAAGAGAATGAGAGATGAGATGAGAGAGGAGAATGAGATAGAATGAGAGAGAAGAGAATGAGAAAGAAGAGAATGAGAGAAGAGAATTAGAGAGAAGAGAATGAGATGAGATGCTACTAACTGCCAAAGTCTTTAATATAGAGACGCCTCCACACACACTGCTGTTGACTCACGGCTCTCAGTATATGACAAGTCTCTGCCAACCTCAAAACACTCACTGAGTCAAGCTTCAGTAGTATCTTTATCTACAATCAATCAATCAATAA
>CAJHZI010000473.1:0-65000 GCA_905160935.1 Enchytraeus crypticus | reverse complement strand
CAGAGATTTGATGGGCACACAGACGATCCTACACCTCGCCTCTCTGCACTGTAGAGGTCTGTACTCAAATCTCACCCCACCTCCTCCCACTCTCCACACGTACTCTCCGTTACTTCCATCTGCCTCCTCGTTAAATACCTTCAATACACAGAATATACACCAATCTATGACAAGATGCATGTCAATGTTAGATGCCTTCGACATACATAAAATACACCAGTCTACGATATGATGTACGTCATTGTTAAATACCTTCTATGTACATAAAATACACCAATCTATGATAGGCTATTATACTGAATAATAACAACTCTAAACAACTCTTAATTGTTAAATGGCTTCCACAATCTCTCTCTTAGTGCACTGCCTACTGGCAGGTCCATGGCATATAACGCCTCCACTCTTCTCTCTTCTAAGTTCCTCTTCATTTCCACATATGAGTGGGTCTTAAAATCATCTAAGATACCTAGTCTCGGCCTGCCCCTGCCTCATTTTCCTTCTATGCTACCTTCTATGACCTCTTTTAATAGACCTCCCCTCCTTAGAATGTGCTCTATCCATCTCTTCTTCCTATTTCTTAATACATTTATCAACTGTCTATCTGTGCCAACTCCCTCCAGGACTTACTCATTTGTAACCTTTTGAGTCCCACTAATCCTCTCCATTCTTCTCCAAATCCACATTTCCAATGCCTCCAGTTTCCTAATATCTTCCTTCCTAAAAAATACCTTCCTTAAAATACATTCCACAATATCAAATACAACTAAATTCAACATACACAAAATGATTGATGGATAGATTGATTGCTTGTTATATTAATATATTAGATATACTCATGGACTCACCTGTGGTTGAAAGCCTAGCTCAGTCATCAGCACGTTAAGCCCCACACATCTAATTGAATGATGGATTGATTGACTGATTGATTGAATGACTAATAGATCGATTGATAGCTTGACTGACAGAACACTAGCTACACTCATTGACTCACCTGTGGTTGAAAGCCTAGCTCAGTCATCAGCACGTGCAGCCCCACACACAGATATTCAGCAGCAGTGGACGGCAGCAGCTCAGAGACAGCTCTCAGCAGTGACTGAGGACACGCCCCCTCACACGCCTCTCTCAACAACGTCACCTCTCTCAGGTACCTGTTCACCTCCACCTCCATCCCTTCCTCCTCTCCCCTCGCCACCCCACCAGCCTGTCTTCCACTACCCTTCTGATCACTCCCAGCTCCTACATTCTCTCCATCTACCCGACCCCCTCCAAAGTTCTCTATGCCAAAGTTTCCCGTTGAATTATTCCCCGTAGCTGAGCACTCTTCAACATTTCCTACATCTCCACTGCCACCTCCAGCACCGCTACGACAACACCGAGCACCGCTGTTCTCAGAGACACCCTGACCTCCCTCGTCCATTCTCTCAGCGCTGCAGGCTGAGGGCACAGAACCAGTCGACATATTGGTAGTGACGTCAGTGGATGTGGCCAGAGCTGCTTGATTGGCAGCAGTGGATAGCAGTGCAGCTGCTTGCTGAACTCTGGTGTCACTGGCTGAAGCAGCTACTAGAGTTGTACGACCAGCAACTGGTATAGCTGTAGTGCTGGCAGATCTGACAGCTGATGATGATACGCTAGCTACTGAGCCATTAGCTGCAGATAATAGAATTGAATAGTTCACTGATTAACCATTTATTTTATACATTTACTTCATTTTGTTGTTTTCTATTATTTTATTTCTACTATCTATTATTTTGTTTGGTCGTCTACTATCAATAACATTTACATAGGATATCCTTAATATCAATTAAAAATTGTATAGAAAAAAATCTTGTATATTAGTATATAACATCTTTCTTATATATATTTATACAAGGAATTAACTTATATCAAACTAGCTTGGGATTTATATATATATATATATATATATATATATATATATATATATATATATATATACAGACTGGGGCAAAAAAAAAAAATTCCCCTAGCGAAATCTCAATAACTTCAACAAAACTCAAAATATTTTTACACAATTTTTGGAGCTTCTGCAGGAGTAATTTCTGCATATCGTCTGCAAATTTGATGAAAATCTATTGAGCAATAAAAAAATTACAGCGTTTTTACGAAAAAAGTGAAAAAATCAATTTTAACAAGGCTTTTTTTAACAAAAGTCTTAATAACTTGGACAAAACTTAAAATAGTTTTATAAAATTTCCGAAGCTTCTACAGGAGGAATTACTGCATATATCCTGCAAATTTGATGAAAATATATTCAGAGGTAACAAAAATACAGCATTTCTTCGGAAAAAAGGTCAAAATCAGTTTTATCAAGGCTTATTTAAACAAAAGTACTGGAATTTTTTTCCAAAATTTTGGAAAAATTTTAACAGAAGAACGAATTTTAAGCATCTTTTATTGGAGTAGCTAACAAGGTAGTTTAGGCTTATACTCCACCACTTAAGTAAACGGTCCTTTTCATGGTCGCTATTTTCTTTAACAAGGAACGACTGTCATATCAAAAAGCCTTGTTAAAATTGATTTTAGCACTTTTCTTGTTGAAATGCTGTAATTTTGTAATTACTGAAAATATTTTAACCAAATTTGCAGGATATACGTAGAAATTCCTCCCTTAGAAACCCTGTAAATGTCGTAAAGATATTTGGATTTTTCTGAAAGTTACTGAGATTTCGCTAGGGGATTATTTTTTTATGCCCCAGTCTGTATATATATATATATATATATACATACATATACAGGGAATTAATGTTTATCAAATTAGCTTAGGATATATTTCATATTTATACAGGAATTATATTTTATCAAATTAGCATAGGATTTAATTTATATCTAGACAGAGAATTAACTTATATAAAATTAGCATAGAACATTTTTATATTTACACAGGATTTATATCATATTAGCATAGAAACATTTTTATGGTAATATAGGAATTATATCGTATTAGCATAGAACATTTTTTATATGTATACAGGAATTATTTCGTGTTAGCATATGAAGGTGTATATAAACCCGAGGCTGTGGCATGCTGAGGTCTGCTAGACATAGAGAGATGAGACGGGGGGTGAGGCAGCAGGAGATAGATCAAGTCACCGGACACTAGACCAGCGTCACGCAGGCTCGTCTCATCATCCTCAATTATCTCATCTGACCCGTTCAAACTCAGCACCACTGGCGTGCTGCAAGTTCAAGGTCACTCAGTTAGATAATGTGAATACTGCTTAGCTACAAGGTCAAGGTCACTCAATTATATAATGTTGAATACTGCTTAGCTACAAGGTCAAGGTCACTCCATTAGATAATGCTGAATACTGCTTAGCTACAAGGTCAAGGTCACTCAGTTAGAAAATGTGAATGCTGCTTAGTTTCAAGGTCAAGGTCACTCAATTAGATAGTTGAATACTGCTTAGCTTGAAAGTCAAGATCACTCAATTACATAATGTTGAATACAGCTTAGCTTCAAGGTCAAGGTCACTCAATTAGACAATATTGAACACTGCTTAGTTACAAGGTCACTCAATTAGATAATGTTGAATACTGCTTAGCTACAAGGTCAAGGTCACACATTTAGATTATGTTGAGTTCTTCAGCAAGATCAAGGTCATTTGATTAGGTTGAGCACTATCTTTAAAAGACGACTATATAGTATGGACCAGCTATTTGGCAGATCACTACACAGATATATATATATATATATATATATATATATATATATATATAGAGAGAGAGAGAGAGAGAGAGAGAGAGAGAGAGAGAGAGGGAGAGAGAGAGAGATAGATAGAGAGACAGAGACAGAGAAAGAGGGATAGGGAGATAGATAGGGAGAGAGAGAGATAGAAAGAGAGAGCAATCAAAAGCGTAGACAGGATAAAACAATGCAGAAGGATCTGTGAACTTGGGTACATCTCATACATTTAAACTTTTAATGCCAAATGAATATAGCAACTAAACGAAATACAAGAGCAAATACGAGGATCTTTGAACGGTGCAGCAACATTTAAAGTTATACCATAACATATACCGGCTGATAAATATGTATGGCTTCAAATCCTGGGCTTGCCCATCACTGATATCACTTTCATGAGGTGAAGTTGACTTTAACGCTTTATTGGCTTTATATCATTACAGCGTTGGCTTTACAGCTTTTTTAATTTTTCTATATATTTTTCTCGAGATGCCCCATGCATTGCCTTCACACTTCGTTTAACTGATTATAACCCTGTATCGGACTGCTGTACTGAATCCAAGATATTACATTAACAAGTTGGAAATAATTAAACAACTATTGAGAGATCTAATGTATTTTTTGCTAAATTAACCAGTAATAGTAATACACATTTAGAAATTATTGTAATTTATTAATTTATAATTTATAAGTGTTAAATTGAGACTGAACAACAAATCCAAACCCTTAGATTTATAGATTGATTGGTCCAAGCATAGAGACATTATACTAACTCTGCAGGAATGTTGAGCTCATGCTTGGCTCTTGTTTTCAGCTCTCCCAAGTTCAATGCATCGTCCACATCAACATTACAACGAGATGTCTGGCATTTTACTCTTAATCGCATTCTAACTCATTCAAATACTTATCATATAGGTCTACACAGAGCAACAACACCCATTCTTATACCTATCATATAGGTCTACACAGATCAATAACAATACTCATTCAAATATACCTATCATATAGGTCCAGTACAAACAGAGCACAATACCTATTCTACTCAAATAATTCTGATTTGGCGGGAGCCAGTGGTGAAGTCGGTAAGATATTCGACCGCAGATCAGTAGGTGTAGGATTCAAATCCTGAGCTCACCCGTCACTGCCATCGCTTTCGAGTGAGGAAACTGACGTTAACCTTAGCTTTACCAGCTTTTACAAAGCATCAGCAAAAGCTTCAGAGCTGATAACTTTGAGAATTTATGAAATCAAACATGTAAATGTTCGAAGTATCTCTATTATCTCTCAGACTCTAACTATGCAATGCGCTTTGTAGGAACTGTGCACTGACTATTGGCAGATCCATCGCATATAATTCCTTCTCACATTTCTATCCTTTGCTTTCACTTTTTATGAAATTGGCAGGTAACTTTCTATTACATATAAATACACATTAGTAATATTCTGTGAAGATGCATTCAATTAAGGCTTAGCATCCATTGGCGAAGTCGGAAAGACACTCGACCGCGGATCAGTATGTGCGGGGTTCAAATCCTGGGTTCGCCGTCACTGACATCGCTTTCTAGTGAGGAAACTGAGATTAACCTTAGCTTCAGCTTTGCTTTACCAGTAACATAACAACAATTATATTGCTACTGTCATTCATGACAACATCGAGAAGTATTAAAACAAATCCAAGCCGGTCCGAAAAAAAGGTCCAAAACGGTGCAAATTCCAAAATCTATAGAAGCATTCCAAAGATAACGCTAATATAACGGAAGTAAAGAAGGTTCTCGTGTAAGCTTAAAACTCCACAAGTATTAAAAGTCCACAAGTATGGGTATACATTTCGAATTGACACATAATTTTTATAGCTAGATATTACCTTAGATGATTGTACCCTTAAAAGAATGACTGGCATGTGAATGTTATTATTAGTAAATTAAATTAAAAGGTACGTTTAAATTTCTACAAGTCACTTTGTTGTTGTTTACATTTATTTAAAAACATCACACTAACTTCCATGGTTCTTTACAACTAAGATTTGAAATTAACAACAACAACAGAGACATTATGTTTTTCTTCCACATAGTTTAATGGAGTTGTTCTTCAATGAATGAAATGTGAATAAAACTATGAAATTATAATGACAATCAAACCGATTTAGACAAATTAATTTCGACTTAGGACATTTAATATTGTTTTATTTAATCCGTTTTGCTTTATACAAATATGGAATGATTTTTATGATGATAAGATATTATGATTAACCATAGAATAAAGAAAAACAATTAAGTAAAAACCCTATTTTAAAGATCTTTGTAATTAACTTTGATCAGCTTTACTTGATTTCGAATTTTGCACAAAGACATCGCTTCACTTGATATGTTTTGCCCATCAGCTTTTATAGTGATCGATGCTGCTATTGACGACAGTGTCACTAGAATTTTTTTTATATAGCACTCAATTTTGTTGTTGCTGTTTGAGGACTGAATATTGAAGGCTAAACAAGAAAAGAAAAATCTGAAATGAACTGGGATTTCTAGCTGAGGAAAATCCAGCTTTGTTTTGTTTTGATTATATCAACACGTGAGTTGTTTTGCTTTTAATTTTTTAATATTTTAACCATTTTATGTCAGTGTTTAGACATAATCACTTATTCATAGCTCATTATGTAGCTTATGAGTAGCAACTCTAAAGATTAAATTAAATTTAAAATATGCTTAAGCAAATTAATTCAGTTTCTCCCTTCGATTTGCAAGCATTTCAGAAGTGCAATGCAATGACTGATTAATTAAATAAAAAGAAATGAAGGATCATGGGTCCAGGGTCCTCAATGTTTTTGTTCCTAAGCTTGCGATATGCCCTGCCTTCAAAATTACCCGTGGCTTACAATATTGAAACATTTGATTTTAGAACTGATTTTCTGGATTTAGTAATTTGCACCGTTTTGAACTTCTTTTTGGTAATCGGCTTGGATTTGTCTCAAAAGCGGTCGATGCTGTCATAGACGACAGTTGAACTCTAGTCGTTATTTTAATTATGACCGATGATTCAATCATACAATTCATGATTTAGGTAGAATGTCTTAATAACGTAGGGGTAAAGTCAAAAAGTTTTAAATGACAGATCCTAAGGTGAATTGAATCTTCGTGGGTTCGAATTCCATCCGTGCTGATCTGAGACTAAATTCTCGGACATTCACTGGACTGTATACGAAAAATGGTATAAATTGCCTAACGGCTTAAACATGTGGTATTAAAAGTGATAGATATCAACAAAGTTGATCATTTCACTATAATGCCTGCTAACTTAAGATGCTTCAAGGTTGTTTACCTGTGTGCTGTGTATACTTTATCAAATGCTTAGGTGAAATCACTGTATCCCAGCACAATCCAATCACTATGATTGTGGCCTAAAAATGCATATTGCTGAATGCAACATTTATTATATTATATAGAATTTATGTGAATGTTATTTATATTTTTGCAGATTTTAGGCATTTAAAAAAATTAATTTAACACCTGCGGTGCTTGTTCAAGACGAGTCATAGTTATCATTTAGATGGCTGGTGGTAGAGGCAGAAAGAGACCCCAGCGCGGTGGCTCCGCTAAAAGTGGATATGGTGCACCGAAGAGAGGAAAGTTTGAGAAAATATCTAACAAAGAAAAACAACATCTGAGGGAATTTGGCGAAGCCCATCCTGCTACACTTGGGTAATAATATTATTCATTTAATCATTTCTTCTTCTTTTAAAAATGTTGACTTAGGGCGAGAAACCAGATGTTAAATTCTTATTGATTGATTGATTGTGTAAAGCATAGCCTTTTTTTAAAGGATTAACATGTTGATCTATGAAGCGCTCAATATGGTGAACGAAATCATAGCCTACTCTGAGTATAAATATACACCAGAAACCTGCCACTAAGCAGAACACATGAGAGAGAGATAGATAATAATTAGTTCTGATTTTAGTCTTGATTTGTTTGGTCATTAGTTCTGATTTTATTCTATATTTGTTGTGCTATTAAATATGGGTATCAGACCATGAGCTGTTCATTGATTTGAGTCCTCTTTGATCTGTACTATTATATAATTGGTTATAATTGTCTGCATGTAGAGAGACGGAGAAAGTCAATTACAAGAAGGTGCGAGATGAAGATGAATACGGCTCAACGAGATATCAGGTTGTTGACGACTTCTTGAATATATCATCTCTAGCAGATTAGACTAGGTTTATGATTGGACTAGGTTTATGATTAGACTAGGTTTATGATTGGACTAGGCTATGGTTAGACTAGGTTTATGATTGGACTAGGTTATGGTTAGACTAAACCTATGTAGAGTAGTAACAAGTAAATAAGTGAAACATCCTACTATGTATGTATTTCGCTAATAATAAGTGGCCCATCCTACTCTATATATTATTAACTAATAATATAATATGTTACCAAGCCAACTCTATAAATATTAATTAATAATTAATAATGACCACCGCAATATGATGGTCATTCCGTAAGTATGATCTACTAACTGTGATTAAGAATTACCAGAGTAGGTATAGAGGAAGACCGAGATAAGGAATGTGTGATATTTTGATGTTGCAATTTTGTAATTAAGAAAGAGAAAACAGACTATAGCTCTAGATGAAGATTTCTATGCCTTTTTCAGCATATTATGAGAGAGAGACAGTGAAAGAGAGAGTGAGAGTGAGACAGATTTAGAAGAAGGAAGATTATGATGCATTGTTTAATTAATAATTGTATTATTTACAATATTTATTAATTATTAGTTAATCATCATCATCATCATCTTCCCTTAAATCCCAGTTTAACCAGGGTCGGGATACGAATAGACTTTCTTTTATCCATTCTTTCTTTTATCAGTTAATACTAGTAATTAATAATTTTTGGTAATTATATTTTATCTGCAATTAGTATCAAAACCCTAGTTATGCTGGGATTCACGGGAATATGATGATGATATGATGATGATGATGCAGATGATGCAGATGATGATGATGATGATGATGATGATGATGATGCAGATGCAGATAATTATGATGATGAAGATGATGATGATGCAGATGATTATGATGCTGCTGCTGATGATACAGATGATGATGACGATGATGATTATTTATTCATTTTCTCTAATTATATCAATTTGACTAATTAATTACGTTTGAAGAAGCAGGAAGAAGAGCCACAGTTGAGTTGTTCATCTGAGGATGAGGATGAGGAGGTGAACGCCTACACACAACTTGTAGAGTCTCTGCGACAACATGGTAGATCTCTCTCTCTCTTTCTCTCTTTATCTCTCATTCTTTCTCTATTTCTTTTTCTCTTTCCCTCTCACTATCTCTATCTCTCTCTCTCTCTCTCTTTCTCTCTCTCTGTCACTCTGTTGCTCAGCTAAATATAAATCAGCTAAATATAAATCTTCTTTAATTTCGTTCAAATTTTTTTTATAAATTTGAATTTTGATTGCGTATGCTGATATTTTCAGTCTTGGTCAATCAAATACTGCCCTCTTTACAGTAATATTTATTATTTGTAAAAATGTAAGCACATTTGTTAATGGCATTTGAAAATGTGACTTTAAATCTTCCCTGATCACCTTTGGCAAAGAACTCCGATGTTATCGTCTGAATAACTGGCGAAGAAGAGCTGACGACTGCTTGATATTCTAATCATTATATCTCTCACTCTCTCTCTCTGTCTTAGTGCACTACCCACTGGCAGGTCCATGGTATATAACGCCTCCACTCATCTCTATCTTCCATTTTCCTCTTCATGTCCACATACGAGTGGATCTTTAAATCTTCTAACATTCCTTTTGATATACTATTATTCTTGTGGGATTCTGCGTATGACGAGGCGGGCCCCTTATACCTTCCTCAGCTTTAACTAACTTCTACTGGGCAGGGGCGTCAATCCTAGAGAACACTATCCTCTTTACCCGTAATACATTATATATGTCACATTTTGTTATTGATACATTGTTTATATGTTTACCCATTACTCATTATATATAACTTTTATATGTAATTGTTATATATGTTGTTATATAATTTGATAATAGATTGTTCAGTCTCTCTTACCGTGCCATCTTTTTTGTCTTTTTGCAGATGATGCCAGCGAAAATGGTGATGGAAGTGAAATTCATGATCCAGAACAAGATCTAGAAGAAAATGAATCAGAAGAAGAAGATAATTTTGATGATGATGATGGTGATGATGATAATGAGCAAGAGGAAGGCGAAGATGAACTAGAAGATGAAGAAGAACAAGAACAAGATGGTGGCAGTGATGAGATAGACTCAGATGATTCTGATGCCAGCGAAGAACTGGCAGAACGAGCATCTGTTGCTAAAAGTAAGCACTTGGATAGTTCTCCATTGCATTTTTCTGAGGAAGAGGATAACAGTGAAGTGGAAGAAGAAGGTGATGTGGATCAGCCTGGAGAAGAAAGAAAAGAATCACAGTTGCCTGTAGGCACAGGTGACGATATGAAGATCAATCAATCAAGCAATTAATCCATTTAAAACTTCTCACATACTCCAAGCAGAGCTGCATATCCAATAGCCTTTCACATCAATTCTCCTTTATTTCATCTTCGTTCTATACCATTTTATTTAAATTCATGTTTATTTCACATGAATTCTTTCTTATTTCACATAAATTCTCTTTTATTTCACATCAATTCTCTATTATGTCATATAAATTCTCTATTCCTTCACATCAGTTCTTTTTATTTCACATCTATTCTTTTTATCTGTGATTAAGTGATTTATTTGATATTATTGTTTTCATATTTCAGATCCATTCGTAGAGAACTTTGAGAGAGAGATTGCTGAGGAAGTTGCAGACTCTCTACTCATCACCAAACCTGACTGGAAGAAAAAGGAAATAAAGGTATTTTCTCGATTTGTTGAAAAAGCCAAAACCAAGTTTAACATCAGTTTCCTGCTTGAATAACATGTCAATGACGGGAAGAGCATTGGATTTGAATCGTGCATTTACTGATCCACTGATGACAACTTACCAACAAGCCATCGCCTCAACCCAAACTTTTCAAATTCAGACTATCCATAAAATTGTACTCTATATATTCTCTATTATAATAATACTTTTAACTTTGTTTGTACTCCCGTCACTAAAGAACATAAGATGAGGTGATCCCAATGCATTTGAATACGAATATATACAGCAAACTATAAAAAAGGATGTGCCATAGAAAGAATATGACTTGATGTACATCTCTCTCTCTCTCTCCCTCTCTCACTCTCAGTTTTGGGCCTGAAGGCGGGTGTACGGCATATAACTCTTCCAAAGAATTCCATCCTCCTCTTTCCTGTTGATTAGATGTGTGCCTCCCGTTTGCTAGAAATTTTGCCACAATCCTGGCAACTTCTACAGTTCATTCTCAGCTTGACTGTAATTCATTACTGTATGGGTTGACTTTATCTCTTAATCTTTTAGAGCACATCAAAATTCTCTCACACGTCTCTAGACTTCAATTTCACTCTCGTTCTCTACTTCGCAATCTTCACTGGCTCCCTGTTAATCAATGCTTAAAATATAAAATAGTTCGTTTTACTTTCAAAACTCTGTGATTTGGCAAGCCTTCTTACTTATCTGAAATTCTTCTTCCCTATCATCCCTCACATGCACTTCGTTCCACCGATGCCCTTCTTCTCTCTGTTCCAAATATTCTCACATCATTTGCAGACGTTCATTTTCTTACGCAGCACACACAATCTGGAACTCTTTACCTGCTAACTTTTGCTCTTGTTTTTTTCTTTCAACTTTCTGTAGCAAGCTTAAGACTTACCTTTTCCTGCCATAGATAATCAATCTACTCTGACCATTTTTGATCACCGGACTGGCTTTCGTTTAGGACCTTACTTCTCTTCAGCACATTTCTTTTGCAGACTGGTCTGGGTGAATCGATCTGTAGTGATGTGTGCTGTGGGGACGTCCTGAAATCATCCCTGAATAATGAAACGGACGTTAAACCTTTAAAATTCTTACTATATCACTATATATTATGATTATCTATATATATATATATATATATATATATATATATATATATATATATATATATATATATATATATATATATATAAATTTTATATTAAACCACCAATCATCCTTTGTCTCGGTCTTCCTTTTGAATGGCCTGCCCTATCCAGCTCTTCTCCCTATTTCTCATTGCATGTATGTGTTTGTATGTGAAGTCCTATCCAGCTCTTCTCTCTCTATTTCTCATTGCATGTATGTGTTTGTATGTGAAGTCCTATCCAGCTCTTCTCTCTCTATTTCTCATTGCATGTATGTATTTGTATGTGAAGTCCTGTCCAGCTCTTCTCTCTATTTCTCATTGCATGTATGTATTTGTATGTGAAGTCCTATCCAGCTCTTCTCTCTATTTCTCATTGCATGTATGTATTTGTATGTGAAGTCCTGTCCAGCTCTTCTCTCTATTTCTCATTGCATGTATGTATTTGTATGTGAAGTCCTATCCAGCTCTTCTCTCTATTTCTCATTGCATGTATGTATTTGTATGTGAAGTCCTGTCCAGCTTTTCTCTCTATTTCTCATGACATGTATTTGTTTGGTCTCAGGTGCCTCATGTGGGTGACTCGACTTTCTGTGGTCTGGCTGATGGTAAACAAGAAGAAAACAGCACCGATCAGTCGTTCAGTGTCAGTGACCTCAGAGCTATGCATGTATGTACTTGTGTTCTACATAGCTTAACTCTCAAACTGTTAATAGTTATTATTATTACTATTCATCTTTCTTTGAATCCCAATTTAACTAGGATTGGGATACGAATAGACCTTCTCCAATCCTCTGTCCCATATCATATCATCAGTCAATCCTCTATTTTTTTATATCTCTCTTAATCACTGCATTCCACATCAGTTGTGGCAAGAAAATTTTGTTGCCAGCCTTTGCAAGGTCATTGACAGCCTTGTGACAAAAGAAAGGAAATCTGCGCATAGCTCTGTGTTTATCATTACTAGTAATATTGTAATTATCACTAATATTCCCTAATTTTTTACTACGTTTTACTTACGTAATTGTAATACTATTTTTATTATTAATAGTATTATAAATTTTGCAATGATTATAGGTTTACTAATTATTTGATATTATTGTAATTACTGATGACGAAGTAGCTGGTAATGACACAACACATGTATTGAATGTCTCAATAGCGAGATGGTTAAAGGTGTAGATAACGTCATGAAATTTAAAATGAAAGATCCTGAGGTGAATTGAACCCTCGTGGGTTCGAATCCCAGCCGCGCTGATCTGAAAGTAAAATCTCGGACATTCACTGGACTGTCTACATGGAAAATGGACCAAATTGCCTAACGGATTTAACATGTGAAATTAAAAGGGATAGATATCAACGTAGTTGATCATTTCACTATAGTGTGTGTTATTATTATTATTATTATTATTAGTAATGGAAACTTGTATAGATTTATGTTTGTGTTATATATAAATTTTACTATGAAGCTGTTT
This sequence comes from Enchytraeus crypticus, assembly GCA_905160935.1. Taxonomy (NCBI): domain Eukaryota; kingdom Metazoa; phylum Annelida; class Clitellata; order Enchytraeida; family Enchytraeidae; genus Enchytraeus; species Enchytraeus crypticus. The sequence goes on along the minus strand of CAJHZI010000473.1, from coordinate 51,777 downwards.
TACCGAAGTGAGACGCAGACTTTAAAGATTCATTGTCTGATAATTCTTTTGGATTAGTATTTATTAACACTGGCAGATTAATTCTTTACTGATCAATGAAATGAAGGTTTACTGTTAATTTCCTCTAAGGTGCCTTAATTTGTCTTATACACAATAAAATGTAATTAATTCAAATTACATTATAATCTTCCCTTCAATTCCAGTTTAGTCAGTGTAGGGATACTAATAGACCTTCTCCACTCCTCTCTGTGGAGTGTGAAACTTTTCCTTTCGTTTTAGAAAATTTTATTGCAAATTCTGTAGCCAAGGCCAGACCAACTGGACGCCCCTTCTGACCCTGGTTTGGATCTTAGTGCTTTGTTGCCTTTTACACTACGGTTGGTATATTCTTCAGCAACCGGTCAAAACGTGGGTTAATAAGTTTTAATAATATAAAGGTTAACATATTTATAATAATTATTATAAATTTATTAATTAATATATATAATTAAATGCAAAATTGTAGTTAGTATGGAAATTTGTCTTCGTGACATTATTTTTCTCACGTGTTTTTAGGTCAAACTATCGCTGTGTGAGAGATTTAGTCAAGTCAATCAAAGCTTCTGTCAGAAGACTCTACAACATGACTCAGGTTTGAATTCAGTTATAATCAATTCAGTCAGCAGCTTTCAGTCAGCTGTTTTCAGTCAGCTGCTTTCAGTCACCTACTTTCAGTCAGCTGCTTTTGTTCAGCTACTTTCAGTCAGCTGCTTTCAATCACCTACTTTCAGTCAGCTGCTTTTGTTCAGCTGCTTTCAGTCTGCTGCTTTCAGTCAGCTGTTTTCAGTCAGCTGCTTTCAGTCACCTACTTTCAGTCAGCTGCTTTTGTTCAGCTGCTTTCAGTCAGTTTCAGTCCATCAATAATTCAATCAACCGGTCAACCAATCAATCAATATATCAGTAAATACTCTATCAGTCAATTCATTCTTACATCACTCTATCAATTGACTCATTCAACAGTTAATAAGAGTGTTTGCTGTATCTAACGTTACTCTATGAACATGTGGCTGAGCTCTATGAAGTAAATAAGCTAAATGTTAACGTTAGTTTCCTCACTCGAAAGCGATGTCAGTGACGGACGAGCCTAGAATTTCAACCCCGCACGTACTGATCCGCGGTAGAATATCTTACCGACATCGCCACTGGCTCCAGCCAGTGGTTTGATGTTTCACTTTGTGCTATAAGTTTATAATGTGTAAAATTTAAGTTATAGGAAAATCAAGGCTCGCTGGATAAATCCGGGAAGAGAGTAAGGGTATTAGATGTGGTCTGGAGAGTGGTCACCCTGCATTCGATATTGTCATGAATGATGAAAGTAAATGATGCTGTTTCGTGTTTTTATTTATAGGAAGCATGACGCCGTTTCAGCAGGCCACATTTTCTGTAATGAACAGATATCAGGCAAGTTGAGATAAATTTTCTATTTTACTTTGGAATGTGTTTTCTTGTGTGATCGACTGGTTCCGAACATTAAATTATATAAATTTCTAATACATCTCACTGATACTCTTACATCTCACTGATAGTAAGCCACTGAAAAAGATTATATACTTGCATCATCACAGGTGTAATGTTTAATTATATAGTCGTGCCAAAGTTTATCTATACCTTACTAATTTACAAACATCGCAAGCAGTCATTTAATTGAAAAGTACTAGATTAATAAAATAGTAAATGACGTGCGAATATGACGATCTATTGTGTAGTATTGAATTGTATTGTACGATGATGTGTATTGTATATAGTATAGTATTGTAGTGTACTGTGATCAATTGTATAGAATTGCCATATAATGTGTAGTATTGTTTTGTATTTTATTGTATATTAACTATGTTGCAGGATTTGTTTTACTGCGACAGAGCTGCCTGTAACTCAGAGCAGCTAAGAGTGCTCTACTGCCTGCATGCCCTCAATCACGTCCTCAAGTTAGAGCAGCTTAATAATAACAATCATAATAATTGTAGGAATAATAATAACAAAGTCTTTTTTATGATATATTTTAGCCCAGGGCCGTATACAGCCCAGGGCAATTTAAAAAAAATAATAATAATAATACTAATACGAATAAAAAATTGCCCTGGGCTGTATAAGGCCCTGTGCTAAAATATAAGATAAAAAAGGACTTTATTAATTAAAAGAAAGATGAAAAAATATTTAAAATAGTTCCTCTACGCTCTGGGAGGCCGCATTCGCCAATGTGCCACGAACGCATACAGCATTAAAACGCTGGAGTGCGATAGATAGGCGCTGCCATAGAAAGGCTTTTTCACGCTGGTCGTCTGTAATGGCACTGGTTCTCCTGCCTAATTCGTTTAAGAAGTCAGACGCGGCAGAGTTGATGGGGCCCAAGTCTCAAAAGCAATTGGCAGGAAGATGTAGCTGCTAGAGACTGCACTAATAAGGAAAAGAATAATAACTACAATAATAATAGCAATAACAGTGATAGTATTTTCTTTATTTTACCTTTTAATTAAATAAAGTCTCTTTTTATAATATAAAAAGATAACTGGGCTGTATGGGGCTCTGGGCTTTACTTTTTAGCCCAGGACCCTATTAAAATAATAATAATAATGATAAAGGCCTGAATCAATTTGATCAATTTCTGGGTTCTTTACAAGGGGGGTGTAAAGAAAGTCATAACAACAGGCCTAATAATAATAAGACTCCTTCATGTCACTGTAACGACAAGCTTAAAAGGCATCTCTTTAAGACGTCAGGTGAACCGGTATACACTGAAAAGTGAATATCCGAGATTTTACTCTCCAATCAGATCTACCGGGAATTGATCCCTGAACCTCTGAAACAGCCATTTAAATCTTCATGCCGTAACCTAACGCGCTTACGCACTGAGACAGTGAGACTTTCAGATGGGTTTTAATTAGAACAAAATTCTACTGACTTGATGAGGGTTTGATGTTTATCTAGTTAACACTTCACGTTCGCTGTGACGTACGTATGTGTGTACATTTATATTTAGACAGGGATCGTCTAAGGTAGATACGAATTAATTTATTGTTGATGTCGTTTTGTAGAACGAGAAGTCGAGTGGTGACTCATAACAGTAAGATAAAGAGTCGCGGTGAGTCATCTAAAAAACAGCCGCCAATAGACTCTGAGTATGTCTATCTACCTCTTACTTATCATACTTCTCTCTGTATATGTATCTCTATCAACCTCCCTCTGACTCTGTGTATGTCTCTCTCTCTATCAACCTCTCTCTGACTCTGTATCTGTCTCTCTATCAACCTCTCTCTGACTCTGTGTATGTCTCTTTCTCAACCTCTCTCTTGCTTTGTGTACGTCTCTCTCTATCGACCTCTCTGACTCTGTATGTCTCTTTCTCAACCTCTCTCTTACTATGTCTCTCTATCAACCTTTATCTGATATGTCATTGACTCATGTCCTGCATTGAGATCACAGTGGTCAGTATTTTACTTCAGTAATTGATTGATTCTTAAATTCATTAATATGTTCAATTTCTATATGGAGATCACAGAGATGAGTGTTTACCTTTATTCATAAAAGTCAGTGTTTATCTTTCTCCATTTATATTTTATTTATTCATATCACGTGCAGTTATCTCTGAGCTCTCTCATTACGTCTAATTTTTGCATTGATTTATTCATTCAATCATTTATTCACTTACTGTGTAGAGATAAAGCTGGTACAGCTAAGGTTAACGTTAGTTTTCTCACTCAAAAACGATGTCAGTGATGGGCGAGCCCAAGAATTGAACTCCGCACCTACTGATCCGCGGTCGAGTATCTTACCGACGTCGCCACTGACTCCAGCCAATCACCTAGATCAATATTTAGCTTGATTGATTGATTAATTCATTGATTTCCTCTGTAGAAATTAAAGAGATCTCTACGCAGATCTCGACTTGATTGATTGATTGATTGATTGATTTACTGTGCAGAGATCAGAGAGATCAGGGTTTAACGAGACCCAAGGTGCTGATGGTGCTACCGTTCAGAGACTCAGCTCTCAGAGTTGTTAACATTCTCTCCCAGCTCCTCTCTGCTGATCAGGTAATCAATCAATCCATCAATCTGTCAACAAGTCTTTCAATCTATTGGTCAGTTAGTCAATCAACTTGTCAACAAATCATTTGATGGATCTGTCAATTGGTGAATCTGTCAGTTAAATAAATAATTCAGTCAGGTTTATCAATCAATCTGTTAAAGCCTGTGTTAACGTCAATTTCCTCTAAAGTGATATCAGTGACGGTTGAGCCTGAATTAGAACCCCACACGTTCTAATCCGCAGTCATAAACTTTTATAATATGTCATATGACCATCCACTATCTCTCTGTAGTGTATATCCAAGTAGTAGGTCCAAGGCACATATTTTCACTCGCAGTTACTTTTATGCTCTACAATGAGAAATCCATCGATAAATGAGTTAATCGCTCACAAATGGCTATGCCATATTCACACCTTATATAGTCCTTACATTTAGAAAAATATGGCTCCTGAGGTGGTTTCCCGTTGCTTTTCTCACTTCGTTGATCCGTTGTTTTCATATAAAGCCTATATTATTGTAAAATGAGCATTTTTACTTTGAATGAAGTAACTAAGTTTAATTAAATTGCTGCAAAATTTTCTAATCGCGACACTAGTTAAAGGGGCATTCAAGGAAAGTTGATGATGATATTAAATCTGGTAATATTGAGAAAAAATTCAACAAAAACTGTCTATTTTCGTAAGAGTCTTCTAATGCAGAGGCAGAAGAAAGCAAACGAAAATAATATCTCAAAACTAATATATTACAGGTAGTTGAGTCACTAATATAAGACAGGACACTGTCTTATAACGACTTGCAAATCATTACACTTAACGACTTGGTGAATGATAGATTGATTGATTTTTTGATTGATTGGTTCTGCAGAGTTTTGTGACAAACAGAACGAGGTTTATGAAGGAATACGGTGACGATGAGCCAAACAATACAAAGGGTCTTAAGCCAGGTCTGATTCTCTCTCTCTCTGTCTACTTATCTCTCTGTCTGTCCATCTCACTCTCTCTCAGTTCCTCTTCTAATGTACAATTTTATACTCCTATCACTATCTTGCTGGTAAATATCTAAATATTATTTGTACAGCAGAGTTGTGCTTTCACTTCTAAACTAAAATATTCCCCCGCTAAATCCGCTAAATTGTGTTTATTTGTAAATTGACTATAAATTTTTCTTATAATTTATTTACCCTTGTTGTATCTGGGTTGCTGAAAAAAATAGACTAATCGAGGACTGTACGTATAGTAAAAGGCGACAAAGCACTAAGCTCCAAACCAATGTCAGAAAGGGCATTCAGATGGTGAGCGCCTAGGATTATTCTAATACCGACCCTAGTATACTAGTACTGGGATTCAAGGAAATTGATAATTATGTTAAGGATGATGATGATGATGATGAAGATGATGATGATATGTTTGATATTGATTTCTTCAGAGGATTTTGAGGAGACGTTTAGCGGCAACACTGACGATCATTTTCGCGTAGGACTTGGTATCGCTAAGAAGAGCCTCAAGCTCTACACGGAGTTCTACTCCTCTGATATCATACTCGCCTCCCCGCTGGGCCTGCGAACTGTCATAGGAGCCGAGGGGTTAGTCCACGGTGCTCGATGTTGTCCTGGACACATAGTGGCACTCTAATCGTATTGTTGTTGTTGTTCACCACTGCCTGGAGCCAGTGGCGAAGTCGGTAAGACGCTTGACCGCGAATCAGTATGTGCAGGGTTCAAATCCTGGGCTCACCCGTCACTGACATCGCTTTCGAGTGAGGAAACTGACGTTAACCTTAGCTTTACCAGCTTTTTTGTTGTTGTGGGCAATGAGTGGGTTCATCATCATCATCTTCCCTTGAGTCCCAGTTTAACTAGGGTCGGGATACGAATAGACTGTCTCAAATCCTTTCTGTCCTACTTCATATCATCCATCAGTCAATCCCCTGTTTGAGACTATACCATTCGTTTAAATGGGATTATATGCTGTAATTATATTCGAAATTCTTACACCATCTTATTGCGAGGGTCGACTTGCAGTTTTAGGCCCTTAGGGCTTAGCCCTCCGGTAATTGTTCTTGAAGCAATCATCTGTAGCTGTGTCATGATCGGTGACTGGTCTTCGAGACTGCTTTATCAGTTCCTGGCACGTCTTTACTCATTTTCTCGTTTAGTCATATATCTTTGCTGTTGAGTAATAATCATTGATTATTAAATTAATTATTAACTGGTTAATTAATCATTAATTGTTTAAATATTCAATAATTATTTAATTAATCATTAATTGTTTGTAATTTTATAATAATGTTGTCTGCATATCTTATTTGTAGATACTGAAGTTATAACAATGAAAGTAAAATATCAATCATTTAATATCACAGTGAAATATTACACTGGTTACAATGTATCAATATGTATTTATTTAACGTTGTATCACTTTGTTATCATTGTAGTAATATGTTGTATTTTTTAATATTGTATCGCACTATTATTTGTTGTTGTTGGTGATCTATGGAGTGCTATGTATGGAGGGTTAACGAAGACTATGAGATGTACCTTGAACCTGCTACTTGGCAGAACACTATAGAGAGAGAGAGGGAGAGAGAGAGAGAGTATCAAAGTGTTATCAGTGTATCAGTACGTTGTATTTAATTAGTACGTTGTATTTATTTGATACTTTGTATTTATTTAATACTTTGTATGTATATAATATGTTGTATTTATTTAATACGTCATATTTATTTAATGTGTTGTATTTTCTACTCTGCAGAGACTCTGAGAGAGACTTTGATTTTCTCTCGTCTATAGAGATTCTTGTGCTGGATCAGCTTGATGTAGTGCTCATGCAGAACTGGGATCACGTGACCGTATGCCCCGCCCACTCTCTTTCTCTCTCTCTGTATCTCTGTCTTTCTCTCTCTTTCATTCTATCTCTCTCTCGCTCTCTGTCTCTCCATCTCTCTCTCTCTCTCCCCTCTCTCTCTCTCTCTCTGTCTCTTTTTACCTCTCCTTTTCTGTCTGTCTGTCTCTCTCACACTCTTTCTATCTTTGTCTCTCTCGCTTTACTGTTATGCCAACTGGTAGATTGAGGTTCAAGAATATGACTAAATTTTCACTTACAATAAAATTCTTACTGATACATCAACCAAATAAGTTTAAAACAAATGCCAGATGATATTTCTAACGATTTTAAAATTTGATATTGTTAATAATTCAGAATAACTAAATATGATACTAACATCCACGGAATCATCGGTGTCAGAGTTTGTAGCGACGCTTCCATCTAAGCTACTGTATTCGGCTTCTGCTCTCGATAAATCTGTGCAAATAACAATATGCAACTTCATTGGATAAGGCGCCTAAATGCCTCCATAAAAAGCTATCTACAATCTATCAACAACTAGACTGCTACTAAAGGAAATTCCTTAGTCTGTAGACCTTGCAATAGTGACTTCTAAGATGGTTTCTCGTTGCCTTCTTCAGTTTTTTGGATAGTCACTTCTTCGTCGCTTTTCACTTTATCTTCGTAAGTGTTGGCTGCCTAGCCTCTTGTGATATGTTCTGTTTATGATTGCCCCTGGTAGAACACGGGAAATAGTTTGTGCTCTGTTTACTCTACATATCTGCTTCGATGAAGAGGTCGTTTAAGTAATATTGTCTGGACTTTGGTGAGCTAACATTCTATCTGTAGTGCCGAAATAATTATACCTATATGTAATAATCTTTATATGTTACAATATAAAGATAATATAATATTATGATATAATATACCAATATGGTATAATTGTATCCATATGTATCTTTATTAATTGTATCTCTATTATGCTTTTGCTGTCTTAGCTAAAGATTGAGCATTAACGGAGTTACTGCGACAGATAACTTGATACTGCGATACTGATACTGAGATACTGCAACAGTTTACTTGAAAGTATAAAACACGTTAATGTAGAAAATATTTCTTAAACCAAATTTTGGGTTGAAAGTTTTTGTCTATTATGTTATACCCAGCATCTGATGAGTCACATGCATCGACAGCCCAAAGAGTCTCACGATGTTGACTTCTCCAGGGTCAGGATGTGGTGTATCAACGGATGGTAGGCCGATCTAGTCACTTATTAGTATAGTAATTAACTTATTAATGGTCAGATATTAGGTAGACAGGAAAGTGTTCTTAGTGAATGACGCCCCTGTGCAGTAAGTGTTAGTCGAAGCTGAGGAAGGCGTTGCAGGCCAACTCGTCATAAGCAGAATTTCCCAATATTAATAGCATATAACAACTAGAATGAGTATTGCTAGATGATTTAAAGATCCACTCGTATGCTGACTTTAAGAGGAAAGCGGAGGATAGTGAAGAGTGGAGGCGTTGTATGCCATGGACCTGCCAGTAGGCAGTGCGCTCAGAGATTCAGTTAGTCAATTAATAACATCAAGTTTACTTGGTCAATCCTCTCCATTAATTACTCTGGCGAGACCTAGCTTACCTTCTTGCTCTAAGTTTATGCTAGCAGATCGTTGTTTCCCGCATGTTGCACTGCCTACAAATCTAGGTGGTAGGCTGATTAATCACACGCTAGTTAAATATCAACGAATTGGAAGAGTTGGATGAGACACATTCTAAAGGGGGAAAGTCTATTAAATAGGTCATAGAAGGTAAAATGGAAGGAAAAAGAGGTAGAGACAGGCCGAGATTATGTATGTTAGATGATTTAAAGACCCACGCATATGTGGTCATGAAGAGGAAAGCGGAAGACCGAGAAGAGTGGAGACGTTATATACCATGGACCTGCCAGTAGGCAGTGCACTAAGAGAGAGAGAGTTCAAATCAAGTTTTAAATGGCTCTTCCTGGGGTCCTGAGATCAATGCCGTCATCACCGGGGGCAGGATATAGCACATTTGATTAAGAGTACGCTTCAATAAATGAATTTAAGCTACGTTAGACTCTGTTAATACTTGGATGGGCAGTAAGGTTGAGATAATTTAAGTTTGTCGTTTTAAATTTAACCGATTTAAATCATGATGATTTAAATCATGATGATTTAAATCTTGATGATTTAAATCATGATGATTTAAATCATGATGATTTAAATCATGATGATTTAAATCGCCATAAAAATCATGCAATATTATTCTGTCTGCGATAGTTTAAATTTATTATTTCATCAAACTCTCATTTTACAAGCTAATCAGGGGTACCATTTCTGTTTAGGCTTATTATAGAGAGTTATGAATATGAATTAAAACACCCATTAGTAAAATATAAAATATGTAATATTTATGCTCTTATGAAATTAAATGAAGCATTAAAGTTGTACATTTTATCAACATCGTCCGTCATTATCTTTTAATGAAAAATCATTTAAGATATCTATAATTATAAGCATTATAACTTTACTGTATTGTGTCCGGGTCACTGAAGAATATACCAACCTTAAACTGCATGTGTCTTAAGAGCACCTCTAAACATCTCTGTGTTTAAGTGATTCAGCTAACTTCCTTTATTTGATCTCAAGATTGATCTTGTAATAATTTATTTTATAATTGATGTATTACTGTGATGTTATGTTAAAGTTGTCTAATGATTTAATTTCTAGTAGTAGTTATAATTTATTAATGGTTATAATTTATCTTATTCAGGTGGGTGATATGATTTATCTTAATAATTGATGCAGTATTGTGGTGTTATGTTAATGTTGTATAATGATTTAATGAAGATTTATCTTATTCAGGCGATATGGTTTTATTATATTAATTGATGCATTATTGTGGTGCTTTGTTAATGCAATCAGGTCAAAGCTGTACCGGCAGACTCTTGCGTTCAGTTCAATATGTACAGCCGAAATCAACTCTCTATACAATCAACACTGCTTCAATATCCTTTCACTCTTTTTATATCTTTTCACTCTTTCGTTCATTTAATCACTAATGGCTATTTTTCAACGTTCATCCTTTCAACTTATGTATTACCATTTGTGCATTTTGATATTTGTCTATGTCTTTGTCGTCATATTTATCTAAATGATGTCTTTTTTTTATCTTTTTTTATTCCTTCATTCATCATAATATTTGTGTCCAGTTATTTGTCATTCATAATTTATATCAATTTATTAATCTTAATAATTGGTTTTAAATTTATCTCTTTAAATTATTTCTGAATTTAAAAAATAGTAATTTCACGATATTGTTTGTTAAAAATCTGGACTGGCTTTCGTTTTGAATTTCAGCACATTTCTTTTATAGATTGGTCTGTGTGAATTGATCTGTAGTGATGTGTGATGTGGAGACGTCCCTGATATCTTCCTTGGATGAGGAAATGGATGTTAAGCCTGTACTATTAACAGTAATATTAGTTGTAGTAAATATTTACTGATAACATTAACTTTTAAACGACGTTATTCGTTGATTGCTGACTTAGTTGTTGCTATCCTTGACTTGCTGTTGTGTATACATTACCGTGGTAAATACTTTGTCAACAAAGCTCCGACAGATGGAAGCATATGTCACGTCATAACGTCTATGTCACAGGTCATCTTTTGAATTTAATCATATTTATTTCACTTTAGGCCACACCACACGCAAGAAATACATGAAATTGATATTGGTCGGTAAGATATTCGACCGCGGATCAGTATACATGTATGTGTGGTTCTAATTCTGGTCTCGTCCGTCACTGACATCGCTTTCGAGTGAGGAAACTGACGTTAACGTTATCTTATTATGATACTGTATGCCATAGTACAGCATAGAATACGGCAGTACGGTATGCCATAGTACAGCATAGAATACAGCAGTACTGTATGCCATAGTACAGCATAGAATACGGAGGTACGGTATGCCATAGTACAGCATAGTATGCGGCGGTACGGTATGCCAAATGACAGCATAGTATGCGGCGGTACGGTATGCCATAATACAGCATAGCACAAAGCGGTACAATATGCCATAGTACAGCATAGTATGCGGCGGTACGGTATGTCATAGTACAGCATAGTATGCGGCGGTACGGTATGCCAAAGTACAGCATAGAGTGCGGCGGAACGGTATGCCATAGTACAGCATAGTGTGCTGCGGTACGGTATGCCATAGAACAGCATAGAGTGCGGCGGTACGGTATGCCGTAGTACAGCATAGTATGCGGCGGTACGGTATGCCATAGTGCAGCATAGAATGCGGCGTTATGGTATGTCATAGTGCAGCATAGAATGCAGTGGTACGATTTACCATGGTACGGCTTTGAATGCGACGGTACGGTATATCAACGTACAGCATAGACTGCGGCGGTACGGTATGCCATAGTACAGCATAGTATGCAGCAGTACGGTATGCCATAGTTCAGCATAGAATGCGACGGTACGGTATGCCATAGTACTGCATAGAATGCAGCAGTACGGTATGCCATTGTTCAGCATAGAATTCTGTGGTACGCTAAATAAAAAGCTAATGTTAACTAACGTTAACATTAGCTTTTTTCCGTTTTCAGTTACTTCTCCGCCAGTAGATTATTATGTGTATGGTTTAGATCCAGTGCTAACCCCTTCACGGACATGCTAATGAGACAGGAAACTGACGTTAAACTGGACTTGAGCTCTAACCTTTTAATGATAATACAAGTTCAACGTCTGTTTCCTCATCCTAGATTGACGAGAAAGATTTCTCTGTCTGATGAATGCTACTGAACTCGACCAGTCTGATATGAATTTCCTTTATTTTACTTTTTCTTCGGCACTGTTTATGTTGTGTAAATCGCGACCCTAGTTGAAATGGGATTCAATTGAATATGATGATTATGATGGCTGTTGACATTTTTTACTCTGTCTGAATTAAACTAATTAAAATTTAAGTGCATATGTTATTGTTGTGTGTTGTGTTGTTAGCACTTTACGTTACAGGTTGGAGCCAGTGGCGAAGTCAGTAAGTTATTCGACCACGGATCAGTATGTGCAGGGTTCAAATCCTGGGCTCGCCCGTCACTGACATCACTTTCGAGTGAGGAAACTGACGTTAACATGAGATTTTTAGTTTTTCTTACATTGCTGTATTTTGTATTTTGACATTGCAGAAGTTCTACCGGATACCCGTTGATAGTCCAGCACTGGCTGTGGACGCGAGATTTGAATTCTTCATTAAGAAGGTTGATTGAGTCACTTCTTATCTTCCTAAATCTCTCTACCCTGTCTCTACTGATACATTCAGTTACAGCGTAGCTTTCTCTTTGACAAATGAGAAAGCTACGAAAGAGCATCTAGCTCTATTTTCCGCATTGTTCACGTTTTATTATATAGTCTGTAGATGATACTGCTAGCTAATACTGCTCTTGTAGTTGGGTTGTATTGTGATTCTGCTGTGGATTGTTACTATGTTTTATTGTTTACTTTGGACTGATTTTCTGGAATTTTGAATTTTCACCGTCTTTTGGGCCTTCTCTTTGCTCGCCGGCTTGATTTTGTTTCAGTAGTGCTCGATGTTGTCATTGATGACTGTAGCACTCTAATTATTGTTTTTGTTATTATGTAGCTCCTCGTTAATTTAGTACGTAATACTTTTAGTACGTCACCCCCCACTCCTATCCTGATGCCACAACACGCCTACAGCAATCATTCCTGTCGATATCTTCATGGATGCCTGCCAATTGCCTAGCACTTAATCCATCCAAAACTGAGTTTGTGCTATTTGGGACACCTCAGCAACTATCAAAACCGAACGAGGTTTTCCTTTCTCTCAAACCAGACTTAGCAATCACGCCAGTTTATTCTGTCAAGAGCCTCGGTGTGACCCTCGACCAGCATCTCGCATTCCACGATCAGATCACCAAAACTTCACAGGCTTGCTTCTTCCACATCAGAGATCTACGCATATACGACCATATCTTACCCTTGAGACCGCTTCTACTATCAGTGCTGCTCTCGTGCAATTCAGTATTATATAGTTTTGTATGGCATCATATAGTACTTTACTGTTGCTTACCGATTATACTTTGGACTGATTTTCTGGATTTTGGACTTTGCTCCATTTTTTTACCTTCTTTTTGCTCGCTGGCTTGATTTTGACTCAATAGTGCTCACTCGATGTTGTCGTTGACGACTGTAGCACTCTAATTATTTTTATTATTATTACTGTTTTCTACCGTATTGCATCTTATAGTATTCTATTGCATCATATAGTATAAAATTGTATCATAGTGTATTTTATCGTCTGGCATCATATAGTATTGTATTGCATCATATAGTATAATATTATATCATAGTGTATTTTATCGTCTGGCATCATATAGTATTGTATTGCATCATATAGTATAATATTATATCATAGTATAATAGTATAATATTGTATCATTTTATCGTATGACATCATATAGTATTGTATTGCATCATATAGTATAATATTGTATCATAGTGTATTGTATTGTATTGCATTGTATAGTATTTTATTCTATCATAGTGTATTCTGTCGTATTGTACGCACAGATCTTGCCACGGTACACGGATGAGATGATGTCACAAACCCTGATCTTCATATCTTCCTACTTTGACTTCGTTAGACTTCGCAATTACTTCAAGAAGAAAGAGATTTCATACTCTGAACTCTGCGAGTAAGTCTTGCTACTTCTGCTACTATTACAATTTCTAGCTTTTTTCTATCAATGGGATAGAAATTATGTATAAATACTTCATGTGCTGATGTTGCAATCAGTAGTTCATTTCTTTACAATTTCATTTTGGTAAACAGGATTGTTTTCTCAGGGAATGACGCCCCTGCCCAGTAAACGTTAGTCGAAGCTGAGGAAGGCACATGGAGCCCACCTCATTATAAGCAGAATCCCCTCAAGTAAAATGGTATATCAAAAGAAATGTTATTGATGATTTAAAGATCCACTCATATGTGGACATAAAAAGGAAAACGGAAGATAGAGATTGGTGGAGGCGTTATATACCGTGGACCTGCCAGTCGGCAGTGCACTAAGAGAGAGAGTTCATTTCTATCAATAATAATTTAAAGTCCGGTTCCTCGCCACAAGGTAATGTCAGGGACGTCTCTTGCAGACTCTGCACTAACAGACGCCTGTGTACCACACGATGACGACTGAGTACACAAAAACCACAAGAGAATTTCAGTCGTTAAATTGTTTGTGTTGTTTGTGTGATAGTTCAGTAAGAGTCTGACAGCGCTATGTAGTTCACATGTAAATACACATTCAGTGTGACACAAATAGACAAAAGGTGACAAAAAAACAGAGAAAGTGAACCATTGTGAATAGAGAAACCTAAATTGTGTTTTTAAAAATTAGAAATGAGGAACTATTAAAGAAAATTTGATATAATTCAAGAAATATTGAAAGATTTTAATGATTTTGTAATATTGTTGAGAAAATAGTATACACGTTATTTGCATATAATAGCATTCTCATTGATTGACGCATAGTATTGAGTGATCGACGCATAGTATTGAGTGATTGACGCATAGTATTGAGTGATCGACGCATAGTATTGAGTGATCGACGCATAGTATTGAGTGATTGACGCATAGTATTGAGTGATCGACGAATAGTATTGAGTGATCGACGCATAGTATTGAGTGATCGACGCATAGTATTGATCGACGTATTGAGTGATCGACGACATTGAGTATTGACGCATAGTAGTGATCGACGCATAGTATTGAGTGACGACGATATAGTATTGAGTGATCGACGAATAGTATTGAGTGATTGATCGACGACGAATAGTATTGAGTGATCGACGCATAGTATTGAGTGATCGACGCATAGTATTGAGTGATCGACGCATAGTATTGAGTGATTGACGAATAGTATTGAGTGATCGACGCATAGTATTGAGTGATCGATCGAATAGATCGACGCATAGTATTGAGTGTATTGAGTGATCGACGCATAGTATTGAGTGATCGACGAATAGTATTGAGTGATCGACGCATAGTATTGAGTGATCGACGAATAGTATTGAGTGATCGACGAATAGTATTGAGTGATCGACGCATAGTATTGAGTGATCGACGAATAGTATTGAGTGATCGACGCATAGTATTGAGTGATCGACGAATAGTATTGAGTGATCGACGCATAGTATGACGAATAGTATTGAGTGATCGACGCATAGTATTGAGTGATTGACGAATAGTATTGAGTGATCGACGCATAGTATTGAGTGATTGACGAATAGTATTGAGTGATCGACGAATAGTATTGAGTGATGACGAATAGTATTGAGTGATCGACGCATAGTATTGAGTGATGACGAATAGTATTGAGTGATCGACGCATAGTATTGAGTGATCGACGACGAATAGTATTGAGTGATCGACGCATAGTATTGAGTGATCGACGAATAGTATTGAGTGATCGACGCATAGTATTGAGTGATCGACGAATAGTATTGAGTGATCGACGCATAGTATTGAGTGATCGACGCATAGTATTGAGTGATTGACGAATAGTATTGAGTGATCGACGAATAGTATTGAGTGATTGACGAATAGTATTGAGTGATTGACGAATAGTATTGAGTGATCGACGCATAGTATTGAGTGATCGACGAATAGTATTGAGTGATTGACGACGAATAGTATTGAGTGATCGACGAATAGTATTGAGTGATCGACGAATAGTATTGAGTGATCGACGCATAGTATTGAGTGATCGACGAATAGTATTGAGTGATCGACGCATAGTATTGAGTGATCGACGCATAGTATTGAGTGATTGACGAATAGTATTGAGTGATCGACGAATAGTATTGAGTGATTGACGAATAGTATTGAGTGATTGACGAATAGTATTGAGTGATCGACGCATAGTATTGAGTGATTGACGAATAGTATTGAGTGATCGACGAATAGTATTGAGTGATGACGAATAGTATTGAGTGATCGACGCATAGTATTGAGTGATCGACGAATAGTATTGAGTGATCGACGAATAGTATTGAGTGATCGACGCATAGTATTGAGTGATCGACGAATAGTATTGAGTGATCGACGCATAGTATTGAGTGATCGACGCATAGTATTGAGTGATCGAATAGTATTGAGTTCGACGAATAGTGATTGAGTGATCGACGCATAGTATGAGTGCGATCGACGAATAGTATTGAGTGATTGACGAATAGTATTGAGTGATCGACGTGATTGAGTGATCGACGAATAGTATTGACATAGTAGTATTGACGACGAATAGTATTGAGTGATCGACGCATAGTATTGAGTGATCGACGAATAGTATTGAGTGATCGACGCATAGTATTGAGTGATCGACGCATAGTATTGAGTGATTGACGAATAGTATTGAGTGATCGACGAATAGTATTGAGTGATTGACGAATAGTATTGAGTGATTGACGAATAGTATTGAGTGATCGACGAATAGTATTGAGTGATCGACGAATAGTATTGAGTGATCGACGCATAGTATTGAGTGATGACGACGAATAGTATTGAGTGATCGACGCATAGTATTGAGTGATTGACGAATAGTATTGAGTGATCGACGCATAGTATTGAGTGATTGACGAATAGTATTGAGTGATCGACGAATAGTATTGAGTGATTGACGAATAGTATTGAGTGATTGACGAATAGTATTGAGTGATCGACGAATAGTATTGAAAGATTGATGCTTAGTATTAAGTAGTTGGTTAATGATTATATTGCTTAGTTGATCGATTTATTGATTTGATTTATTGATTGATAATTAATAGATGTATTGGAAGATAGAGATGTGGCGTAATATACCATGGACCAGCCAGTAGGCAGTGCACTGAGACAGATATATATATGTATTATATTGCTTTTTTGATTGATTTATTGATTGATTGTAGATACACTCCTGAGAAGACAATATCGAGATCTCGTTACATGTTCTTTCACGGCAAGACTCATTTCCTTCTCTTCACTCAGCGCTTTCACTATTACCGCAGGTTTGAAACTGTCCTCTAGGATTGACTGTATGTAATTAATATGACGTATCTTACACAGCCTGTGAGTGGAGATGTTGAATCATTTTAAACGTTAAATCATTACTTTATAGCATTTGTAATGTCAAATCATTCGTATTGTCACTTCAATGGTAATGTTAAATCATTTGTAATGTTAAGTCATATGAAGCCTTATAGCATTTGTATGTTAAATCATTTGTAATGTTAAATCATTTGAAATGTTAAATCATTTGAAACCTTATAGCATTTGTAATGTTAAATCATTTGTAATGTTAAATCACTTGAAACACTATATAGAATTTGAAGCTTTAATTCGCTAGACACATTAAATTATTTCAAACACTGAACCCATGTAAACACTAAATCCTTTCTGATTCTGAATCCATGTAAACACTAAATCCTTTCTGATTCTGAATCCATGTAAACACTAAATCCTTTCTGATTCTGAAAACTTATAAACATTAAATCCAGGTAAACATTAAATGTTTAACTCAATTGATTGTTTGATTATCGATACAGACTGCGTGGTATTATGCACCTGATATCCTATGATCTGCCTCACTACCCTCACTTCTATCACGAGTGATTGATCGATTGATTGATTGATTGATTATAGATACAGACTGTGTGGCATTAGACTCCTGATATTCTATGATCTACCTCACTACCCTCACTTATATCACGATTGATTGATTGATTGATTATAGATACAGACTGCGTGGTATAAGACACCTCGTATTCTATGATCTGCCCTACTACCCGCACTTCTATCACGAGATCTGCAACATGACGCAGGACCTGAAGTCAGTGACGCAGTCTCTGTGCGACTGTCAGTGCAGCGTACTCTACACTCGACTAGACTGGTACCGGCTCTGTGCGGTCGTGGGCACGACACGTGCGGCGCAGATGTTGCAGTCTAACAGCGACACGCATCTCTTCGTAACGGGCGATAGTAACTCATGAACTGTTGAAACAGCGACACGCATCTCTTCATAACGGGCGATAGTAACTCGTGAACTGTTGAAACAGCGACACGCATCTCTTCGTAACGGGCGATAGCAACTCGTGAACTGTTGAAACGTAGATTTACTAGTCTGTTGAACTGTAGGTGGTTGATTGCTGTTGACTCTGAGTGATTGTGGTATAGATATGTTGACTAGGTTGAATTGTTGGTGATGTGTCTTTTTTAGGTGGTAGAGTGCTGTTGACTCTAAGCGATTGTGGTATAGATATGTTGACTAGGTTGAATTGTTGACTATGGTATAGATATGTTGACTAGGTTGAATTGTTGACTATGGTATAGATATGTTGACTAGGTTGAATTGTTGGCTATGATATAGATATATTGACTAGGTTGAATTGTTGATGGTATGTCTTTTATTATATACATAATTATGTCGAATTATTGGTTTTATATATTTAATTAAATATTATGGATGTGGATGAGGAACAGCATATCTTGAGTATAGATGTTACAGTATACAATACTTAATATAGTTTATTGTACCATCTCTTTGAATGTAGTCATCATGTGTTAACATTTATTGCATATTATAAAGTCCGTCATCTCTTTTATTGCAGGCCCAATATACATATTCCTACTCGCAGCCTGCTTTCACTTACATAGGAGCACTCCATCGATCAACACATGGATTCTATCACACACAGGCTTAGCCTTATCCACAACTTAATATTTCATAGTGAGAAAATAGAGCATCTGAGGTGGTTTACCATTGCCTTCCATGATTTTGCTAAAAGTGCTGTTAATCTCATGTAAAATGAAAACTTAACGGAATATTTTATAATAAACTCTGTCAAATTTTCAGCGTCAACTTGAAGTAAACAAGATCTCCAGCAGCTTTGCTTGCAACTTTATATTTTAATTGTTCCACAAATCAATTAAAATCGACAAATTCTAAATATGAACAGTACAAAGAGAAGTTTTTACTTTCTAGCAACCACAGAACTTAATTATAATATAGAAAGTAAGGAGTCATGTAAAAAATTGGTGAGATGTAAATTAGCCTGGCTCTTCCTACTGATAACTAATTAAATGGCAAAATCTTTCGCTTTTCTTATTTTAAGTTAAAGTTCTGACTGATACAAACTATCAACATCATGATCATTATAATCAACATCACTATTAGAATTATTACAACGTCAGAAAGGCCATTTAGTTCGTGAGTGTCTACGCTCTAGAAAGAGCTACAACCTTTTCAAAAACAAATGGAAAGGTCTAATCGAGTCCCTACCCTAGCTAAACAGGGAGTAAAGGGAAGGTGACGAGGCTGGAGCAGACCGAGAGAGGCAGGGGCAGCACGAGATTAGGAATGTTGGATGCTCTAAAGATCCACTCATATGTGGGCATGAAGAGGAAGGCGGAAGACAGAGAAGAGTGAAGGCATTATATACCATGAACCTGCCAGTAGGCAGTGCACGAAGAGAGAGAGAGATGATGCTGTGTATTTGATTAATTCAAACGTCAGATGACCTTTTTGTACTGACTAAAACTAATCAAAACGTACATACCCACCAGTGCTAGAGTCTCCAATCTTCCACTAGAGTCACCCACGGCATTCCAACAATTACAAGAGCAGACACAGACTCGGCATGTTAACAACAATGCAAGTTGCAACATTGAAGGGGGATTGGAAAATATACGGAACCTTTCAATCTAGAAAAGATGGAAAGTTTGTGCAGCTTGAATAAGGCGGGAGAAATAAGCAAACATTGTTGATCTGAGGGACAATGGACACCCCTGCATGCACACAGGTGGGCTTATTTGACACGTGTTTGAGATTTTCTCTCTTGATAGGAATTACGACCAGTCTATAAATACTGGCTGGCTCACACAGACAGGCCATCTCAATATCTCGCTGGAGCCAGTGGCGAAGTCGGTAAGATACTCGACCGCAGTATGTGCGGGGTTCAAATCCTGGGCTCGCCCGTCACTGACATCGCTTTCGAGTGAGGAAACTGATGTTAACATTAGCTTTCCCAGCTTTTATCAAAACTGAGCTGTTTCATTGTCACCTCCGTACCGCGCACTATACCACATCATTCCTAATATCCACAGAGATCTACGAGGAAAAGCCAAGCAATGCAATCCTCGAGAAATAAAACAACGTTCCGCTAATGATATTGTCTGCTTTACAAACTAATCAGTCAGATCAGCCAATCAGCAATCAGCTCTCTAACTTTACAGTGTTACCAACGCCCGGCTTCTCAGCCACTTCGCTCAAATCTTCTGATTTAACGCTTCCGTTACCAGAACTTTCTCTACCGTGATTATCCGTCTCACTCTTGCCGGTCTTCAGTAAATCATTTCCTTCACCATCGTCTCTTCTTCCGTTGGAATGATCTCTCTCTCCACCATCAAGCCTCTTCTCTTCCATCTTCAGCTCCTCCAGTTTCACCTTCTGAATTACCTCATCCCTCGAACTATCCTCTTTAATCTCTTCCTCTGTGGACCGCTGCGCCTGGGAAGCATAGTTGGATCTCCTCGCCTTCCTCGTCGCAGTCTTAGCCGCAGCAGCCGCCAGACTCGCAGTCCTCAGCGCCTCTCTCTCGGCCGCACGCTGGTCGCGACTTCTCTTCTCTGCGACTGGATCCTTCGCTGTGGTTAATGACGCGATGAGCGCGGCCTCCTCATCATCGCTGGCCCCACTGTCAGACAGCTCAATCACTTCACCGCGGTTCTGAGACCTGCGTCTCTTTCTACCGGCGGTGTAGCCGGGAGCAGAAACCGGCTCAGCAGTCATTCCACCGGGTGGCACAGATCTCTGCGGTGTTCTACCTCCGCCCAGGAGATAGAGAGCGGGGGAGGGTAGACGCGGGCGAGACCCCGCCCCTCCCGACTGGCTCTCCCCCCTCATCTGTCGCGACATCTGAGCCGCCACCGACACACCCTCCCCTCTCATGTTAGCAACCGGCGGCGTAGCAAACTCCGCCCCTCCAACCGGCTTAACCGTCATTCTGGGCGCGTACTGGGTCGACGGCGGGGCCGGCCTAGAACCCGCCTGAGGAGGTCTGGACACCACCTGCGAGGCCCTCGAGGATAAACCCACCTGAGGGGGTTTACCAGCACCCACGGCGCTAGCGTCCACCGGACACATGTCCTCAATGGACTTCTTGTAGGCGGAGTAAGCCTTCGAGAGCTTCTCGGCTATCTCCTGACGTTTCTGTGCCTGCAGGGCGGTGCCTGTGCCGGCACCCACCACATTGGCACCGACTCGTCGAAGGTCGTCACGCATGGAGGCGAGCAGGACCCTCATCGACTGCGTGGCGCCCATAGCACGCTCCAGCACATCACCGACGTTGTACTCGTTGACCGGACAGTTGTCTGGCGGGTCAGCGGCGTCAACTGACATCTGCTTTATGTGAGACGTGCTGGGTGGCGGTCTGTGGTAATAACAATATAGGTTTAACGTCCTTTTCCTCATACAAGGGTGATGTCAGGGACGTAGTAATAATAATAAAGGTTTAACGTCCGTTTCCTCATACAAAGATGATGTCAGGGACATAGTAAAAATAATAATAATAAAGGTTTAACATCCGTTTCCTCATACATGGATGATGTCAGGGATGTAATAATAATAATAATAATAATAATAATAATAAAGGTTTAACGTCCGTTTCCTCATACAAAGATGATGTCAGGGATGTAGTAATAATAATAATAATAAAGGTTTAACGTCCGTTTCCTAATACAAGGATGATGTCAGGGATGTCAATCAATCGGTCAACGAATGAATAAATAGATCATCAAGCTACGAACGGAATGATTTTAATTGATAGATGAATAAATTGAAATCATAGATAAATGAAACTGCGACTGGATGAATAGATAATAGATGGATCCATGAATAATGCAAGCATTTACATGTATATGCATATAAATGCGCGTGTATGTGTGTGTGTGTGTGTGTGTGTATAGAAAACATATGTGCTAAGAACACACACATGGGCTTAAAAATTCTTATTAAGCTATTTTCTATACAACATTATCGCAGAGTGTTTAATTAAATACTGTTGCGCTGTTCTGCATTCTGCTAATAGGCAGGTCCAAGGTACACAATCCTACACTGTCTTGTGTGTATATACATGTATATCATTGTATATTTTGAGTGTATTAAAATAAACATAGCACTCTCTCTCACTGTCAGCTTTACGTTTATTAAGAGCACTCCCACTGATCAAGAAGTTTGTCCAGGTCTTTTTTTAAATGTCTTCATTACAAGAGCATAATGAAATATGTTGGTCCCACAGTTGTTTCTCATTTCCTTTCTCAGTTCACTGTTAATTAATATAGAAATCACCTAACTTTTTTAGATAACTTAGAAAAAAATTAAATAACTTAAAATTATTGACCGAATGATAGATAAAGTTAAATGCGTAGACTGATTGATTGATTGATACCTCTGCTGTGGAGCTGTGTATTGATTAAGTATTTGAGCCTGCCACTATTGATTTCTATCAATGATTGGTTGAATGATTGATTTATATCAATGAATGATTGATTGATTGATACCTCTGTTTATGAAGACGTATATTGATTAATTGATTTCTATCAATGATTGATTGATTTACATCAGTGATTGATTGATTGATTGACTGATTGATTGATACCTCTGCTGTGGAATCATGTATTGATTAGGTCGCTGAGCCTGCCACTGTTGTTGATTTCTATCAATGATTGATTGATTGATTGATACCTCTGTTGAGGAGACGTGTATTGATTTACTGATTGATACCTCTGTTGTGAAGACATGTATTGATTAGGTCTCTGAGCCTGCCACTGTTGATTTCTATCAATGATTGATTGATTGATACCTCTGTTGTGGTGACGTGTATTGATTAGGTCTCTGAGCCTGCCACTGTTGATTTCTACCCGCGTCCTGTTTCTTTACGAGACTGGCCACTACCTCTCCTGTAGGCATCTTCTCGTACACTATGCTGCCCTTAGTTATCGTCCGCGGCTCGTTGGAAAACTGACCGGGTCGTCCTCGACCCGAATGGACCTGCTGAAACCGACCTGAACTCGTTTGACCCATCGCGATCTGACCCCGACCCACATTCTGCTGTCCGGGCTGCCCACGGTTCGGTTGATTCAACCTCGGTTGAACCGGGTTGGAAGGTCTCGGAGCACCGATGGCTCTTCTAGCCGCATCCTGAGCCGCAACGGCTATCATGGCAGCGGCTGCATCAGAGAGAGCCGCGTTGCTGGATGTTGTGTTGTTAGGAGTAGAGCGACCGGCTGAGACAGATGTCAACTGCTGAGCCGCTGAAGTTCTGTTCCTGTTAACTGTTGATGTAACAAAAAGAAAAATGATTTAATGTTTTAAAGACGGGTTTAATTTCAATTTTTCTGAACAATTATTTAACGTTTAATATTATTATTTGTTAACGAACAATTAGAAAAAACAAAGCGCTGTTAATGTTTTTTGACTAATTGCTACATTTCTTAGCATTGTGTATGGGCCACTGACCAACCACTAATTGCAGTTTTATAAGAGGTGACTAAGAAAGAACTGAGGAAGGCAACCGGAAGGCCAGATCTTATATATTATAAAATATATTGCATAGCGTGTGGATAAGATAGAATCTTTTGTGAAGGGATTAACTCATCAATCGATGTAGTGTTTTTTATGGAGCATGAAAGCAGCATGTGAGTATCTATATGTTTCTTGGACCTGCCACATGACCAATCTGCCAACAATCACTACTGAAATTCCTCAAATCTTCACTCACATAATTGCAGTAGTCCTAGTATCCAGTAAGATGCCAACATTTAGTGCCAATTTGCTAATTTAAATATGCAATAATATGCTTATTTGTATTTATAGTACCCTCCACTATCTCCCTCTCTTTCACTCCAGTGGAAAAAACAAAACTTTTGAAAGTATTCAAATACTCTGTAATCAAAATAAAAACATCTAATATAGTAAATAGCCACAAACAAAGAGTTAAAAACTCCGTATGACTACAAAGTCTAACAAAATTTTCAATTAAATCACTAAATCTTAACCGCAAGACACCGCGACAGAGACCAGCACCTACCCGTGGGATTGACAGCTTTCTGTATGGACTGTGGCGTAAAACCTTTGCCAGACTTGACCATGTCGAGGTATTGCTTGGGCGTGAGACCATTGGCCAGACCGCCCTGATTGGCTGCCAGCGTAGAGAGCTGATTCATCAGTATGGACGTCACAGAGTCCGGCAGTGCTGCCATCTGTCCAGCCTGCGCCGCTACAACACAATCAATCAATAAGAATTTAACGTCCGGTACATCGCCATAAGGCAATGTCAGGGACGTCACACAGCTCAGTGTTCTCTTAACTTTAACTTCTAAATACTGAAAATATTAAATATCAATGATAATTAAATTTTTATAATATTAAATTATAATTAATCGCTAATGTATAATATAATATGCCAGTTCTGTCTGTCTGTCTTGCGTAATGCTTAGAGTCAGAACATCATATTTATTATTCTTTATTAGTTATGCTAATTACAGCTTTGTAATATGACAATTATACATTTATGGCAAGTATATAGTATATGTGAATTCCTTAATCATTGTCATCTTTTCTTGAATCCCAGAATAATCAGGGTCTGGATAAGAATCTAAATTCTCCACTCCTCTCTGTCCCATGCCATATCGTCAACCAAATCCCTATTTTTTCTCTTAATCCACCCACATCTGTTTTGACCTCTCTCTAACATAAAATACAACTCTTTCATTCAAACTCTCTTCATTACATCCTCATCTGCCTTTCTCACAATATGCCCATACCATCTCAATCTCAACTGAGTCAACCTATCCCCGATACCCTCAACATTCTAATTCCTCCTCACATTTTCATTGTCCATTCTGTCCTTCCCAGTTCTTCCACACATCAGATGCAATATTCTCATTTCTGCCACATGCAAACTCTGCAAATGTTCCCTTTTCAGTGCCCAATACACCGAACCATACATCATTATTGGACTTACCACAGAACTGTAAAAATTACAGTAGGAATTAAAGTATTATAATGTAAATTATAATAAAGGTGAAGTTAATATCACAATAAATGGTACGAAATTGGAACAGGTAAGGAGTTTCAAATATTTGGGTCATACTATAGCCGATTATGGGAAATGTGAGACAGAAATATGCAGTAGGATTGCACAAGCAAAAGCGGCCTTTGGTAGTAGAAAAGAACTATTAACAAAAAGTCTAAAGACACAAAGATAAAGATAGTGAAAACTTTGGTTAGGACCACGCTATTGTATGGATGTGAAACATGGCCCTTAAGGAAGGAAGATATTAGGAAACTGGAGGCATTCGAAATGTGGATTTGGAGAAGAATGGAGAGGATTAGCTGGACTCAAAAGGTTACAAATGAGTAAGTCCTGGAGAGAGTTGGCACAGATAGACAGTTGATAAATGTATTAAGAAATAGGAAGAAGAGATGGATAGGACATATTCTAAGGGAGGAAGGTCTATTAAAAGAGGTCATAGAAGGTAGAATGGAAGGAAAAAGAGGCAGTGGCAGACCGAGATTAGGTAAGTTAGATGATTTAAAGACCCACTCGTATGTAGAAATGAAGAGGAAGGCGAAAGACAGAGAAGAGTGGAGGCGTTATGTACCATGGACCTGCCAGTAGGCAGTGCACTAAGAGAGAGAATGTAAATTATACAAATGTAATGTAAATATACAGTATTACAGTTTAATTTGAATATATCGAACAATACTAGTAAAACAGTAAGCTAAAAATTGCATTTGCCGCAAGAGCAGACTGTGAAGAATTTCTCTAAAATGCTGCTAAAACCTTCTACGCATATTTATTAGTCTAGACCTCAAGTAGTTATCTTAGTTCTGCTAGAGATAGGAGGTTTTAAGACTGATATGCATCTCAATCTCAATTGAGCCAATCTATCCCTAATCCCCTCAACACTCAAATATTTCCCACTACTCGTCTCTTACATCATGTGCAGTCACCTGATCTATTCTATAGTGATCAACATCAGTGTTACAATTAAAAGATGTGATCCCCACCTCTTTTTCTTTATTGTCCATGTTAAACCAGCGTAAACAATTGAAACCCGATGAAAGAGAGGCATAAAACTCCCTCCACACCCCTGCAGTCAGAAACCTGTCCACCTACACAAAAATTCTAACGATGGATAAATCGTTATATCTCACGACTCACCGAGCATCTGATGCTGCAGGCTGCGTCCACCACCACCTCTAGCATCCTGCACTTCCATCACATCGTCATCTGATTCGTCGTTGTGTGTCGGTGACGTCCTAGGCGCCTGTTCCTCGTCAAATCCCAGCCCCTCCAGCAAGCTGTCCGGTATCCCACCCTCTAGTCGCTCGTCAAACCTGATGGGAGCCTTGTACGACTCCGTGTCCGTCCTGATCAATCAATCAATCATTCAAATAATTCCACATCAATCATACCCCAAGTAAGTGAATACATAGTTACATATTAGTTGTACCTTAGTCAATCAATAAAATAATTTCAAGTCAGTTGTACAACATTCAATCGAAAACATAATTACACATCAGTTTACAGTAGTCAATCAATCAATTAAATAGTTCCAAAGCAGCTCAAGCAATTGAATAAATAGTTACACATCAGTTGTACCTTAGTCAATCAATTAAATAATTCCACACCGGTCATACCTCAAGCAATTGAATATATAGTTACACATAAGTTGTGCCTTAATCAATCAATTAAATAATTCCACACCGGTCATACCTCAAGCAATTGAATATATAGTTACACATAAGTTGTGCCTTAATTAATCAATTAAATAATTTCACACCGGTCATACCTCAATCAATCAATTAAATAATTCCACTCCAGTCATATCTAAATCATTCGAATATATAGTTACACATCAGTTGTACCTTAGTCAATCAATTAAATAATTCTAAGTCAGATGTACAGCAAGCAATCCATTAAATAATTCCATATCCGTCACATCTCAATCAATCCATTAAATAATTCCTTATCGGTCACGTATCAATCAATTAATTGAATAATTCTGTGTCAGACATTCATCAATCAATCAAATAATTCATCGTCAGTTAAGCTGCAGAGAATCAATTTAAAAGATTCAGCATTAGTTCACATAAAATCAATCAATTAATCAACTAAACGATTCAAGTGTCAGGCAATTAATTTATTGATAAATAGTTTAATCAATCAGTTGCTCCATCCTCCAACAACGTTAACTAATAGTGCATATTACAGCTACCCTTCATATCAAAATCGTACAGACTAAGAGCACAAATAATTCATCAAATCAAAAGTCCACAAAGCTTCAACGAATAGTGCTCATTAAACTATTGGCAATCAACAGAATTTACTTGTAAATCCATTAAACAAACAATCAATCAGAATTTAACGCCCAGTTCCTCGCCATAGTGAAATGTCAGGGACGTCTTAAGCAGAATCTGCATCATCAGACACCTACGCACCATACGATGATAGCTGAGTATACAAGACTGCGAGAGAAAGTGAGATCAAAACAGTGCAAGTCCAAAATCAACTCGAGGACTAAAGAGAGAAAATGTTCAACAAGTGGTCGTAAGATATGGCACGATGTTACACGGCATGAACAGTGAGAGATACATAGATATTTTATTTGCATGAACATCACAATGATACTGTACACTACACATAGAATGACGTGAAAAATGCAAATACAGGCCCAAAGGCTCTGACGCATGCCCACAAAGGCTACTATTAAATTCAAATCAATATGAAAATTTGCAATTATTCAATTAACTGACGATTCTGGACTTTTAACCATCAGAACATCTTGCTGAAGTCTAAAGCAGAGTTTACATCAATTTCCTGTCTCACAAGTGGGTCAGTAATGGGTGTAGCAGTGGATTTGAACCCTGCACCTATAGATCTACTGTGGGACACATTAGCGATGGTTTGCTAACGTAATTTAAAAAATATTAGTGATCGCTGACTAACAACTCATAGTTAAAAACAAACCTCTCCTTAGCCAACCCATTACCAGCAGCTGAAGCAGAGCGAGGAGCTCTCGGCATCTGCAATAGAACCAATATGTATAAAACAGATAGTAAATAAGTAAATAAGTATTAATAAATATGAAAACAGGAACACTTAAATAGTAAACCAGACTAAATTACTCGTAATTTAATAAAAAATAAATATCAATATATAACATAAATTATAAAAATATTTATTTGTAACAAATCTATGCACAAAGTGTCAAACATCATCTTCAATATACAACTTTTTTAACTAGGTCTAAGCAGTCCAAAAACAACAACTGTTATTTATTTCTATAAACTGTGATATGCAATTGATCGTACAGTCCACATATATTTTTTGTGGTGTTGTTTGGTTATACATATAACAGCCACGTGTGCTATTTGCTAAGTTTTCCATTTTTGTAGTTTTCATTATTTTCCTCTTCCATTCCATGGTTATTAGTAATCGTTACTTTTCGTTGGCGCAAGGATGGTTCACGAGTTGTCTCCTAACTGCATATGTCATCAGAAGTAACTAATCAAAGAGAGATGGAGATTTGTGCCTTGGACATAACACTTGACAGAACACTAGAGGGAGTACATACAAGGCTAAATGAAAAACTATATAATAATTAGGCTGTATAAAAACCTTCTTGATTGAACTGAACCAAAGCAAAGGAAGATTGATGCTGTTGATGCTGTACTAAAGCATATGCAATCCTGAGTGAACTTTAATCTGAAATTAAACATATGTCCACAATATTATCATAATTCACTTCGTTTCACTAACATTTCTGTTATACTTTACATTTCTGATAAATGGAATTCAACATTGCCTTTCTGCCACATTATTTTAAACACAATTCAAGGACAATCTTTAGCAAGTTACTGCATAGGTAATAAATATGACTTACTTTTCATTTAAGCTTAAAAAAATTGTTAAAATAACATTTTGATGTTTAAAATTAAATATCTCAATAATTAAATTATTAAAATATCTTAAACAGGAGTATTTAATAAAAATTAGTTTTAAATCATCACATTTAATTGCATGAGCATTCTAGGCTGTCGTATTTTTCTAGCAGCTTAAAATTTTAAACGTAATTATGTATGCAGTCTGTACCATATTAAAAACATTCAAATTAGCATAACAGTAACTTTCAAACAAAGGAAAACTATCTTAGAGACTTTAACAAAAATAATTAAATTGTAAACACAAATATTGAAAAACTAAAAGTAAAAAATATCGCTATTTAAATCTAAAACATTACCTTCAATTAACGGCATTTATATTTAGACATTAATTAGATAAATTTGCATTGACTGTTAAAACTGAAACCCCATGGGGTATTAAAATACATGAGCAAACACCCACAACTAGAAAAGAAAATTCATGCCAATGTCTGCCACTATATATCGTTTCTACAGAAATATAGCCTAATAAAATTACCTAATTATCAGTGATATTATATCAAACCTAAAATTTCCAGGAGTTTTATCGGAAACAAATTTATCTTAATTTTAACAAAAATAGCAAAAAATCACTTGCGCTAAATCTCGCCACTTTACAACTCATCACTGTGTTAACAAATGCAATGTTTTACTTACGTAAAGCAGCAGCAACAATAACAGAATGCTAATGTCTTCATTGTAACCTCGAGCATTATTGAGACAAATCGATGACTAAAATGGTCAAAGAAATCGTGCAAAATCTAAATCTCAGAAGTACAATCTAAATATAGAAATTTAATATAATTTAATTTTCCCTCACGACATAATATGCACTTCTACTCATCGATCTCTATCTTCGTCTTTCTCTTCCTGTCCATATACGAGTGGATCTTTAAATTATATATAACATTCCTTTTGATATTCCGCTATTCCTGGGGGATTCTGCTTTTGACGAGGTGGGCCTCTATTCCTTCCTCAGCTTCGACTAACATTTACTGGGCAGGGGTGTCATTCTCAGTTTACCCAAATCAGTACATATACCGAGATCTAAATCATCCAATCAAACATATCCAATATCTAATGGGCTCTGCGTCCACTCGTCTGAACTTTATTTATCTGGGCTGAAAACTTTCAAGAGCTATTCAGCAGCAGATGAGAAATTACATCTGAAAGATAGAAATAAACTTGGAATGAATGGTGCATTAAATAAAATTCTCCGTATAGCTACACACATCACAACCGCATGTGCTTACATTGTTTCCTTTCTTATGATAATTCTGCTTAAGTTGCTAATTAATTCTGCTTTAGTTACTGTTTTTTGTAGTTTTCGTTATTTCGTCTTTCCCCGAAATGGTTATTGGTAATCCTTGCCTTTTGTTGAAGCATCAATTGCAGCTAGTCTGCGCGAATTTATGAATAACCTTCCAATACTATCGGAATTTAAATTTTCACTAAATCTGTCAGCATTCGGTCTTCCAAGATACCCACAATTAATATAGTAAACGGGCGCCATGTCACTTAACTAATTCATTTCATTGACTCGCAGCTTATTCGAATGCGCTATAAAGCCCACCCTTAATTCTAATGTTAAAAGTAATTAAGTCTATATACTGTATATATATATATATATATATATATATATATATATATATATATATATAATATATATATATAGTTTCGAGGCATGTTCAAAGAGTGCAGATAATTAACTGTATAGATAATTCTTTTTATTTAAAACTGCTGATTTAACGTCAAGGTCAGAAACCCGAAAGGGTTCTCCTCGAGGAGTCAGGTGTGCCGATGTACACTGAAGATGAATGTCCTAGATTTTCCTCTCTGATCAGCTCTACCGGGAATTGATCCCATGACCTCAGGAAAAGCAATATAAAACATCATACCGTTAACGAGCGCATTTACACACTTAGTCACCGAGACATCCGTGTTTTTGCAAGACTGCAACGGCAACATATTATGTGAAGCTTTGTTACGGTAGCTGGAGTTTGTCAGATCGCTTTGAAGTTAAGAGACAAAGACTTTAATTTAGGAACCTCTGTTTTAAATAACCACACCGCAACTAATCTACTATTGAGTTTCAGAAATAGCTCATTTCTCGTTTACCAAGTTCACACAGCTTTTAACTTGTAATTTATCTGCAAATAATTTAAGTAAATTAAATTAACTCAACATATTTGCTCTTGATGTAAATTTTAATAAACGCGTTGCCCTAGCTATAGTATCTAAAACGGTATTAACATACAAATTATAAATATCAAAATGTGTAATAAATAAATAAAATATTGAAATTTAGATTCCGTTGTCAATACCTAACACAGTAACACCATTATTTCTCTATATCACTTGTTGAACAATCCGCTGCTGTTAACTAACATTTAAAAACAAGTAAACATAACGGCACACTGGGTCAGGAAGCACAGATGCTTGTTTAAGACCCATTTCCTCCTTCCTCTCCATGGTTATTAGTAATCGCTGCCTTTTGATGGATCATCAATTGCAGCCGGCGCCGATTTAAGAATAACCTTCCATCACCCTGGGATTTTTTCCTTCAAAGCTGTCAACACTCGATCTTCCCAGATGGTCACCCACAAAGTACTATCCGAGGCCGATGTAGCTTAACTTCGATTATTGATTACTAAACCAAATGCGCTCTATCTCGCCCCCAAACTACATAACGGATACAGTACAGTGCAGTAGAGTGCAGTACAGTACAGTACAGTACAATACAGGACAGTATAGTAAAATACAGTGCAGTACAGTACAGTACAGTATAGTACAGTACAGTACAGTATAGTACAGTACAGTACAGTATAGTTGCCTACAGTACAGTAGAGTATAGTATAGTATACATGTAGTACAGTACAGTAGAGTATAGTACATGTACATGCAGTGCATGTAAATGCAGTGCAGGTACAGTACAGTACAATACAGTACCATACAGTATAGTACAATACAAGATAATATAATGCAGTGCAATGTAGGACCGTACAGTACAGTACAATACAATATAGTACTGTTTTGTTCAGTACTTATACTGTTCAGGTGGAATAAATGAAATTTATGGCACAGCAAGATTTCACATCAGAATGAAACAATTATAATACTCTTATTATTAAAATTATTGCACAAACTATAAAAGTAAAACAAAACTCTCTCTTCAGTGCACTGCCAAGTGGCAGGTTCAAGGTACATAGGCCTATTCATACTCAAAGTCTGTCTTCTCGCTCCATAAGAGAACTCCTTAGATCAACAAGCTAATCCCTTCACAAAGTCTATGTAATTTCCTTGCCTTTTGTAGCCTATAGCAAAAAACAAAACAAAACTAAGACCCTGACAATCGGTAGAAAATGCTGCAAATAGAGTATCGTTCATATTAGTATAATTTTAATTAGCAATCGTAGCATGAATGAGTCGGTGCACAGTGGGTGATTATATGTGTGGAGATGGATTTAACATTGGTCCAAAGCTGACGTTGTTTGTTGATGTTGCTGCTATTGCTGTTGTTGGCTGTTGTTGCTGATGTTATTGCTAATGGTGATGATGCCGTAATATTAATCAGCCTGTTGTTATTGTTGTTGTTGTTGCTGTTCTTGATGCAAAGGATGATGATGCAAAGGATGATGATGATGATGATGCATGTTGTTGTTGTTGAATGCTTAAGATTTTTGGAAGAAGTTGTTGATAATTATTATATATCAATGATGTTTATGAGTCAATGATGTTTGATTTCAATTGTATGGGGTTGGGTGGCTAGGGGGGGGGGGGGTCAGTATGGCGTAGGGTGGCTGGGAGGTTATCCCCAGCTTTAAAAAATAGTCCTCCCCAAGTGTTTGCGCAATACAGCTAATAACGCTATTAGTGAACTCTAATAAATGACTCATTATTCTCATAATGGTTCATTCATCATTCATAATGGGTCATGCCCTTTTAAGCTACTTCCATAAATGCCTCTAGGAAAATTACACATTTATATTTCCTTTTTATCCTTCAATAAAAACTTCTACAACACCCATCTCCCTCTCAAACCTTGTTCTATAATTAAAAAAGGTCATGTAAATCGGTATATACTGTACATGTATAATCAGAAATTGGAAAACACCGGTTTCTCATATGAGATTTCTAATACAAATTTAAAAATTACATGACCTACTTAAAAAAAGTTAAAATTAATTCCTTAAAAAAGTTAAACATTATATGACCTACTTAACGTCAGTATCAGCAGCATTATATAAACAAGTTTGTTAGTGTTGTAGATATGAAACTATAATACTATTGAGCCAAATACGGAAACAAATCTATACATACTTGCGTACATGGTGTAAGAACGACACAAATAAACCTACAGAACACAACAACGAAAATGTAATTAAACAAATACTAAACGTTGACAACACACGTATGAAATTGTATTAGACGTTTAACACGCGTACGAATTCTACAAAACTGTATAAAAATACAAAATTTACTAAATATTTACAAATAATTAATTATTGTGATTGCAATTCTAACAGCTGATATATTTCTCAAAGAAGTGATTATCAAAATATAAAATGCACTGCGTCTGCATAAACACGTCAAAAATGCTCGCTGAGTATAAAAATAAGTACTCCTCTGTGTAAGAACTCGGTTACTTCCTACTTTATGAACTTTAAAATTGTCAAAAAATATTAATTTGTGTGAATTGTAAATGACTTCAAATAGGGCTCGAATAAAAAAGTCGAAAACTTTCCTAAAGGTATCCCTTCGGACTTCAGTGTAATGACCCTGACCTTAAATCCACATCATGTTAATAAGGATTTTTAATACTAGGCGTCAATATCCTGACTAGCAGCTTGTCGCTGCTGAATTTTAACCTGTAATTATTAGTTAATGTGTGAATTCAGAGCTAGGGGAACGGTCAGAATTTTCGGTCCTCTGTAATGTATTTACCGATCGCCTAGTATCTAATATCTAATATTCATAGCAGGGGAACCCACTCAGAAAAAATTAGAGCTAGGGTAACTGAGTTCCCTTCGTTCCCCGACCCCACTTTAAGCACTGGCCAATAAATTATGAATATTCATCACAGGGCCTGCAAGAGGAACAAAGAAGTTGGAATAGGCAATGTAGGAAGGAGTTTGACTGAATTAGTCAGAAACTAAAATTGCGCCAGTCGTCAGTAATTAATTATATAAGACAACAAATCAAACAAATGCACGGCTACTACTAATGACTACAAACAAATCATGACTATTAATAACTACAAACAAATCATGACTATTAATAACTACAAACAAATCATGACTATTAATAACTACAAACAAATCATGACTATTAATAACTACAAACAAATCATGACTATTAATGACTACAAACAAAACATGACTACTTTTGAAGTATTTCTGTAATCGCTTAGGAATAAACTGAAATGACTTTTTTGCAAATAACTCAAAAACAGTGTATTCTTACTGCACGTGAAAGAAGATTTTTGCAGAAATATAAACCTTGAACCTCAGACATAGTAGAACCAGTGGCGGATCCAGAAATATTTAAAAGTGAGGCGAGATTCTTTTTGGTCAGTGTCTACAATTTTTGCTTACGTCCAATCTCCCATGCCTTCTCCAGGTTGAGTTCACCTTTTTACTTACACCTTCATTTACTCATACGCATATCTAATTTAGGATCCTACTCAAGCGCTTTCATGAATGAATCCCCTTAGAGAAAGTTGGTGTCAACTGAGTGGTTTCCGTACGGGTCATAGTAGGTACAGAGAAAGTAATTTCATTGGTTATGCGTGATTCGCCACTTTGTGACTGCGGTCAATCTCAAACCATGAAACATATCGTTGAGGAGCGACCTCTAACCTGCCTGCCGGGTGGTCTGTCTACGTTAAACTGCCTTAAAAGTGAAGCATTTATCTGAATTATGGCATACTCTAAACTAAACATAACTTATATACCGTATACATGTAAGCTACAGTACAAGTATATAAGGTTAGGATTATGGACTAGATCAAATAACGTTACATTTCAATTAAATTTCGATGATGCACTAATCTCTACAAGTAAATAAATAAATTTACAATATTCTTCAGCAGTTACAGTTCATTTGAAATAGAATCAGCGAATTAAAACTAAACGGAAATGGCAAACAATCAAATGAGGTAACTCAGAAAAAAAAAAAAAAAAGTTGTAAAACAAAACAAAAAAGTTTTTAATACAGATTTTAAAATTGAAAAAATTCTAGTTTATACAAGAGTTTAACGAGACTAATATATAAAAAATATAAAGCTTAAATAAAATAAAATTTAAACCTAAATCAAATACCATTTGAAAATTATAATAAAATTATATTTATTTCAAACATTTGTAACTAGCCACTGCTCCTATAAATGTATGCAATATTACACAGTGTTATTACACAGTATGAGACAAAATCGGATTATAAAACATTTTTCACACAGAGATTCATATTTTTCGTCAATTATCAAATCATCATCTTATGATGATATCATAAGATGATATCAGTCATATATCAGTCTTGAATATCAGTCCAATAAGAGTCGGTATTAGAACATTTTGTAGCAGTAGGCCTACTTGGAGCCGAGGCACTCACCAAACGTCAATTATCAAATGATTAATTAATTGCTAATTAATTCTTCGTCATTAATTACAAAGTTACTTCACTTGTAAAATAAGTGTACAGTTTTACGTCAGTTTCATCTCTAAAGATTCCATCAGTGACAAGAATTTCTATGTAGTGAACAAAACGATTAATGGATATGAATATATAATGGAATAAAATACAAAATATAAAAGTATAATATAGCATTCACGACATGAAATAGAAGATATATAGCGTATCTGACTTTCTCGTACCTTGCATTAATTAAGTAGAAAGCTCTTTATCAATGCAAACCTAAACGGTAACAGATATTTCTTTACATGTAGAATTACAAATAAATTGTAAATAGACTAACAAAATGAATATCTGGAAATAGTTATTGGCAGTTACAATACAATCTAACTCGGGTGTAAGGCACTGCATTGTAAAGTGCATAAGTGGATACAAAATTGTGCGATTCTGCAACGACATTAAAAAATATGCGACATAGAAAATAGCGCACAAAAGGCAGAGGAACTTCGAGTTTCAAATAAGTACATCTAAACTAATACAATTCGTAGAACTGTATCATCTTTCTCTAACTCTCCTAGTTTCCATTCTTCTATCTACTAGCATAACGTCACATAAAGCACCAGGTTTTAAAGGACATAACAGATACAATGTTAAATCGATCACACGATCAAATTAATCGTTGATTACTGAACTAATGCAAACGATAGAGCTAAAATAACCGTCAGTTTCCTACTCGAATAGCATGTCAGTGACGGGGGAGCACTGTATTTGAACCCCGCACCTACTGATCCGCTGTCGAACATTTTATACAACAAGATACCAATTCAATTGCAATATAAAATTTGGCACCCCGAGTGCTAAATAATTTCAGAGAATTGCCAGTCAGAAAAGTAAACGTTTTCCTTTTTATGAAGTAAATATAGGCAACACACGTGCTACGCAGTTTTCATATTTAAGCTTTAATTTTGTATAAATGCCTTTTTATATTTAATCGTGATTTTCTTCCTTCGACCAAGTACTAACCGAGATCGACGTTGCTTAACTTTGTTTCTGATGTTTAATATCTTACCAAAGTGCTAAAATCCCGGCATTAATGTCATCATGGTGACTCGGTTCTTGATCTTGTCCGTTCATAGGCGCTTGTTTAAACTGTTGGACTGCTTTACTCGAACTATCTGGAATTTATCTATTTTCAGCCGGATCTAATTCCTGTAACAATTCTATTATTTAAAAAAATATTATATTACTTGATGCTCTACACACTAAGGATTTAGCATTATATTTTAAATAGTCTATAACCGAATAAATTTAGTAAATATCTTATTCACTACAGAAAATATATGATAACTCGAAATGTATACATGCTAGATTACTAATACAATAAACATAATAAATAAAATCTAAACATATAATATTACAAATACAGAGAATACAGTGAAAATGATTACATATTGACAAACTCACAACCATAAATTTGGCACAATATATAATACCGTAATTTAACGTCATAGGCACTGTACAATACATACTTCTTCAGCAATTCATATGCAAATACAAAAATAATAGATTTATTCATCTTACTAAAATTTCTTTCACTCCCTAGCTTGCTCCAGCACACACTCATTCGCTCTCTCTCATTCCATCAATCTTTCATCCCTTCTTTCGTTCACTCGTTCACTAGTTCATTCATTCATTCATTCATTCATTCATTCATTCATTCATTCATTCATTCATTCATTCATTCATTCATTCATTCATTCGATCGTTCGTTCGTTCGTTCGTTCGCTCGCTCGCTCGCTCACTCACTCACTCACTCACTCATTCATTCATATACTTGACTCTATGTCGTATATTTCCGGAGTGCGGAACATAAAGGCCTCCACGGGAACAATGCTATAAACCGGTACGCCATCTGGACGAATTGGATCGATTAAAAACTTCAGCATCAGCTGAAGGTTTTGAGTATTGAACTCTGTTACTATGACAACCGCCCCATAAATATCCGTCATCTGGTCGCCGTGACAACTGGCGTTAAAAGCAATCAATCGATTGTCTGCCATTGATTTTAAAATAGCACAAGAAGTGTTACCAACTGTAACTAAAACCCCGCGAGTAAACGGCCCATAAAGCTGCCTATTTATTTCATCGACTGCTTGATCAATGGTGCTTCCCGCATCGAACGGTGTTACCAAATCATGAACTTCTCGCGAAAATAGACTGACCGAATCCATAGGTGACGATAAACCTAGGGCTGTGGCCGTGGAGCTTGATTCTAGAATACAATTCTCGACCATTTGGCACCACTGTCGCAGAACAAAATCGTCGTTAAGATCTAAAGAGTAGCCCCGCATTATTACCCTCGTCAGAACGGAAGCCGCCGCTAGTTTATTCGCTAGAGCTATAACGAAACTTTCCGTCGACTGGGTTTGTTGATCGCCGGAAACTATCCACGGGAATTTCCACAGGTGTAAAGTTCGTAAAATTCTCGGTCTGGGTAAATCCATGTCCATAATCCCAATAGGTCGCACGTCGTAGGTCGCTAAGGCCTCCTCTGCCTCGTCGACGCAGCCGGTCCGGTCGACCCTGATATGCCGGTCAAGAATATCGGGTATCAGCCTGGCCCAGACAGTACGAGGGTCGGGGCGAGGGTCGATGGACTTCCAGTGGATTTCGAAAAGTTTTGGAAGAGTGCTAACCGCCAATCCAAATAGAATATAAAGAAATTCAGAGCCACCTGTGATGAGGCAGAGGTTCTGGAGAGTGGTGAAGAGAAACAGAGATAGTATGGAAATGAAGGAAATTCTCTGGAAGATTCTTCGTATGACCACTGTCCAGCCTTGTTTGAGATCAGCGCACACGTTGTAATAGAGTTCCTTGGAAACGTATTCCGTGTTGTCTCCATCTATGAACTTCACCGCTCCAAGATTGTGGGACTTCAGGATCTGAATCCCTCCACCCGTCTCTCGAAAAGATTCCTCTTCCGTTTCCTCCGTGGCAGAAATTCTAGGAGAGTTCTCGTCGATGAGCTTCAGTATGTAGCAGTGCTCTGAGTTAATGGCGGTGAGAACGTCATTGGTGTAGAACAGGAGGACCGCCGCGATTGCGATCCAAGGCAGAAAAACGGACGCGTAAAGAAGGGCACCTAGCGATACAAAGAATATGACGTTTAGCAGGAAAACGATCATGAGAAAGATTGACGTGCAGTAGCCGGAGAGTAGAAGAGTAAACCCCAGCCACAATATCACAGACAAGCATCTGTTGCATAGAGTCTTGATGGAGATTAGAACTGGTAGCTTGAGGGAATCTGCAGCCTCGTCTCTATCCACTGTGCTACTGCTCTCGTTGTCTTCATCGTACCCACAGAGCTTCATGTCGTAGAGGAACGTGGCGGCACAGATGTGGAGCACAGGAACCTGGAGAAGAATTCTTCCAATCAACCTCAGCACTCGATAGGCACCCCAGGGACACCAGGGTATCCTGAAGAAGTGTCTCTTCGTTCGATGCTCTCCATATGCCAGCCTCTGTAAGACGTGCTTGTACTTGTGGAGAAGACGTCGATGAAGAACGTTCGGCTGCTCTCTCGTTCTCTTGCCTCCCTCGTGTCTGAGGAGGCATCTTTCCAGAGGATTGTCTGACCAGGACAGAAGCACGACGATGTAGATGAAGGAAGCGAAGGAGAAGAGACACCAGAGAGACATGATGATGTCGTGAG
The DNA here is from genome assembly GCA_905160935.1 of Enchytraeus crypticus. NCBI lineage: Eukaryota > Metazoa > Annelida > Clitellata > Enchytraeida > Enchytraeidae > Enchytraeus > Enchytraeus crypticus. The sequence continues at coordinate 12,484 of CAJHZI010000473.1, read as the reverse complement.
CTGGGATAAGAGCTCCGGCAATGGGATTAACGTTCAACCTAACAGTTCCGAACGCGTCGGAAGCAATAGTGTGATTGACGACGGAATGATATCTGGAAAGCTTGGGAGCGTAAAGCGCCACAGCTATGTGAAGAATGACCGGATAGATGAAGAGCACAGCAAAGATCTTACAGGACACGAACCAGCATTTTCTGCAGGTGGAAGCTTTCCGGCAAACCTTCGGCTGTTCGGACCACTCGCACCACCAATGGATGCAGCACCGACCTTCTCCGTAGCAGTGGAAGATCAGACGGAACATGGCACGAGGGAGAGAGAAGGGTCTAGGGTCACTGAGGTTGATCAGCTGCCTGGAGGAGATTCGTATGACGTAGTTCCTCTGACCAGTGATGCCATGTTTGAGAGAAGCTCGGAAGAACTTGGTAACGCTGTCAAATTTCAGCGCCATTTTTATTTTGAGAAGAATCAGCGGGCTGATGAGAGTTACCACTATAGCTATTACAAAAATCACAATAGATAGTACTGCCATCTGTTCACCTTGGCGTATATAGGTCCTGCAGCTGACGTCACCCATCTGAAAGTCCTTGATCTTGCAGCAACGGTACATTAATTCCGATCTTTCGTTAATTTTATCTAATGATTGGTTTACGACTTGATGACAGAGATAACCCCTGTTAGAACTTCCGGTTCCTATACGTGCTTCTGAGCTTTGGTAAGATGCCGATTGAGATGGCGCTGTTAGATTAGAGATAAGAAGCTTTCGAATTTCGTGCAGCCTGCATTCGGCAGAGTGCAGCAAGAAACACCTTTCCGGCGTGGATTTTATTTCTACATCTACAGCTGTCCATCGACGATCCAGCAAGTAAAGGGACAGGACATCCGCATCCATAGGTAATCCCAGTAAATGATTTCCATATCCTGAAGATGTCCAGAGCCATTCCGAGGCTCTCCAGCTGTCTTCCATATAAGGATACGATTCCATCACTGGAAGATCATAGTCGATAAATTTGACTGTAAAGTGGATAAGATGCGCAAAAGGTCTCGACCTTATGTCATCGGTTAGGTCTTCAATTCTCGCCCTAGCCTGATGATAGTTTGAAACCTTTAGCAAGCAATCTGTCTGACACTGTTCGTAGAACCTTCGAGGCGATGCGGTGGGGTGGCCGGAATCGAAGGGGAATGACTCCGAGTCGTTCAGGGGTCCAGGGTGTAGTTCCTCCGATTCATCCCAAGCCACGGGGATCTGACGTCTCGAGGCCCCCGCATTCAACCCCAACCGACGCCGCATCCACTTTCTCTGAGCAAAGTTCTTTCCAAATTTCTTTCCGGCTTCATTCAAGTTGTCGATGCATAATAAGAAGAGCGTGAGGAGTATAACGTAACTGTTCACAGTACGTTTCATAGTGTGAGGTTGTCATTAGATTGAGCTGGAGGTCCCGGGTTCGATTCATCGATTGTCCGGGAGTAATCAGAGAATTTTTATGATTTTCTCGTTATTATTTCTTTCATATCTTTAGCTGGTGTCCAAATATGTCTTTTTCTAGAACTTAAATTTAAAGATATGAATGGTCCTAAACTATCCTGTTGTTTTGATGTTAGATTTCCAATATCAGTACTTCACAAGAATCGATCCAGTTTCCAATGCTGAATAATTGTAAACTGGTAAGCTCCCGAATTATCGAAACTTTTTCACAGTGTTTGGTGGACGTTTATTTTCAGAATCCTGTAACCATTCATTTATTCACTTTTTTCACTTCAATTTCAAACAAGTCCCTTACTCTATGCTTGTCTTCATTCAGTAACAAATCTCGCAGTAGAATATATCTGTGTTTCGCCTTTGTTATTCCTGTATTATCCAGTATCAGAAGCTTAAATTTACCTAAATTGCACTGAAATTATCACATTTCTGAAATTTCAACTGTTTTGCTTAAATTTTGCCTTCATAACTAACACAACTGATTACGACTTTAATTCTGTTTTAGAGTTCTATAGTACTTGCTAACTGTTCTACATTTTCTACTACCACATCTGTTTGCTGGCAATGAAACTAACTTTAACAGAGAGGTTGGAACTATATACTCCTGCTTTAAGAAGACCATACAGTTCTTGTTGTTCGTTCTTCACTGCTGCCGAGTCTGAAAACAGAAAATTTATGAGCCACTTATGAGATTAGCGTACGAGGGGTAACGCTTATTTAATTTTCCTTTATTTTCGCTCAGCTTTCTTTTCGTCATCCTCGTTAGCATCTACATGTAAAGAGATTAATAAATAGACCAGGAAAACAGTTAATATGCTGAGTGACAAGCTACATCGAGACGAAATGGGAATTTCCAGGCAATGATATGTCCGAAAATTTACCAGAAATTAGCAACAACTGCTATCGAATTCTTTGTAAAAATCTGAGATTCAAAACTTCTTGTTGCGAGAACTACAACATGGATTATCCTGAAACTTTTTTTGTCACTAGAGATTCAGCTGACTGAGAACTGAAATTTCTATCTTCGCTCACTGCCACTGATTCACTAAATAAATTAGTGAATTAACTTAATGGATTATCAGCTGCTTAGCAACGCCCAACCGAACACAGAATCGAACCAGAGAGACTCTGAATTCTAATTTAGGTCTCAGCTCTTCATAACGTTATTGGGGTTTAACTCTCTAGATCGACGAGGGTCTCACATCTTCAGGAAGCCTGGATAGGATCGAGAAGGAAGGAAGCATCTGAGGAATTTTTGTGCGATTTCCGGTTTATTTCAATAAAGTTTTAGATACAAATGACGTCAAGAGTCGTTTCAACTGATTGAGTAATATTTCTTTTTGATAGATTGAATCAATATTGCTTGATGAACGGCGGATTTGATTTGTTGGGAACCAAATATGTAGTATCAATTCAGTTTATCCGTACCGTTGCAGAATTCTTATTTCTATTATTTTTCCTATACTTTTCTTCATAAATCTGAAATATACAAGAAACAATTAGAATAAAGAATTATTAAACAGAACAAAATCAATAGCTTCGTACAAATACTTCTAGTTTTTGCATTACAAATGTTATAATAACAGTGGCGGATCCAGTAGGGGGGCCCAGGGGGCCCGGGTCCCCCATTAGGTCCGCCAATAAAAATGTTTAAAGTATATATTCATTGTTCCTACAGCAATTTCGATGTGTAAACATGTTAGTAATGGCAGTGGTTAGGGGGGGGGGGGGCCCGGGGGGGGGGTAAGACAGGGAATGCAGTTCCAAAAGCTCGATTTTTTTATAGGATATACTAGGAGCCCTGTTTAATGGAAGGGGCCTGAGAAATGTTGACCGTTTTAATAGCTCTCAATTTTCACTTGAAACAATGCATACCCAAATTGGAGGAAAAATGGGTGTAAGTAAAAAATGTGAACTATGTCCCGTAGCAGTGGTGCAAACAGCCTTGGCTGGGAAGAGCTTAAGCCCCTCCACCGCCAAAATTGGGTCACTTTTGCAATTCTTAGAGATCCGCAGATTTTCTTCAGAGGTGAAAAAATTAACCTACTTTTTCCAAAACAAATGTAGCAATTTAGGTTTTCCCCTGACTTTAGTACGGGTATGAGCGGAGGGGGGGGGGGTAAGGTACGGGGATACACTCACTCTATGAACCGAACGTAGTAGTGAACAAATTTTGAGCCCCCCCCTCCACAACAATTTGTCTGGTTGTGTCACATGTCCCGAAGAAGGCGTAAGCTAAAAATGTACACTCTCAAAAAAACAATTCGGTCCCCCCCCTTAAAAAATTACTGGATCCGCCCCTGTATAAAAATATAGTTAGGGTTATTTAGATAGGGGTAAATGATTAACGTGTGTCGGCTTTGCTCAAACGCATGTTAATTAACTCGGGCGTAATTCGCTTTCATAAAGTTGGGAACACAAAATTTTTAATAAGGTGGAACGAGTGACCAGGGGATGCTAGATTTCTATAGATGCATATACAATTTCTTTGGTAGACAGGATAGTCATCTCAGGGAATGCCGCCCCTGCTCAGTAAATGTTAGTCGAAGCTAAGGAAGGCTTTGTGGGCCCACCTCGTCATAAGCGGAATCCCCAAGAATAGCCTAATGGTACATCAAAAGGAATCTTATCGATGACTTAAATATCCATTTGTATGTGGCCATGAAGATGAACACGAAGACGGAGAAGAGTGGAACCGTTCTCTCCATTCATCTCGAATTTTGGGTATTATGTTACTCAGCAAAAGTTTCTGAGCTGAAATTAGCTTAGAAAACTTTTCTCACAATTTTGCCCAAATATAACTGAAATTTGTCCAAAAAATAAGTGAAAACTAAAATATAAAAAAGTCGCAAAGACAAATGTCTCTTTATTCATCCCGTGGTCTCTGCTAGAAAGGGGGCGTGGTTTATAAAGCCACTGCGACATCTGCCGCTCAATTTCTGCAACTAAACAGGTTGCTATGGCTACCAATACACTTACTGTTACCATGGTGAAATGCTAAAGAGGTTATGTAATGCTATTTAATGGCAAGGAAAAGTGTAAGTGGTTAAGCTAATACCTGGTTTAAAATAGCTGGAAGTTAGGGTGAGCTAGAGGAGTGAAAAAGATTAGTGAGAGATAGTGAGAGAAAGAGATAGATAGAAAGAGAGAGATAAAGGCGGAGGGAGTGAGGGAGCGAGGTAGACAGAGAGGGAGAGGGAGAGAGACAGAGAAACGCAGACCGAAAACGAGAGAGAGAGAGATTACTATCAACCAGGCACTTATTTTAATGCTTAAATACATGTACATATTTTAAATATCAAATGCTCTATGCTGTCATCGATGCGACAAAGGCAATCTTATTGTTGTTGTTGTTGTTGTTGATAATTAATTAGAACTCTGTGAGTAAGAGGTGCGTCTATGCGTAAGGAGGATCTACTGTATGTATGCATAACTGAAAGAGAATTATTGAAACATCCTCGGAGACAACACTTGTTGTTGTTGTTGTTGTTGTTGGAGAAACACTTTACTTAAACTTCTTTATAAGTATTTATTGAAAAAGGAGTCGAAATGAAGCTTAGATTCTTCACATAATATACTTAGAATATTCTAATTTTCTTCATTGGGATTAGCAATCAATCAATCAATCAATCAATCACTCATTCACTCACTCACTCAAACAATCGATCAATCAATCAAACAATCAATAAATCCAGCAATCAATCACTCATTCACTCACTCACTCATTCACTCAAACAATCGATCAATCAATCAATCAATCCATCCACCAATCAACAAGTTTATGTGCATTAATATAACGTTGATTTATTCATAATTCCGCATTAGTCCATTTAAGATTAACACGAAGAAGGTAATATCTCTTTAAACGCAGTGCATGTTTTCAACCTCTGGAACGATGTTTTTTCTCGGAGACTGAAACTTACGAGAGACTTTGTATGGCAGAGATTAGCAAGCTCTCGACACTCTTAATTCAAATAGATGAACAGGTTTATTGTGTTGTTACTATAACAGTACATGTATATTATGTAACAGAACAGGTTTAAGCCTATTATTGTTGTTTTAGTGTGTAACTAGCCTACATATAATTACCATTCTGTTGGTGAAATTAAAAAGAATAATAATAATAATTAAAAATTATATCGCCTTGCTAATAGTACAACCGCAAAATGTTACAATGGCAAAAATTTAGCGTCAGTTTCCTCTCACACAAACATGCTAGCGACGCGGAGAGCAATCTTGTAAACCCTGCATCTAGCGATCAGCAATCGACCAACTTACCAATATTCTAACGGCGAAGTCAAAATCGCCAAAGTTCATTAAATGCAATTTATCAATTCATAATTAAAGAAGTTAGTTCTTTATCAAATTTGATGGATGATAAAAATTTCCGGAGGTTAGCCCCCAATATCTCCGACCACTGCTTGGTTGGGGTCAGTCCCCAGTGCTCCATACCACTGCGAAGAGAGGCGACCCCTAGTACCCCGATCATTATGAGGAGGGGTTGAACCCAAATACCCCCTACCATTGCTAGGTGGTGCTCAGCCCACAATACACCTGATTACTGCGAGATGCGGGGTCATCCCCCCAGTACTCCCGACCATTGCTAGGTGGGATCAGCCCCCAGTACTCCCGACCATTGCTAGGTGGGATCACCCCAGTATCCCGAGCATTTCTAGGTGGTGAGTTAGCCTCCAGTACCCCCGACCATGTGAGGGAATGAAGAAGGAATGAGGGGACAGATGGTCGCTCGTTGATCGCCTACAGTCACTGAGAGCTGAACAAAGAAACCAGAAACCAGAACCAGCGTCGATAGAGAGAGGATGGGGGGGGGGGGGGGGGGGGGTCGAGTATGTTGCGGTATTTAATGAACGGCAAGCAATACAGCGAGATATTGATGTCTGTGACAACATCAAGCACTATTACTCTAAACCCTGATCTATAGCGAGCTGAATGCATTGCTTATCGTACGATGCGAATTAAAAAAATACGTGAAACAGGATTGGTTTCAAATACGTGAAACAAGATTAGTACCAAATACGTGAAGCAAGATAGATTTCAAATACGTGAAACGGTATTATTATCAAATGCGTGATATAAGATTATCAACAAATACGTGATTCAAGATTAATATCAAAAACGTGAAACATGATCAGTATTAAATACGTGAAACAAGGCAAAACACTGTTTGCGCTTTGTAATTCCAGTTTCATGTATTTTGCTCTGCTACGTCAATAAGAAATAGTAAACAAATTAAGTACTTAAATAACAAATAAAATAGTGCTCGCATGTCGGAGTGCTACATATCGTTGCCCAATAAAAATCAGCTTCTCTCTCTCTCTCTCTCTCTCTCTATCTCTCTCTCTTAGTGCACTGGCCAGTGGCAGGTACGTGGTATATAACGTCACTAATCATCTGTCTATTGTTTTCCTCTTCATGTCCACAAACGAGTTGATCCTCAATCATCTATAACAGTCTTTTGATAAACCATTATTCTTGGCTAATCTGCTTAAGATGAAGTGGGCCCCTATGCCTTCCTCAGTTTCGACTAACATTTGTTTGGCAGGGGCGTCGTTTACTGGGAAAATCCGGTCTACGCAATTGTCTAATCCATTTGTAAATATAATGTATATATCTATCTATCTATATACATGTATATATATATATATATCTATATATATATATAAATATATATATATATATATACAGTATATATATATATAGGTGACTTCTGTATGTTCAACTCAGTCATGTCATGCTTTAAAATCTTCCTATAAGTTCAGAGTTAGCAGGTAAAACTTCGAATTATTACCCTTCATTGTCTTGAAGGTAGAATCTACACATTTATGTACACTCATGCATTCTACCTAATATTCCATACTTATGTACGCGCATGTATTGTATTACCATACACTTATGTATACGCATGTGTTATACTAAAGAACACTTATGTACACGCACCTATTCTAGTGCAATTATATATGCTCATGTATTCTATTATTGTTCACTTATGTACACGCATGTATTCTATTATTGTTCACTTATGTACACGCATGTATTCTATTATTGTGCACTTATGTACACGCATGTATTCTATTATTGTTCACTTATGTACACGCATGTATTCTAATATTGTTCACTTATGTACACGCATGTATTCTATTATTGTGCACTTATCTACACGCATGTATTCTATTATTGTGCACTTATGTACACGCATGTATTCTATTATTGTGCACTTATCTACACGCATGTATTCTATTATTGTTCACTTATGTACACGCATGTATTCTATTATTGTGCACTTATCTACACGCATGCATTATATTATTGTGCACTTATCTATACGCATGTATTCTATTCATGTGCACTTATCTACACGCATGTATTCTATTCATGTGCACTTATGTACACGCATGTATTATATTATTGTGCACTTATGTACACGCATGTATTCTATTGTGGTACACTTATGTACAGGCATGCATTTTATTACTGTGCACTTACGTGCATTCATGTATTTTATTCTTGTGCACTTATGCACACGCATGTATGCTATTATTGTACTCTTATGTACACGCTTGTATTCTATTACTGTGCACTTATGTACACGCATGTATGCTAATATTGTACTCTTATGTACACGATTGTATTCTATTATTGTGCACTTATGTACACGCATGTGTTCTATTATTGTGCACTTATGTACACGCATGTATTCTATTCTTGTGTACTTATGTACGCGCATGTATTTTGTTGTGGTACACTTATGTACACGAATGTATTCTATTATTGTGTACTTATATGCATGCGTGTATTTTATTGTGGTACACCTATGTTTAAGCACGTATCCTATTATAGCTCAGTATTAAAGACGTGACACACGAGACAACAACGCTAGAAATGTTGAATATTAATCTTTGCATTCAATCAATCAATCATTCATTCATTTATTCATTCAACTCTCTAATAATAACAGAACATAGAGCTGCAAGCATTGTACTCTCAAAGCTCCGGTACTCTAGGCCATGCCTCTTGTCTCTAGAACCACGCCTCTCGTCCCAGAAACAACGCCCCTTGACTGCACGTCCTATAAATACTCGAGCTCTTCTTTGTGCTCCATGGAGCGTGGAAAGAGAGGACGAGATTTGGCGGATTGACGGATCTGGACATAGTGGAAAGGTTTTATTCTGTTTATCTGTTCAATCCAATTTGTGTATGTGATATACACAAATAGGATTGAACAGATAAACAGTTTAAAATCCTTCCCATTCTAGTATCAGGTTTGCATGGGAAATGACCAGTAAAGAAGTGAATTAACAAACAATAGTAAAAAGTCTATTTTGCTGATATGACTCCGTTAATCTTAACTCCGGATAAAAGTAGTACAACTAGATACAGCTAGATAGAACGAGTCACGTTCTCTTTGAAGGCCTATAATTGTTCGTGCATTGATTAACGGTTTGGTTATAATAATGTTGGTGTTTATTTGCATTTATTTTGCCAGATTGTATGCATTTTTATGTAAGGTTTTTCTTTTTTAAGTGAACATATATTCTCTCTTGGTCTGTATTGAAAATGTCTAGAAAAAGAGGAGTCAAAATAGAAATAGATGGTACGATTTTGTGAAAGGTACAGAGTTTCAGATATTTACGACACACGATAACAGAAGTTCGATAAAGTGTGCAGCAGATATAAAATGAAAAATTGCGAAGACAAAAGATGAAAATTGAATTACTAAAAATAGTTAGAAGAAATCTACGAAGAAAATCACTGTAAAAACTTCAGTGGTGATTACGTTACTGTTCGTCTGTGAAACGTGGACGCTAAGAGAGGAAGATATTAGAACATTAGAATCATTCGAAATGTGACCATGTAGAGGATTGGAGAAGGTCAAAATTACTGGACTAACAAAACTAGCAACGACGAGGTGCTAAATAGGGCTTGCATAAATAATAGTAATAATAATTAAGGTTTAACGTTCGTTTCCTCATGCAAGGATGATGTCAGGGACGTCCCCCATCACATGTCACCACAAATCGATTTAAACCAAAATTATTTATTATTATTTATGTATCAATCAATTAATTGTTCTATGCATTTAATCATTTATCTATTTAACAAGTAGCTAAATTACTAAGTCAATCAATCTATTAATAAATCAATCGAGTTTCAATGTAGAGATACGACATTCCGCAGATTCGCTTTTTAACTCATACCCAGGCGCTAACAGAGCATCCGGTGTCTGGCGTGCAATCTACGGAAACAGTCCGCCAGATGTCAGAGCGACGTTCTTGTTATTATTCTTTCATGCATTTCATTACACGTTCATCTCTGAATTATCATATCTAACGATGAGAGAGAGAAAAAGAGCGGGAGAAAGAGGAAGAGACAGTGAGCATGAGAAGGAGAGAAGTGAGAGAGAAACTAAGGCATCGAGATAGAGGTAGAAAGGAGGGTAGGGAGATAAAGAATATAGAAGAAATAGAGATAGAGAGAGAGTTGAGAGATGAAACAGAGATAGTGATAAATTTCTCACAGAAAAAGTGAGAGAAAGAAAAGAGGAATTGATTAGACAGAGAAAGTGAGTGAAAAGTGAGCAAAGATACTGAATATTCTTTCAAGAATAGCAAGAGAGCGAAGGAAAAGTAAAATGAAAGAAATAAATAGGGGAAAGAGTTAGGGATATAAAACAGAAAGAGAGCGAGAGAGCGAGAGAGAGAGAGAGAGAGAGCCGTATTTTATTCGTAAGAGAGATACATTTACAAAGAGAGAGTTATCTCTATATCTATGGATATAGAGATAGAGAGAGCGAGAGAAATAGAATTAGAGAGAGAGAGAGAGAGAAATAGAGAGATAGAGAGATAGAGAGTGAGAGCGAGAGAGAAAGAGAGAGCGATTGAGAGAGATAGAGATAGAAAGAGATACAGAGATGGAGAAAGAGAGAGAGAGATACAGAGAACGAGAGAAAGATAAAGAAAGAGATGCACTAGGCCGTGTCACATTCTATTCTTTCACTAGCACTGCTTCACTTTTAGCCCCAGGCGATCAACAGATTAACTCACAAGCAGCTGTGATAAGGGATTTCTCTTGTTTTATGTCTCAGTCAACAGCAAGAATGATAGACGTTGTAGTTGTAAATTAGTAAATATTTATATATCTGTCTTAACTATCAAACATCGCTCTCTCTTTCTCTCTCTCTCTCTCTCTCTCTATCTCTGTGTGTTTCTGTCTCTCTCTATCTCGCACTGTCTATCTCGTTTAGAGTACTGCCTATTGGCAGGTCCAAGACATATAACATCTCTCCATATTTCTATCATCTGCCTATCTCTTCATATCAACATATGAAGTAGTTATAAAATCATCCAACATTTTCCATGTCTCGGTCTTCCTCTAATCTTTTTTCATTCCATTTTTCCCTCATTTACATCTTTCAGCAACCATTCCCTCTCAGTACATGACCCATCCAGTTCCTCATTCTATTACTCATGATGTCTGTCAATTGTCTCTTTATGCCAACCCTATTTAGCACTTTGTCTTCTTTAGTTTTGCTAATCCAGTAATTTTGACCTTCCCCAATCCTCTACATGGCCACATTTCGAATGCTTCTATTTTCTAATATCTTCCTCTCTTATCGTCCACGTTTCACATCCGAACAGTAGCGTGCTCCACACTAAAGGTTTTACAATGATTTGCTATGTGGATTTCTTTTAACTATTTTTAGTAATTCAATTATCATCTCTTTCCTACGCAAAATGTTACATTTTATTTTATATCTGCTTCGCACTTTATCAAACTTCTGTTATCGTGTGTCGTAAATATCTGAAACTGTACCTTTCACAAAATCGTACCATCTATTTCTATGTTGACTCCTCTTTTTCTAGACATTTTAAATACTTTCGTCTTCTTGACGTTAATTTTCATTCCATACTCTAACGCTGTAAAGTTCAGACCAGGAGACAATATAATTATGTTCATTTAAAAAAGAAAAGAAAACGTCACACAAAATGCATACAATGTGGCAAAACGAACGCAAAATAAACACAAAACATTATAATAAGCAAACCATTGATCAATGCACGCACAATTATTAGATATCAAAGAGAGCGTGACCCGTTCTATCTAGTTGACCATCTATTTTCTGAAGTTAAGATTAATGGAGTCATATATGCAAAAAAGACCATTTACAAATGTTTGTTGATTAACTTCGTTACTGGCTAGAATACCTTGATCATTAACAAAGCTTACATCTTTCATTAATTTACCTTCAATTTATATCCCTACTTTTTCATTTGTTCCAACTTCTTAGTGTTTGCGTAAAGGTTAAATTGAATTGGTGACATGCAACAGTCTTGCCTTATTTCCTTAAGACATCAGAGTGATAAAATTCCCATAATGATATAATTCCCAGAGTGATAAAATTCCCAGAGTGATAAAATTCCCAGGACACAGCGGCATCCAACTTTTCCTTTTGTTCCAACCGAAACCACTTCTTCATCGGTTGCCAATGACAACAATGAGACTGGCTGGGGTGGGGTGACTGGTTGCCAATGACAGCAATGAGACAGGCTGGGGTGGGGTGACTGGTTGACAATGACAACAATGAGACAGGCTGGGGTGGGGTAACTGGTTGCCAATGACAACAATAAGATAGGCTGGGGTGGGGTAACTGGTTGCCAATGACAAAAAATGAGACAGGCTGGGGTGGGGTAACTGGTTGCCAATGACAACAATGAGACAGGCTGGGGTGGGGTGACTGTTGGATAATGAGAAGCTTGAAGAGTAGACGAGGGCGGGTGGGGTTTAGAGACATGAGAGGGAGTGTGGAGGGGGTGGTAAAATATGTAGGGGAGAGCAAATCATGTGTAGAAGAAAATCGCTTTTGTTTGGTCGTCACGAGATGTTAAAATATCTCCAGAGAGAGAGAGAGACAGAGAGAGAGAGAGAGAGAGAGAGAGAGAGAGAGAGAGAGAGAGAGAGAGAGAGAGAGAGAGAGAGAGAGAGAGAGAGAGA